>OU015753.1:71257777-71268477 GCA_907169655.1 Acomys percivali | reverse complement strand
AGAGAGAGAGAGAGAGAGAGAGAGAGAGAGAGAGAGAGAGAGAGAGAGACTGAGAATGTGCATTTCAAAAATTGCCCTAATTGTTCACTTGGGCTAAAACTGTATATAAATTATTTTTTAACTGAGGATTTTTTGTTTTGTATTTTTATTTTTGACACATTCTTTTATATTTTGAAATTATAAAATAATATTATCTCTCCTTTCCCTTTCCTGCCTCCAACTCGCCCTATATAATATTGCATATAAATGTTATGAATGTATCTTTAGTCTTAGAAAGAGCCTAGATGCTGCTTGAGATTTAACTCTGACTGCCCTTCTCTACAACCATCACATGGCCTTAAATTAAGAATACTACACATAAATTATCATTTAAGTACTGAAGATTGGATTCTCGGTGGTATTAAAGTTGACATTTTCTTTTTATTTGTACAGCACAAAGGGTTAATAAGGTTTGCATAACCTTAGTCTTTGATGGCTTTTCGGCAGGCGAGTTCAGGATTGCTGCCAAAACACATTTTAACCCTTTTCATCAGACTGTTAATAGCCGTGGTGCACACAGAAAGGAGGATACTGCACATGAAGCAATATATCTCTGAATGCAGTTGGACCCAATAGCCAATCAAGAGACTGTTCCTAGAGATGCTTGCCATTTTGGTTGCTATGGTGAGTTTCATATTTTGTGGAAGCCACTGCTAGATGTCTTAAAATAGACCTTTGCCAAGAAAAACATTGGTCCAGTGGCATATGCTGGCAAAGCATGACAAGGTTGCTCAAATTCCCTCCCTTTGTTTTTCCCTCTGCCCCATGGGGCAACTGCTCTAGGCACCAGCCCACTAGTCTGGCAGGCTGAGAATCCAGGAACTTGCTGCTAATTACAATGTTGACAATTCCCAACCTGTTTACTGGCGCCAGCAATCAAACTGCATCCTCTCAAGTGAACCAAAAAGCACTCCCTGGCTTTTGCTTCCTGAGGTTCCTGGTTGGCTGAATTAATTACTGTTAACTTAAAACTCGATGCTGTTTAGAGGCACCTTAATTAGCTGGTTTGAGGATTGAAAGCTATCCTCTCCACATTTTAAAGTATTCTAGTTTTGAGCAAATGTATATGAATCTCTAAAACATCTTTCTGTGGACAGAAATGATGATCGTTTTAGGTGTGGTTTCTCACAGCCTATGTGGCCACTGTATTACCTTAAATCCACCATCAATATGCATGGGAAGAAAATATTAATATTTTTTCTTTTCATTTATATTTCCACTTTTTAATTTTGATTTCTTCTATTATTAGGAAAGTAATGGATGTAATTATTTACAGTTATCATTTATTATTAACAAATGGTAATCTCTTCCTGCATATGACATGAACAAAAAGAGACATGGCAAACAAAATACCTACTTACTCCATATATTTTCCTAGTGAATATCCACTTGTGACATGGTATCTGGTCAGAGACAATAGCCTTTCATATGTCTTTGGTCTTGTAAGTTGGGTAACTACACAGTGCTGAATCACCCTCAGAGACATCAAAACTGTAATCACTACAGATAACCTGCATGAGCCTAACTGTGGCAGAGCCCCATGCGACTGTCATAAAGAGCACAGCAGAAGTAAGCAAAAGCTTTGGAAAATTGAGAATTTTATTCTGACTGATCTATTCCAAAAGCCAGTCTGCCTTCCTTTATTCAGCAAGACAGCTTTGAATACCTATAAAATCTGACTGACATAAGGAGACTAATTATAATTTTATACTGTACACTAAAATGTGAATTTTAAGTTTTTATGCCTACAGTGTCAGCATGTGGAAGGATGAGGCAGGAGAATGTTGAATTTGAGGCCAGTCTAAGCTATATCAGCAAAATTGTGTCTTAGCATCCACACAGACACACACATACACACACACACACACACACACACACACACGTGTACAGACACACATAGATGCACACATGTGCACACACAGACACTCACATGTGGGAACCTACGTGCACACCCACATGATCACGTGATTTTATTTATACAGTCTTTTGTATACAAACATCATTGGATCAATGTTAGTAATTTTTTTTTATTCTCTCAATGTGGAAAATATTTACCAGTCCAATCTTTTCACCAGCATTTTCACTCCAAAGCTTATTAAACTGACTTAATTGGGGTTAAATGTTCTTGATTTAGTAAAGCATTTGCAACTAGAGTAAGAGAAGAAATCATTACACTAAACGAACTCACGTTTCTCCAATCTTTTAACTTGGCCTATACAACTTCCCCAGATTTTGAAAACTGCTAAGTCTAAGCACACTACAGACCATTTCCAATATTTGGCGCATTCACACCTGTATAGATGATTTGTGAGCTCAGAATGGTTAGAGTTGTATGAAATTGGGTAACAATTGTGATGTGTATAAAAATATATGAACTGATAGCAGACACTGAGAAGAGCAATGTGGTCAGAATCACTCTACACTAAACTTTTGCCTATTGTGTTGGAAGCCATCAAACAGGAACAGCATACCAGTTCAGCATGTTACCCAGGCTGCCGTGAAGATGTTCAGCATGTTATCCAGGCTGCCATGAAGATGATGTTCTTTAGGTTCTGTGGCATAAGGGCCTCATAAGTTAAATTTGCGAATGGTTTTTACATGCAGAGATATTTATCATAGAAACTAAATTGTGAAATTGTTTCATGCCTGTCCAAAAACTCATGAAATCTTGAATTCTGTGTGGATAAGAGTCTGGAAAATTGTTATATCTGAAGAAAATAAGTAACCCAGAACACATTATGTGTCTCTGGAAATAAAGGACACACAAAAGAAAGAAGAGTGTCACCCTTCTGCATCTTTACATATGTTAATTACTAAATAACCCTCCTCCTAAAGAAGGTAAAGAAATTGCACTGAGTAGAAAAACTAAACTCTTAAAACACAAGTAACTGCACATTTTATCAGGAAATATTGCTGATCCAGTTTTACAAATCTTCTAGTTTTTACCTGATATCAAAAATGTGATTCAAATATACCATAACTGTTTCCCAATAGAAAGAGATTAAAATAAAAAGATTTTGTTTGAAACAAACCCCCTTCACCATGACTCTTTTCAACATGGTGGTGTTTCTTTTTATTTGAGAAACATTACGTTATCCTGCCAGAAAGGATTTTATACATGTAAGCTAGGCTTAGTGTATGTAGAGATTATTCATATTTTACTTGATGTAAAGTTCTATACACCACAGTGTGAACTTCTGCTTAAATTAAAAGGCAAAAACCTTTAAATATCACTTAAAGCCACAATATGAATTAGTGGCTTCTACAACAATTGAAAGACATAAACCCAAGATTGAAAACTACCATTACAGCTGAAACAGAGACACTGGATTAGAATAAAGACAAGCATCTCTTCTGAATTCATGTTTTCTCTGAGGTGTGCTGGTGCCAGGTTTTAGCCCTATCAACAAAAGATCCTGCATGGATTCCTTATTGTCTTGTTAAATAAGTCGCCTCAAACTTCAGGTTTCTCTATGCAATGACACCCTTAATATTATTGCCATGACACATGCCCCTCAACTCTTGTCAAATTCAATTGTTGTCTACACAAATTTCCATACACAAATGTGAAACTGTCTCCAAAGTGTAACATTGGACACTGTTTTTAATAAACATAGCATCCACAGATAACAAAATTTGGTCTGTGGTAAGTAATTTTCTTATATTCTCTTTTCTGTCATCTGTTAATCACACAGTTTCACAGCTGAGTTATGGATAACTACATCGAACAACAGAAAAGGCCAGGATACATTCTAATACAAGGACAAATAAATGGCTTTAAAACCTCCTGTTTCTGCTCCCCGGCAGCTAACTGAAGTCAGTTGCTTCTGAAAGCTTTATGCAAATTTTTATTAAATGTATCTTCAAAGTTTTAAACGGATATGCTTTATAATATCATTGACCTACGAATTGATAGTTTGTAAATGATCTGAATAAAACAATAGCTGACAAAGCATATTGTCTTCATTTTTAGAGAATGGGTATATTCTTTGAGACTAGCAGTTAATTTATAGCTTTTGTCCTTTTTGACTCAGAAATGTCACAGCTTCCAAAAAGGTGAAAATTTTCTCTGCTTCCAGATAAGTTAGGAAAAGCATTTTAATACTGTACAGACCCTAAGCTATGGAAATGTATCTATCATAGAAATTATTATACTACATCAAATATAATTCTATGGATTAAGAGTTAAAATTTATGAATTTTACAGGTAGGTAAATATTTTACTTTAAATAAAATGCGAGAGGTGATGGACACATGAAATGATTTTCCATTATAGTAGGTTAAAGGGTTATTTGGAATTTATCAAATAATTCAAGTTTGAGTAAAATGTTCTTATAGATTTTCAATTACACGAGGGTATATATGACAGAGAAAATTGAGGATTTTTGATTGTACTGTTAGTAAGCAAATGTGGGAATTAGAGTTTATGTTAACATTAAATTTAAATGCATTCTATGCCACAGTCATTTTTATAAAACAGCTACCTTTAAAATGCTACCAGTTAGCAAAACATATGAAGCTGATATCAACATATGTCCTAAAAACAATAAATGCTTTCACTATATTAATTTATATTTTGAGCACCTAGTATGTGTCAGATAGTATATTAATTAGACTAAAAGTCTGTCCTATATTACAATTAAAATTTCGAGACAAATATTAATCCTATTAACAGAATTAATGGATGTAGCAACACTGTACTCACTTCTTAAAAGTGAAATTAAATTTAATAGCATATATTCACAGAGTATTAACTCAGCTTTTATGAAGCCGAGTGCTTATTCTCAGTACAGGTATAGGGATAGGTCAGTATGTATATACACTTGTGACTTTGACCAAAGTTACTTGCAATTTGTTCTCATTAGGTAGAAATACTAATGAGATGATTACTATTTAGGGAGTGTCAAGTTTATCATGTAGACATACATATGAACTTGAGGAAAACACATTAGAACATACTTTTAAGTTTTTTGCCTTTTTTTCTTACAAAACCAAATGATAATTGCAGGCTAAAAAGGGGTTGGGAATTTTCCACCTGCTTTATGTGTTAAGAATTGTAAACTTCGAACCCCTACACAGATCTAGCCAATGGACAGGACATTCTCCACAGTTGAGTGGAGAGTGGGGTCTGACTTTCACACGAACTCTGGTACTCCATATACAACCACGTCCCCTGGATGGGGAGGCCTGGTGGCACTCAGAGGAAGGACAGCAGGCTACCAAGAAGAGACTTGATACCCTATGAGCATATACAGGGGGAGGAAGTCCCCCTCAGTCACAGTCATAGGGGAAACTGGGAGGGAGGGAAGAATGGGAGGATAGAAGGGATGGGATAACAACTTAAATGTAATATGAATAAATTAATAAAATATATTTAAAAAATAAAAAAAATTTAAAAAAGAATTTAAATAAAAATCTTGATCAATTTTTTGTCTGATATAAATGTTTCTGAGTAGCTCTGAAACATCTCAGGTATAGTGTTCATTTGCATTTCATCTGTATGTGAAAGGAAGAGTAAGATTCAGACAAAAGTTTTAAAAGGCTGGCTTTAGCTTTTTGTAATGCAATCTGAAAGCCTTAGAAACAGGAGGCATTGAAAGCCTCTAAACACAGACCTCCCACTGAAGAGGCCGGTAAGGACCAGCAAGGCATTGGGACCATGTTCTTGCTCACTCTGGAGCCCGAGTTCACAGGAAGATGCTCTCATTTTTATTCCAAAGTTATTTGCAGTAGAGAACATACTTTCCTTCTAAAGAATAATAAAAATAGAAGAAAGTAAATCTGAAGGTTTTCCATAGGACTGCCTTAATTCTTTAATTTACCTTCCTTTTGTAAACAAAATCAAAGCCTGTTTAAAAAACAGCTATGAAACAAAATTTTGTGTATACTATACATGTATATATTATATTATATATTATAACTTGAATTCTTTGACAGTTGTATCAAAAGCTATCCATATAATTTAAAATCTTAATCTACTATATTCCAATTACAAAAGAAAAGTTTTTTCTAATGATACTCTCTGATAAAATATTAACTAGTAACTTTGTTAATTTGTGACTTGTTTGAGCTACTACTTCTGTTGACCTTACATGACCAATAGGGAAAAAGACATCTTTTGTTCTCATCAATATGTAGCATAAAAATGATAAGAACAAAAGTTAAGAATGTATTAATTTTCTAGTTACATACAAATGGAATAAACCATGTGTCTTTCTTAAGATCAATACTTCATAAAAGTTGCAAATATATACTACTTCAAATTTCATAACTGTCACCTTCCTTATATATGTTTTGGAGTGTACAATGATGTAAGATATACATGAATTGACAATATAGTATTAGTAATTAGATTTTAGTTTGATGTTTAAATGTATGAGATTCAGAACTTACTTTCAGACAACAAAACAGATATAACAAGGCCTGTTTTACATTCTTAGAACTGAATATTGAATTAATGGAAGGGTGGATTTTTTAGATTTGAAAATATCTTTTGATTCCAGCTATTCCAATATGTGTACAATAGATTATTATGTTATTTTGAAAGGATATTTCCACAAGTTCTTGTACAGATATCATTATATTTTTAAATTGTCTTTGAAGATCAGGTTCTCTTACTGAATTTACATCATAACTAGTCAAGGTATAATAGAATTCATATTTATGATATTTAACTAGTCACAAATTTGGCACCTCAACAAAAATACAAATATAACAGTTTGTTTATTCTATTGCTACTCTTCAATCAACTAATTAATGGAATCAAAACATTTCAGGGAAATGTAAAAGTTCTCAATATTTCTTTTGATGTCATACTTTTGTGTATTAATAGCCATGCCTTTCTAGTTGAAAGGCTTATTTTACACATTTGTGCCAAATGTTTTGAAGAGTAAAATATAAGGCTAAATAATGATTCTGCATACAGACGCCGTAGGACTACTCAAATATTTAAAAAAAACAAACAAACAAACAAACAAAAAAACCAAAACCTGTACTGTAAAATGAATTACTTAAAACTTATTTATCCATTATGTTTATAATTTATAGGTACCTACTACTAAGAAAGTCTTCAAGTATTCTGAGCTCATTAGTAATTTTTAAAGTAGGTTTTAAAGCAAACTTACTTTGTAGAATGCATGGCTATCTAGCATTCCGAAAGTAGCATTTTATAATTTCTCATAGAAGGCTTACTACATCTGCTTAGTGTCAAGAAGATGGTGAACAATAGTGGGCCTCACTTCCTGTTGTCTCTTCTATAGCCTTGTCTTTCTCCTCTGTTCTACACAAAGTACAAATATATTTCCTACCCCTTCCCACCACATTCACATTCATTTTCTATTTTTCTATTGAAAACTCGCCATCACTAAGATGAAATAAAATGTAGGAAATGATAACACATTTGATGGAATTTTCCATTCCTCTCCTACTACTCCCCTGTGGCTTCTGTCTATAGTTAGGAGCCCGGGTTCTAGATTCACACTGGTGTGATACCAAGAACAACGGCATCATTTGTTCTAGGCTTAACTAAGGCTTCAGAAAATTTCTTGGTCCTGGAATGTGAATAGTTATTGAAATGTATATTTTGTGAAAGTCTCTAGGCCAATGCTTTTTCCTTTTTGGTGTGTTAGCACAGGAATCATTATGCACTTCTATGCATCATTAGTCCTGAGTTAAAGTTCCATGAAGTTTTGTATAAGCAACAACATCAGAACACAATTCACAATTGCAGAGAAGAAAATAAACAAGTCTTTTGTAAAATCCAGTTTCTATCAGACTCCTTACCTGAGTTTCAGTAGCAAACCCATTAACCAAGATGATCTTATACCTGTTCATAAATATTGTGTATTACAGTGGGAATTGAGTGTCCACAGATATAATACACACTAGGATTGTATATTCCAAAGTTATTGCCAATAGGCAATGAATTGAGGCTATATATTTTTAGTAGTTAGGCAGTCTTGTTTAAAGAAAAATTAATGATCAAAAGCAACATTCATACATTTTTTCCATTTTTTCATTATACCAGATGTGATATTATCCAGCAAATAAGTCTAGGTTGTAACCTACACTCTCTAAAGGTAATAGACATTCTCTTCATTTCTTAAGGCAAAGCAAATATAAAGACGATGCCAATTCTTCTCACACATAGACCTTAGTGGAAAAATGATTATGACTACTTAGTATCTCTAGGTTCTAATGTTAAAACTACCAACAAGCACTTCACGCTTCTTTACTGTTGGCTAGGAACACTAACACTGTAAAAGCAGTGATTGGCTAGTTGTGATGTAATTTTAAAAACGGTGTCTTCTGATCAAAAACAATAAGCTGTCTTGTCACAAAAGCAATTGATCACAGTCAGGTCAAGTTAATAAAGTTTAGGTAGATTTACCCCTCACTTTAAAATGCCTGGGCCAGGGAAATACCCTTCTCTAAACTATAATCTAAAACAGGAACTAATTAAGTCAGACTGACACCCAATGGAAACTTTTATAAGTAAATATTTCGTCAAAAGAAAGAAAGTAACAGGATGAAAATTTAAACCATGCAATCAGAAGAAAATCAAAACACTTCGTTTGTCATAGCATGAAGAGAGGGTTCCTTTTTCTTTCAATTCCCATTATCCCACTCCGAAACTTATTATTCATTTATGAAGCAATTTCAATCATGAGCTGAAGCGCCAGTGCCAAAGAACTGAATGAAATAGCTTACTTTCCAAAAAAGATCTTGCTTGTTCCCACAACAAATGATGGAATACGACACCTTCCATTTCTCCTTCCCAGACCAGGCCCTCAGCTCTGTCTGCCCTTAAACCCTCCACAAACAGATGGTCAACAAGCCTGAGACCAACATTGCAGGCATAGACGCCTATAACACTTCTCTCTACTTTGTAATTTTCAGGGAAACAACCGCAGTCACTCACAGACACACTGAGTATTGTTAGGTTAGTAACAAGCACAGCATTTAAAACCCCTTAATCAACAACTGGTGGATTCCCCAGAGAAAGGAGGCGATTCTTGGAACAATGAAAGACAGAGCGATAGTTACATATTTTTCTTGATAGTGACAGAATGATGCCTGCAAAGAAAGCGTCTGTTTGCTCTCTTCATTTAATTCTGAAAAACGGGCTCATCCTCAGAAGTCTGAACAGGACCACACCCGTTTCCTCTCTTATCAACATTGCTAAAGTACAAGTGCTAACACTCTAGATAGCCTGGGGCTCATCCTGGGATCAGACACATAAAAGATAGGAAGAAGGAAAGAGATAAATCTAGTGTTGAAAGAAAAGGGAGACCTTAAATGGGAAAGGTTGTTTCTCCAGGGCTCTTGCAGCCTCCCCAGGGGGTGAGGAGGTGGGGGCTTTAGCTTGCTCTTGTGGGCAAGGACCCAGTGGAGAGCATGCAAGTCCTGTAAGGGAAATGGTTATATACTCCAGAGGGAGAAGGTGGCTGGAAGCAGCTGAGCTCAGAGTGGGTCCGGGACGTCACAAGAGAGAGCTGCTTTCATTTTTTTCCAGCAGTTTTGAATTCTCTGGAATTCAGTCTTCTTCGCAGCCAGTCCCTCAAGCAAAATCAACACGCAACGCGCAAGGGAGGAAAACTGATCTTAAGTCTAGCCGCGCCTGGTGGAACCTTCTGGGTACCTGGATCATTCAAGCACCGGACATTTCTCCTCCCACATTTGTAGCGCCACCACCCAAGGAACCCCTGCAGCTCCCAAGAGTAATAAAAGCAAGCTACACAGCCTAGAGGTCCGCTGCCAGCTAGGGCTGAGCTCTCGAGCTTTTGCCGGTGCCTTCCACCACGGTGGATCATATTTTCCGGCTCCAAGGAACATCTTAAACTCCCGCTAGGTCCGCTTGTCCCAGAAGTGCCCGGGTGTGATGGAAAGGGTCGCGCCAGCGATTGCTTGCTCTTCGCTAGGAGTGGATGCATCCACATTGCTTTATGGTCCATTAACATTATAAACAGACAAAAACTGCAAGAAGAGTGGAAGGTTTTCTTTTCCTCCCATCCCTCTGCGGTAGACTGGAGACTGGGAACATGCCTTGATTTTGCTGATGTTTGAGATTCATCCCAAAGGCAGAGGTAGGGAAGGCAGCGCTGGTGAAGTGTCCCAAAGAAACTGGACATCTGAATAGTCACTGCCTGCCCCAGACTCTTTCAGAAAGGTTGGAACCAGCTCCGTTCCACAGTGCAACCAATCCGATTACCAGCCTGCTTTTCCACCTCTTTGAGGAGAATCCGAACAGAAAATAGGGGTTCCTGAGAGACCTACAACATTTGTATCCTGAAAGTTCCACAGGGACCCAGCCCCCTGTCCCCCGCCCCTTCTCTAGCTTGGTTGCCACGTCTGCCTGCTGAGCACAGCTTGGCTGGCCAAGGGTGGGGCTCGACTCCGCCCCAGGCCAGGGATTCGCGAAGTCACGAGCCTGGACAAGCTTGCCTGGGGCACCTTCGCCCACGGACACGCCCTTTCTGTCGAGGCATGCCCCAGGCGACCCTCTCTCCTACTCAACACTCAGAGGCGCTGCTAAATCTGTCCAGGCCGTCTAATCTCCTGCAACTTTAGAGAATCTTTCAGATCCTCACCTTGTCCCCTGCCCGCCAGTCTGATGAGAGAGAGAGAGAGAGAGAGAGAGAGAGAGAGAGAGAGAGAGAGAG
>OU015753.1:71231684-71248209 GCA_907169655.1 Acomys percivali | reverse complement strand
AGAGAGAGAGAGAGAGAGAGAGAGAGAGAGAGAGAGAGAGAGAGAGACGCTCCACTCATGAAAACCCACGTTTATCAGTTTGGAAGACACATTTCTGTTGCTGGAAACTTTCACCAATGGTTGGAGAAAATGTTAACAGTTCAGAATGTGGGTAGCAGGCATAAGGGTCCCACGAGCCAGGAGGAGGAGAGAAGGAGAAGAAATAGTCAGGAAAGTTCCATCTTCACACACTGGGTCCTGTGCCAGAAATCTCTCAGAAACTAGGGGAGGAAGGGATTACTCTGTTGTCTAGGCAATTTGTAGCTTCATTTTCTGTGGTGTTTTAAAAGTAGTTTAGCCTTGAAATAGGCTGTAGACTTTGAGTGGTAGTTGTGTTGTGTTTTGTTTTTTGTTTTTTCTGTCCTTGCTAGAAAGCACAATGCTTATCTTCAGGTGACTTTGACTTAGAGTTGCTTTAATCCTAGCACTCAAGAGGCAGAGGCTTGTGAATCTCCGAGTTCAAGGCTAGCCTGGTCTACAGAGAGAATTTCAAGAGGGTCAGGGCCACATAGAGAGAAACTCTGTCTCAAAGAAAAAGAGAGAAGAGAGGAGAGGAGAGGAGAGGAGGAGGAAGAGAGAGAGAGAGAGACAGACAGACAGACAGGTAGACAGACAGACAGACAGACAGAGAATATTTCCTTTGTAACACAGTTATTAAGTATTCTTTCTCCTCTCATCTCATTGGTCAGAAAAACAGAACTTGGCAGTTACACCTAAAAAAAAAAAAAAACAAAAAACAAAAAACAAAAAACACCAAAAGCACAGTCCTTAAACCAGGTCTTTGTATTCTAGCTCTTTAGTTCACCCTAGGATGCCACAAAGAAGTCACACAGAAACTCTTAGGTTTTCTTAAAATGCCTAACAGTGGATCATGAACATTCCGGGGCCCATACTTCATCTTAATTATTAGCACCTTCTTATAGAGAAAAGATGTAAATGTAGAAATAGTACTATTATGGGTGGTGGATTAGGGGCAAAAGACTAAAATAACAGTATCAGCTTTACCTGAAACACAGTTAAAGGAGATATTGGGAAAGTAGTCTCAGTACAGATTTAGTCTTCACAGCAACCCACAAGGTCCAGCCCACCATAGTCTGGTAAGGCCACCCCACAATGCACTTCACAAAGTTCATACTAAAAAGGCTTATTCCTCGTCATACATTGCTTCTTCACAGTTAGAAATGGTTATGGTGAAAAATTCAGAGCAAACCTTTGAAGGAATGCATTAGTTTGTCAAAGGTTTTTGAAAGGAACCTATATTTTTGGTGTATACTTAGGGCCCATTGAAATATGTTCTGAGAACTGATTTAGTCTGTGCTGTACAGTTAGCTTAGGTGGATGAAGTATTTGATGGGCCATCTCTAGGCTTCCATCATGTTCAGTGGGGTTCACCGAATTAAGAGATATATCCAGATGAGCTGCCCTAAAGTCATGAGTTGGAGGGTGGCCCGTATGTGGCAGCATTCTCAGTTGTGTGCAAATTACTTGGCCATGGGGCCTCCTCTTGTATTGGGGATCTCTGACATTTCCAAAACTGTAATTTAGCTGAATATAGTTGTTAATATCAAGTTGGGAATTTTCTCCCTCTCAACTCTCATTAAACTGTTAGTATCAATATCAGTTTGGAAGCAAAATGTTATGTAATGAATCTGGTTTGTCTGTGTGAAATTATACCATAAACACTTTCACGGATTTTTTTTCAGACCTGAAAGGCTTTTTGAAATGATTAATCTTCCCTTTCTATATTATAAAGGGAGGAATGGAATGCTCTGAGGGGCAATGCACAGTTTTTGAAGTCACCTCTGTAGTCAGAGAAGAGAGCTGGCCCTGGATTTTCTGTGTTCAAGCACTGAGGCTGTGCACTCTCCTGGCTTCACATTCCTCCTTATTTAACTGTCAGAGATTCGTCTCTCATTCAGCCAGTAGTTATTGCCATGAACTTGGCAACTGTCCTGGACGCTGAAAATTCAGCAGAGAGAAAAAACAAAACAATCCTGGAAAAGGCCGTCATTTGTTCAAACTTATATGCTGCGGGTGTGGCCGGGAAAACTAAGAGCCATTGTTAATCAGGCTATGGAAAAAGCATTTTATAAAGTAAAGACATTTTCCAGAAAATACATCTTATGCTGTATTGTACGTATGGCAGGAAAATGTATACAGACATTCTTCCATATTTTCTGGTAAATAAATGTGGGAAGCCAAATGATGAAACAAGGAGTTGGAAATGACTAAGTGGACATGGCCAATCTTAGCCACATCAACAGCTCGCTCCTCAATGGGTCAAGGATGCTTCTTTCCCAGAGTATTCTTGTGAGGTGGGGACTAGATGTCTTTAGGTAAGCAGACGCTTATGTAGGTGGCAGAATAAAGAAACAATAAAGAGATCAAATTATTCTACTTAGTGTATTTGAAAGTGCTACCTTTAAAGGTGAGCCAGTAGGCAAAGATGAAGCTAGCATGGGTAACAGAAGAAGCTCTAGCACCTCATTGGACTAACTTAGCTTTCCCTATTGAATATGACACACAGTAGTCACTGCACCACATAGAGGGCTAATGGAGAGATAGGTACAGAAAATTTAATCCTATGAGATCCTGGGTTTCCAACACTAGAAAGACACCTGCCTGTCCACCCCCCCAACCCCCAGAAAATAGAACTCATTATTACAAACAAAAAGTACACTGGACATTGAAATGAAAATTTACCAGAAGATCAGGACATAACAATGCTTTCGAATCAGTGCCTGTCTTTTCCTCCATACAGATTTTAGTCAGTTGGAGCTTGAATGATGAAGGCCAATGGTCAATTGTCACATGTCCATATTTGCACTAATGAGGGGCAATTTGTTTTGCAATGTTTTATTATGCTTTCTTTGACAGATGATCTGAAACTTCCTCTTGGCAATGATACAGAATGGAACTTTTATTTAATGCATGGGGTGGGGAGAGAGACAAGACTGAAATTACAAGAAGAAAAAGTACATTGAACTATGGAGGTTTCCCTTTATATCCTCTTGTCCCTATTTAGCCATTATTTTTTTCTGACTTTTGATAAAGGAATATTACAACTTCTACATTAGAGTTTATAATAATGTGCTAATACAAAATAGTAGCTTCACTATTTTATATTTTAGACTTTTGTATGTTAATCAGGTAATATACTAGGCTGGCTGAAAGGGTATTGGGTGACTGTCCCATAGTGGGGGTGACCTAAATCCAATTGCCAATACTGTGAATTGTTGAGGAAGTGGTGTAGAATTTTCCTTTTATGTTACCTGGATGTCATGTGGTGGTCTCTACTAAGAAAATGATTTGGTTCGATTCCCAGGAGAGTCGCTCTTCTATTTCTTGCCTCCAAGTGTAACTGAATCCAAACTACAAGTACACAGTGTTGAATTACAGAAAAACTATGTTGAGTTGGCTATCTCTGCTTTCCTGTGTTATTGAGATTAGAAGTTTACCAGTAAGGAAGCCTGAGGATCCTTCGGCTTTTCTTGCCCTTAGGCCAGCTAGAGAATCAATAGCATGTTCCTTCTTCGTGATCACTGAAAAAAGAAAGTAGCAAATCTTAAATAAAGGAAAACATGAGATCTGAGATCTTTTTGATCTATCTTAAGATTGGAGTGAGCTTATGGAACAGTTATGTTGAAGCTCCCAAGAGATGTGAGCAAGGTTATCTTTCTAGAGGGGGGAAAAGGTCCTTTTGATCCATGTAGCTTTAGGGGTCACCCTTTGTAAAAAGACAGACAGACAGACAAACAGACAGAAAAGGAAGAAAATCTCATTTGAGGCAGGATTTGAGCAAGGAATGCTTTTAACCTTCAGATTTACCTACTCTGTGCTAGATACATAATAATATAGTTTTTGTACCTTTAAATCCATATTTAGCTAGGTGTGAAACTAGAGGAATAATCTGTTTATAGAAAATAAAGCCATTCCTATTTGAAAACAAATTGAAAAAAAATAATTATTTCTTCTCAAATGTGTACCCTTTTAATTGATCAAATGCATCCAAGAAATTCTGCCGGCAATTTAAGCACTCTGTAGGTGTTGTTGCTGTTCTAAATTCATCTGCAAGAGGAATTGTAAATGGTATTTACCTTTTAATTAAACAAAGCATCTTGCAAATTAAACACATGTTCTTGCACATCAAAATTTAGTTAACATCCTTTTCATTGTTCATCCCGCTGACACAGTGACAGCGTCCTGAGTCCACACACAATATAGAATGGCAATACTCCCCCTCCCCTGCATTCTCCATTCCTCACAGTAGATGCTATCACATGCTAGAGTACACTCTGGAACTGACTTCTAATAACAGGGCAGCTTTTTTCATCGGACATACTTGATATTGTGTAAAATATGGGACCGCATTGGTGTGTCCGGACCTGGAAAGCTTTGGGTGCTGATCTGACACATGTTGTATAGTCTTACTCTGGAGATTTGACAGTGACTGACAGAACACCTTAGAGGAACAGAGGAAGCTGATAAAGGCAGAAGCAGCAGTCATGAGTGCAGACTAGTTTCTAGTAACTACACAGTTCTTTACATGCAGACCAGTAATTTGACATTTATAATTCACTGCAGAGCTGATTTTCTGTCATTTTCTTACTGTCAAGTCCTCCGCATTTTGAAATAAATGTCCCTTCTAATTATTATATGAATTTGAACTCCAACATTCAATTTTCCCCCCTGTCTCTTATAATGGAGAGTGCTACATTTGGCTGAAATCTGATTTGTAAGACCATTTAAGAAATGTGATCATTAAAAAAACATCCTTACAAATATACCTGGGAACCCTTTTTTTCCTATTGCACTGCACCTTACATATGAAAATATGTTTTAAATCTTCCCATCAGCACTGTTTCTAAGAAAATAAGGATATTAATGGCAGAATGAAACTGAGATAATTAGCATATAGTCTTAATGGAACTGAAGTCAGAGAGAGGTTTTCCAATAAGGCAAAATTGTAGTTAATGACTGTCACTCATTTGTACTGGTGCTCGCTATCTTCTTTTATTTCTGTTTATTTATGGTGTATGTAACTGGAATAAAGTCATTTGCCTAGAATGTTGCTAAAGGAGAAATACTTTGCCTTGAAGAAAAGCATCTGAGTGTAATTGTTTGATAAGGCTTCTGGTGGGCTCATATCTTCCCTTATGTTATGGCACTCCTGAGATCCTATGTCTATTTTTAAATGAGGAACTATTTTCATTGAGGATGCTAGGTTTTAAGGTTAAGGCAGCTAGAATATTGAAGAGACAGAACCCATGGAAGCAATTGCTATCAGGGATGGAAATGATTGGTAATGGACCAATTGATTGGCATCGAACAGGTGATTGGTAACTGGGGAAGGGAGAGAGCTTTAGCTCAAAGGAATAAGGGACTGATCCTAACTAAGCTTTACAAGCCAAAAGGAAATAATGAAAGCACACATTTCTCAAATATAAGTTTGATGTTTTAAGGTAAAGTTTTATGTTTCAGACAGTTATGTACCACATATTTGTGGAATAATGTTGTTTGGGGATTAAAACAATGTGGTGCACAGGACAACATAAAAAGCCCTTTATTGATTGAAAGGAGTGAATGGAGTATGAATGAGATACAGACAAGTAAGTCTTACTTTAGCCAGACTCACATCCTCAGGCTCAGTGAAGGCTGAACGATTAGGATCTTGGACTCATTGTTGTTTTATGACACTACTTATGTCACCTTATTTAAACATTTATAACTCAACTGCATACAGTTGAATGTGGTTACCAACCACAGGGAAAATCTAGAAAATCTACTCTAGTCAACAAGCTTGCAAAATATCAACTTTCCTTCATGAAAATATGCCTACGATGTAGACATGAGACTTTCCCAGTTGTAAAACAACAAAGAGAAAAACAATAGAAAAAACCAAAACCACCAAAACCCAAAACAACGAACAAAAACATCCAACTTATAAAAAGTCACTGTTCATCCTTGTGCCTCTTGGCCCTTAAAGGAGGTTCATGCAAGAGAACTGTCTGATGTATAGTTTGTGTTTGTGTGCAGATGTGTGCACATATATGTATGAGATCATGAGTAGATGATATATCTTCCTCTATTGGTCTCTACAATACTTTTTTTTTTTTGAGAAAAGTTCTCTTATTGAACATGGAGCTGACCAATGTGGCAAGACAGGTTGCCAGAAAGTGACAGGACTCTCCCAGTCTTTGCCATTCCCCCAATTTGTGGCAGGATTACAGGGGCATGCTGCCCTACCTCACTCCTTCTGTGGAGTGGAGGATCCCAAACTAGATTCTAATGCTCGTACACAAGCATGTTATAGAGTAATCTACCACCTGGCCCAATGTGTAGTTATTTTCATGAATAACACACCGCGTTCCGTTTCTCGAGTGATTTCTGTTTTATATATAAAATATATCCCTAACAGAGCATATTCATTTCTAAGCAAAAGCACCATCTTTTATGAACACTAATAAAATGGACAGTGTCTCTTTAGCTCTTGGTAAATTCTAGTCACTTTGTCTAAGCATTTGCAGCATTTTATCCATCCTCTTCATTACAACAAACCACAGAGGGAGGTCCTCTCACATGGCTGAAGTTTATGAAGTTTTAATGACTTGTTGGAGTTCACCACTTACCTTGCAAAATCATTCTTTGATTCACTACAGTGCTTTTTGTGACTCCTCTACAATTCTCCTTTATAGAACATGTACCATGTGCCAGACAGAGTACTTAGTAACTTGTAGGCTAAAAAACAAAAAAATGAAGCAAAATGAAAAAGGATCTTCTGTAGCATCAAACTGAAATTAAAGGAATGGATTTTGATGTGAAAGATACTTCCGGGTTTAGGCTAAGGAAAGTTCTGTAGGTAAGTTCAGTCTTCAGAAAACTGCTGGGCGAGCCAAGTGTGACTTCCGTGCGTCTCCTTCTGTCTTCACATGCAGTGTACTCCAAGTCTGCTTCCCATTCCTCGAGAACTCTTGGAAGAGATAAATCCTGCCAAAATTTGAATGAAACGAGAACAACCTAACAGAAGTCAAACTCTAAAGAACTTGCTTTATTGGTTCATTCATTCATTCCCTCATCCATTCCCTCATGCACACATAAATTCATTTTAAAGCACAGTGAAAGACAAAAAAAAGTCTTTTAAATCATGTAATTCAAGCATAGGTAACTGGACATGCTCAAAGACCCACATGCTGTATTTTGAAAAATGAAATTGCAATGCCATGCCCTGGATCAATTATTCATTGCTCTATCCCTCACCACTTTCCCCATACTGTTACTCTTGTCTCACACATTTTCTCCCTAACTCTGTAAAATATTTTGAATCAATGACTATGCTAGGGAGTCCAACAATTTTTTTTGACAAGGTTGATTTTAAATCAGTTATATTGCCTTTGAATATTGATTTAAATGTTTTCTTCTAAATTAGGTGTTGGGTAATGGCTGTCTAATGCATTAGGAAGCTCCATAAATAGATATAGAATGAATGAATGCATGTGAACAGACTAAGACCAAAAGCCTGGTGTCCTTGGTTGCATTTGAGTGTTTGTTATTACTCAGTTCATAAGAGGAAAGAAGCAGCATCTCTACTTTTGCGTACATGAAATTTGAGTGTCTTTCAATGCACAACTTTTTTTTTTCTGTCTATATCACATGAAGCCTAAAGTAAAAGCAATTCAGCCAAAGGAGATTCATTCAAAGGTTGTTTTCAATTTGAAATCATGTAAACGCAACAACCAAATGTACAAAACTTTGCAGAAGACCTAGAAAATCACACTTACTTCCAAAAAAGTCATGATTATTGATGTAGCACACTATCTATATCTCTATGAGTGAAAATAAAATCAGACAAAGAGGAAGTGTTTGGCAGGCATATTGAGACTTTTTCAGGAGATTTGAGAAACCTTTAACTGAGTTGATTTCTTATCCAAATATCTAGCAGAAAAATACGAGTAACTTGGATGTCATCTGTCTCTATGATTAATGCATGCTTTATCAATACATCTGGCTATTCAGAAATACTTAATGCCTTCCTTCAGCATTCATTTATATATTTTGTGTGATTACAGCATAGGGCTGCTTTTTCTATTAGCATGTAAGGGCCCTGGTGCACACATGCTCTAGAGGATGCCAGAATACTCACTGGAGACAATTGGTTTAAGTAAGAGAAAGCTATTAGTTTTGAACAGGAATGGAGGAGGTTTTAAAGCAGACCCCATGTTGCCATGGTGCATGCGAGAGAACTCAATAGCAGGTTCAAAACCAAGGCATTATGGGACACCTATTACTTCACTGAGAATGGGTCTTTGTAAATAACGTACAACAATCACTTTAGCCATCATATTCTTGATACTAAAGTATTTAACACTGCATTGTTCAAAGACAAATTTGGAAAAACCTCATTGGAGCCATCAGCATAGCCACTGCTCAGCCCACACTTTCTGGGTGCTTGTCCTCTGCAACCTCCTAACCATCCTCAGACACTCCTGGGTTTTCTTTCATAGTCCTGCTCATTGCTTTACTGACTGGAAGACATTCCCCATCATGCTCTGGGAATGTTCATTAAGTATTTTCCAACCCCAAGCTCCTCAATGCAATAATTTCTCAACTATCATCTGAATAATGTGAATGCTGATCCCATCCCACCATCACTATTCCATCTTCCCTGCTGCTATTGCAGCATTTAACACTTCTTACCTCCTTTATAGCTGCCAAGTGTAGGCTTGTGTTGCCTGAATTACAGATGTTATGTATACACCTTCAGCACATGCACACAGAAGATGCGAGCTGTATAAGAAAAGTGCCATGTATTTCTCAAATAACTGCTCTCCATATGTTTTGTCATGAGTACATATCATTTGGCTTAATTTTGGTTCATGCGAAATAATCATCTCAAATTTAAAGTTTGAAGATTTATAGCTGTTGAAAATAAAACTGCAGCTTGTGAGTGTCAGTTATTGGTTAGCAAACAGAAAGTCAACAACTATTTCAAGGGAATATTACGCAGCTATTAAAGCAACATTTGGAAGGAAATTAGTTGCATAGGCACTTTTCACTTTCTTATTTCATGTTAAGTGTTGATTTTTGATTTTAGGTAAAGTTAAGCCTACAGAGATGTTTTAGCAATCCAACACAAGCACCATTTATTTTAATTTTGGTTCATTAATGTTACATTCACAAACAATTTCCTTTGTCTGCTTTTTTTGCTTCTTTCTGTTTAGATGAAGGTAAGTATGCATATGCACGAGTGTGTGTATGCGTGTACGTGTGTTTATGCCACATATTTCCTAGGCCCGGCAGATTTTGTTTTAGTTTTACAGTCTCAAATATAAAAAGAATACTTGCTTTATTACAATTTGGATGGTTCTGTTTTCCCAGGTTGACAGAGAGCCCTTTAATAAGTTACTTGGGTATTTTTCTTTTCTGAAATTATTTTGTTCAGTTTTAACTTTATAAATAAATTGATTTCAACATTTCGTTTATGATTTTATGTGACCAAATCATAAATAAGTCAGATTGTTCATGTTTCCTTTCTTGCATAGCCACAGTCCTCTGATTTTCCCTTCTTTATTTTGTTTTCACTGAGCTCTATATTTCTTTATAACCTATTTTGTTCTTGAGTCCATTCTCCTTAAGCATCTTGCTTGTTAACCTTTACTTCTGAGATGAATTTTGTCTGTTTCAAGAAAGACAAAATACCTTAATTTCATTCTTTATTATTATCTTTGAATTTCTGTTTCTAAATTTATGCATCATAATCTAAGTTTGCTTTTTTATCTGCAAATTCTTATTTAAGAGGCTTACTTTCATTTTGTTCTGTTTTCCATAGTTCTATTGATAAAAATATAAGCTGATATATTTGGATTGTATTATCTAATTTTTGTGTAAATCTCAATGTTGTTTGACATAACTGGAAAATGTTTTCACACATTTATCTTTAAAATTACAGTGAACTATATGAGGACAAGGATATGTCTTGGAGTAATTTTGTTTGTTACGACAAAAGTATTTCCTTCCTTTGATATGGAAACATTGGTTTTTGCTAATAGACTGTATATTTTATTCTTTTAGGTGGTAGAGATGTCTTTGGATGTTGTGATACTCTCTTCTTTGTGCTGGGCTTTTAAATACCATTTCCTGTTTCCTGTTTCTTCATGGCCATAGCTACACAGACACCATGTGTCTCTTCTTTCTGGACAGTGAACCTGGTGAGGATAGGCCTCCAGTGCTCTGCATTTTATCTCTTTTCATATTTCGCTCCTAGCCCAGGAGTCCTCTGATTGACCAGCACATTTTTCTTCTGTGGTGCATGGCACCCTTTTAGGGGTCAACTATATCTCATCCTTCAGTGAATTCCCCCTTCTCTGTCTTATGTACAGAGTGTCTGCTTAATGCAGGTTCGGGAGATGTCTCTGTTGGGCCTGGGTCTTTACTTCAAGTTTTACGTTGAATTTGAAACTTGCCCTCTGGCCAGGGATTCCACAGTCATGACTATAAGTGTGTTACTTCTATGTTGATCTATACACTCCTTTAGACATAGTGCGCAGAAATTAAGCCAAATTCTAGGCTGCATTAATAGTTGTTATTAGAAATATTCTTGTAGGGGAGATGCAGAAGAAAGAATGCTGAATTCAAGAAGCAAATCTTGTCACAAATTCTCCTGATGTGTCTCTTTTTCTTGACTACATGTGTGATGTATTATAAAAGAAGTGACAGAAGAGTATGACCATTGCAACACTAGTTTTGCTAATTGTTCATGGCTGCATGGAAACAGCCCTGGAAACTGGTGTACATTAATTTATTCTGGTTATAAGTATGTAGTAAGATTATATGTAGTTTTGTTGTATAATAAACTGAATAACAAAAGAAAAATAAAAGTAATTCTATTTTAGACAATTAAGAGTTTTCACACTTCAATTAAATTCACCCAAGGTTTTAAATTTCCAAACTAACAAAAAAAAAAAAAAAATCTACTGATCTTGCATTATATTCTAAATGAATTTAGACTATGTTAATTAAGTCTCTTGTAACTATAATTAGATGAATTATTCATGCGTACATATACACACATTTACATGTACATTCAGGAATATTCATGTAAAAAGCCAAATCTCTATTGAGGAGCCGGTCAAAAAGCGGTGACAGGAAGCACAGAGATTGTGTCCCGAGATGTGTCACTTCACTTGGCAGAGCATGGTCACCAGGGCTCTGTGCGGCCACATCATACTGCAGAAGCAGCAGGCACACTTACAAATCCTCCTATATCTAACTTCCTCTGGTCTGGAGTTATTCTGTTCCAGGTAACGTTTTGACACAGGGTGTAGTTGGGGAAGTAAGGGAGTGGAAAAGCTGGGAGTGGGTGGAGGGTCAGATGAACACTTGGTTGTAGATAGATGGTGACATATTACAAACTTTGTACAATAAGGTGTTTAATATGCTTCAATGACTGTCACAATGGTGACATTCTTTGCTGGCAATAGCACAGTGTGTAAGCTGTCTGAAGGAAAATGAGGACAACACAATGCAGATGACTCAAACTTTGGTCTCAAAAGCGATAGAATTTTAGAAGAAAAAAGTTACAAGGACACAAAATTCAGTCATTCACAATTTATAGGCATTGAGTCTCTGAAAAGACTAAAGCCTTCTTTTTATTATTTAGAATATTAATTCATGCCATTCTTCAATTGTATTAAATGACCAAGGCAATTGGCAGCAGGGCCGGTTCATCTTGAGTTTATAGTTTCAGAGAGTTAGGGTCTTGAAGACTTCTGTTGGTAGCAGGCTACATGCAGTTGGAGCAGCAGCTGAGAACTCACATCGAAAAAATGCAAACAGGAAGCAGAAAGCTAACTGAGAAGGGCTTGTGACATTTGAAATTTCAAAGCCTACCTGCACTGATACTTCTTTCCAGCAATGCCACACCACCTAAACCTCTTTAAACAGAGATTACCCACTAGGGACCGAGTATTCACATGCCTGAGACTTGTGGGAGCATCTCATTCAAACCATCACACTGTTTAAGTGGAAAATGTGTTTCACTCTAAAGGACAATTTTTTTTTTTTTTTTATGACCTGAGTGGAGTCACCCTCTGCTTTCTCCTTTTCATTTAAGCTCAGAGTTAGCCGTTTGAGTTACAAACTTGGTATCTGATGACACCATAATCACTTAATTTACAAATAAATAAAGTGCATACAGAGAGTGATGGGTGCATAGTAGGTAACAGCAGGCAGTGGGTAGACAAGTGGAGCAGTCATTATCAACAAATGCACACCAGGAAAAAGCAAGTCTCCTTATGCAGATTATAAAATGTCATAAGTTACAACAGTGCTTCTCCACCATCACTTCCAACTCATGGAAGAAAGTGTGAAAACCAAGTAGTACAGAAGTTTTGTTTATCCTAATTACTATTGTTATTTCATTTTATTGAGGTCCTATTAGTTTCCAATAGGAAGGAGTAGCCATGTATCTCGTGTTGTAAAATACCAGCGGGTATATTATAAACATTATGAAATGTTAATTAAGATGTCTGTCTGTGATTAGGCTGAAATGGCCTGCACATTTTAAATTCAAATTGACCTTTTACAACTAGGGAAAACACATGTTGCTTTATAATGATAAATTTTATTACAAAAGCTCTATGAATATATAACATCTAAATGTATGAGTTGAAAGCTTCTGGATTATTTTGCTTTTGCCAAAAAAAAAAAAGAAGAAAATAGATATTCAAAATTATTTAGAGTTATTCAACTGTATTGACTCTACTGGGGCCACTGCTGGATCCAATATTCAGTTTGTAATAAACATTATTGTTTTATGTTAAGGACTACACATACATTAATTCACATGGTTTTGGACTATGGTCAATGTTGTGACTATAAATATTTTGTATAATAGCAATTTCATAGGAATTACAATTTAAGTGAGTCCATATTATCAAAACACTGACATAAGGACAGAATATGGTTAAAGAATAATTTCAGAAACAATTAGAGTATTACATTTGGAGTTAAAGTACTTAGGAAGAATGAACCTTTTGTAAAACAGTAATAATTTCCAGCAATTTGTGGATTAAATTTAGGAACTGTGTTCAGAAAGATAGCCCAAGGGTTCAGGTGTAATATTAGCCGAGGTAAGCACAAAATATTAGGAAGTATTAACAGATCACAGAATTTTTGCAAGGCTAGAAAAAGCCTCTAGTCTATGTTTTCAGAAGTGACTCGAAACTACAATGGGTCCAAAAGGATGATGGTGTGCCACAAGCCAGTAGCTGTCAGAAAACGGCAAAATCAAGTAGCCTTTGTCCATGACTAATGGTTGTTACATGTCTCTGCTGCTACTCTGGTCGACATGAGCTTGCTGAATCAAGACCTCACACTCTGACAATCCTGTTTCTACTTTTCCTCCCTCATGGCTGTCTTTCGAATCCATGGGAAATTGAAACCAAATCTGTAGTACCAGCTAAAGTAGATATAGGATAAGTAATTTTTAGAATTAAAATTTTACTGTTGACACTATTAGATTTGGTGAGCTAGAAGATCCAATCATTATTATGTCAGACAAAGGTAGGATTATAGGCAGTTTTATATCTTGTAGTCTTTTTTTATTCAAATGATATACTCATTCCTTAGGTTGTTAAATATTACAAAATTTTAGTTTTGAATGTCATGATTCTATGTATAAAAAGTGTTTCCAAAGGATAGAGAGATAGCTCAGACCACTGGCTGATCTTTCAGAGGACCTAAATGTAATTGTCAACACCCATGTGGCAGCTGAGAAGCATCTGTAACTCCAGTTTCAGGGGATATAACACTCTTTTCTGTCCTCTGAAGGTATCAAGGACACCCATGGTATATGGACATACATGTAGACAAAGTACCCATACAAAGAAAATGAAAACATTTTAAGAATTTTGATTTGGTAAATATAGTTTTGTAAATTATTAGAACCATAGAACATAAAACTAATTCTCTAAAGCCCTTAGCACATGAATTTTCATTGGTCAATGTTATTTTTATGCCTATTAGTTCACTATGTATATTAATAGTGTAAATTTAACACAGTTAAAATTTCCTCTGAAAAATAAATATTCAGCCAGGACCTGAGACATTTTTGTTGGATTACGTGATTTAACTGTGACTCCATTTCCAACCCATGTTCTTTCCAGCCACTGAGCATCTCTACAGAGGCAGCTAAACTGAAACTGGTTTGTGAACATTGAGTTTCCCAACTCTCTTTGATGTATGGAGTGAGAGATGAGATTTTTTTTCCATCTAAATTGCCAATGAGAAATCTCCTGAAATGCAGAGGTTGGTTTATAGTCCTCACTTTATAAGCACCATCCAATCTAATCCAGTTCATAGCACCTTAGCTGGGAGTGCCTTTCCCTATGTCAGTGCACTTTCAATTCTTCCCAAAGTGTAGGCGTCCTTCCTGCTGTTCTTCCAGCATCTTCTATCACCAGGAAGATCATCAGCCCTGTTTAGTACATCATAAAGCACATTATTATTTTTTTTAGAACACGTCTCCTATTTCTATGCCTTTGAAATGCACACATAAAATAAGACAAGGTAGGTCAGCTTGACAAATGTTGACTTTGACTAGAGAGAATTTATGTCTACTGCCTTGGCTGAGATAAATTAGACTTAATCACACTTACCATCATCATTAATTTTCCCCTTAAATTTCCAAGTGATGACAAATCAGTTAAAATGTGTATCTACTCTAGAATAAGCAGCTTTGTTTCATGTCTATTGTGCTGCTAAAGGAATAGATTTTTCAAGTACTGTTTTTGAATAAACAAGAGATCTTAAGGGGATAAAGATGTGTATGAGATTCACAGACTGAGACAAAACAAGACACACATAGAAAATTATCACCAGATTTGGACAATGGAAGATTTATTTGATTTAGTACCTAAATTCATCAAACAAATAATCTAATAGATTAATTTGTGGCAATATACCATAGATTATACTTTCTTCAGACAGTGGGGAAATGTGTACATTTAAATTGCCTTTTAATTAATGATCTAACTATACTTCAATTCTTTCCCAGAACTAGAAAATTCGAAACAAAATTGCCATAAGTTCAAGGCTACATTGAACCAGGGCCATGGTAAGACTTTGTCTTTAAAAACCCAACACAAAATGACAAAACAAAAGCAACAAACAAACAAACAAACAAGCAAAACAAATTATAAATACCCAATATAATTTCACAAAACCTTTTTCCCCTGGAGACTATTAGGCAGACCTTGATTATTTCTGTTCTTAAGAGCTTCAAGTAGATCTTAATTTAAAGTGATCTGAAAGAAGTGAAAAACAAAACAATACAAAACAAACTCAAACTTAACAGCAAATGATCTTCCTTGTGTGCTATGTGAGGAGCCCTATGGTGAATCTTCCTCTTCCTTGTGTGCTACGTGAGGAGCCCTATGGTGAATCTTTCTTCTTTCAACAAACATTTCCTCAAGATCTGAGAATTACTGAGGAAACAACAGGAAGACAGACATCAGTGTCTGGATTTTTCAGATGAAGAAACATTGGATAGGAAAGATGAATAAACTGTATAGAACACCCCAGTATAACTGTTATTAGAAGAAGAAGGTAGACAAGGCTAAAGAGGAGTGCCTGGGCTGGTTGAGGTTTATAATTGAGTGGCTTTGATCATGTCGAACCAATAAGGAGCTCAGGCTATCACAGGCTTACACATTCACTCTCTTTGCCAGCTTCAATACACAGTATTATTTGTTTATCTTTCCTTGCCTTCTAGTTTGATGCTGAGCCTCTTCTCAGGGTGAGCAAGGTCTTTCTCTCTGGAGCACAGAATTCTCTTTTCAAATCATACTGTGGCCCTTCTTCTCAAAGCCAGCAGAGTCCTTGCTGTATCCCTGCTCCTACACTGATGTGTCCCACACTTTCCCTTTCTCACTGTGCTCAGAGTCCAGAGGTCAATGACCAAGGTCATCTGAATATTTGCTTATTATTTAATCATCTTTAATTCCATAGGACAATAGAATTATAACATGAAAAATAAGGATTAAATTGGACTGTGATGGTTTATTCCTATAATCTTAGCTCTTAGTGAGTTTGTGGGTAGTCTGGGCTATAGTATGAGTTGTTGGCTAGCCTGGGCTACAGTGTTAGTTGCTAGCGCAAAAAAAAAAAAAAAAAACACACAAAAAAACAAAAAAAAAAAAAAAACAAAAACAAAAACAAAAAAAACAACCCAAGCAAAACAGAATTAACAAAATTACCTTCACTGACAAAACATACATGTCACTTATATGCTATGGCTGTTTTTATCATTTTTTTCATGTAGAAAGTAAAGGAATAGTTGTTACTTTTGTCATCGACAGCCACCGGAAAAGAGATAACTAATAGGGGATGCATTGCAGGCCCAAGTCCTAGCAAGAATTCTCTGAATGTGAAAAAGAGTTGTTTGTGTGTGTGTGTGTGTGTGTGTGTGTGTGTGTGTGTGTGTGTGTGT
>OU015753.1:71217669-71230022 GCA_907169655.1 Acomys percivali | reverse complement strand
CACACACACACACACACACACACACACACACACACACACACACACACACACACACATCATTTTATAGCCCATATCATCTGGAAGCAGCATTGCTCAAATTGATAAAAAAATATAAATAAAAAATCAATGAGAAGTCTATTTTGATTTTTGATAGCATTTGAACATTTTGGAAACTGACATGCTTGCACTGTTTCAAACACAGAAGGTTCTTTAAGAAACCCAACAGTCATATAATCACTTATCTTAATAAGAATGCTTCTAATATTTTGTGGGCTTGTCCTTACTGGTACATATTATATTTTGCTAAACACACACACATTGACTCAGAAACAGCATATATCAATAAAGAACATTTAACCTAAATTAACTATAAAGGTTATTTTTACATGAAACCAATATGTGCTCTCCTTAAGTAATGAAAATGGAGTGGTGAATAATTTTAACATGTAGAATATGAGCAGGAATATTGCTTTAAGAAAAGTACTCATGCTATTGCCAAAATAGAACTTGTGCCTGTGATGTTGCAGTTGCCATGGTTACTACAAATTTGTTACTTAATAGCAAAGCAAAGAGATTCATAAACATGCTAATTATATCTGATACATTTTCCAAACTGTTTTATATGAATATGCATATAGTTTACAAAAAAGTGAATGTACGCATGCAGTAATTTTTCAAGTTTGGGAAGGTTTCCTGGGTTCTCCATGATGTAGAGCATGATCTTTTTTGACACAGAAAAAAAAAATAAGGAAAATTTTCAGAAAAATTTGTGATTCACTTGGTCTCCAACTGTTGTGAAGACAAATAAGGCAATACATTCTAGGTGCTAAATATGATACTAACTAGTCAGTCTGTGCAAAACTTTCAAATTTGAGATTAATAATAAAACTATTCTTATTCTAGTACTCCATTTAAGGAAATATTAAGGAGAAGAAAAGTTTGTCAAAGAGGAATGAATACAGTGCTGAACATTTTTAAAAATATCAATCAGCATGCTGTGAGTTAGCACATGAGGTGAGCAGATGACTTCCCAAGTAAAATGTCTTTTTTTTTCCTATGGCATAAGTATCTCAGAAAGTTGAAGGCATAGAAAAGACAGGAAAAAAATCAAGGGACTCTCATCTTGCTTCTCCTGCAAAGCAACACTGCCTGAATAAGAAGAGATACAAATCCTGACATGGGTGGGGTGAGACTGGGAGTTGGTCTAGATTATCCATTAGTGCCACAGCATAACTCAAAATAAACACAGGAAAGAGACTATGACTCTTGCTGAATAAGAGGATTGGCTTGTGAGATTTGTGACTTTGTTCAGGGTCTCATACAGATTTCTGATGAGTGGGCTTATAGTGTCTCTGCAGAGTTGCTCCAGGCAAGACCTTTGCCCTAATCTTGTGATTGAGGGTGCCAGCATGCTGCATTTGAAATTAATATCCCATCTTCTCTTTCATTGATGCTCACTTTTTGTCCTTCTAATGAACAAAACATTTAGGCAAGACTACCCACAAGGTGCACAGAAACCAAGTAGTATTTAGTAAGAGGCATGATATGAGCACCCAGCTATTTAGTGATATGAGCTGTGTTTTTCATGTTTACAACCAAAGCACATAGAACTTGTAGGCTACATTTCAGATGTTTGAGCATGTCAGGGGTACTGACTGAAAAGTCTGTTCAGGAGCTCACTGTCACTGACTGATTGATATCAGCCGTTACAAGATAAAACATTATGGCATCATAATTCTCTTTGATGCAGGGTAATCTTTGATCTTTTACCATAAACAGAAGATTATAACATATACTTAGTGTGATAAATAATACTCTTTTGCCAATGTCAGAGGAAGAGAGAGCAAGTGAAATTGTTAACAGTTCCAGTAGCTATCATTTTATTTTTTAATAATAATAATAAAAGTAAAGATTGAATGCTTTATAACCAGAAGGGCTAGGTTACTGGACATTGTTAAAGTACCACACTTTCCACAGTTAATTATCAATTATTCTCTCTTCAAAATGAACCCAAAGGTTGTACTTTTTAAAAACCTGCTAAAAGCCTTGAGTTGGATTTTCATTGGAGGGCATGAGAGCACCTATGTACCAATTAGAGGCATGCATTTACCAAAATATGTAAATTTAAAATTTAGAAATTATAAAAGTCAGTTTTCCATTGCCTTTAGAATATAGTCTGAACTCTTATCACAAAGGAAATAGATTGTGTGTGTCAGCTTTGTAAAATTATTATTAGTGAAAATTCTTGGAGCATGACACGATATGGTTTAATGATATTCTTCACATGTCTTTCTCCTGCTAAGAAAAACTTCCATCCTTGGTGGTCCAGGCCTGAAGCTGTCACATCCATAGTGATTGTATTCTAGTACATTTTTGATATTCATTGTCCCTCATTTCTGCTTTTGTGGCATGTGGTCCTGGCATCCTTACTGATCTTTCTTATGACCTTGAAGGGATGCATATCCTGATAACTTCATTAGTCTGTCAGTTCTGGGGGTCAGGAACATATCCCAACCATCAGTATCCTGTATATTTACAAGGTAGTCAGTGAATGTTGGTTACATCCTGAAAAGGTGTATAAGAAGACAATATGGCACAAAAATTGAAAGAGGTGAATAAAATAAACAGAGAAGTTAGCAACTTAGAGAGGTGATCAGCAAAGAAGATACGAAACCCAGTCATGTTGTTATTCATCTATGTCCAGAACATTTTTCAGCCTCAAACTCTAGAGAATTTCCTGGGCCTTTCACTTTCCTTTCCTGTGCATATAATTCTGCCCAGTAGAATCCTCTGACTTAACCTTCACATTTTTGTCAAATAGGCCATGTATCATAAGCTTTCTTCTACTCTCTTCCTTTTCCCTTTTTTTCTTCCCTTTCTTCCTATTCATCCCACTTCTTCCCTTTCCTCTTTCCTCCCCATCTTTCCTTTTAATCATCATATTTATTTTCTTTTTAGATGGTAGGGACCATTCAAGAGATTCCCACATGTTTGTTAGGTAGGATCTTGTCACTAGGTGACACTCCAACCACCATCTTGCCTTCTTTAGAGTGAAGCATGGCAGATCATGGTGGTGTGAGGTGGTTGGGTTAAGACTTGTCCAGGGTCCTAGAGAGAAGCAGCAAATTGTACACACTTTGAGTAACTGATTCCTAGATAGGTGGCGTTTTCTGTGATATCACAAGGAGACTAATGACAAATATTTTGGTTATTCGGGACATGCTATCTTCAAAATCCTTGGTTCATAAATGGACAGCTACAAAAGGAGTCAACTAGATAATGTGTGTGTGTGGTGGGACTGGATGTTGTGGGACCAAAATATATTATCTTCAACCCAAAATTATTTGAGAATATCAGGTAATGGAAACACACTCAAAACTAGAGTGACACTTTTAGTCTGTAAGTTTCCAGACTTCTTAAGTTTGGAGTTATTGTTATGGTTGGAGATATTTTAGCAATAATTTTTATTTTCAATAGTGAAAACTTTAGAAAATTCTCTAAGTTAATCTTCAGGGATAGATTTGTCTACCCAGAGCAATACTTATGCCTGGTGTATTATTCAGGCCATAAAAGAAAGCAATCTCTCTAACCAAGAGCTTCTTTTCCAAAGTTTTGTTCTGAGAAACGTAAGAGGCATCATCTTCCTGATGTGGGGACAGTCTGGCCTTTCCAAAAGTTGATCAGCAGTATTCCAAAATAAGAGCCTCAAATATGCTGGGTGAATAATTGCTGTCAGTTTTAGTGATTTATAAGTGAGAATTTTGTACCTAGGGTAACATAATAGACTGTCCAAGGAAAGACTCCATGCCTGCATAAGAAGACATAGTGGGCAGAAGAGGCAGTCCATTCAATTTTGCATGGTCAGTGAATGGTGCAGTCACGGCTTGTACCTTGATTATCTTCTTGTCAATGCTCTTTGCTAAAATTTCCTCATGTCTTTGTGGTTGTACCAGTTGTCTGTTGCTGTCCGCCAAGCCACTCTCTGCAGGCTGTAGCTACTGCTGTCAGGCTGTGTTAGTGGCAGGTTACGTCCTGATTTATTTTCCTCTATGGAGAAAACAAGTCCCTCGACCAATATACATAATGACTACTTCCCTAGTTACCCACTTAGTTGTCTTATCAACAAGAAAACAAAATGAAGGAATTCCAGGAACTTAAATATGGGTAACTCTGAAAGAAGATGGAGAAGCGACCTATAGAGGACTTGAGAATATGCTATATAAAGATGTCAAAAACCATTCTTAACTACAGCATTTGTTAAATCTTAACAACAACAACAATAACAACAACAACAAAACACAAAACAAACAAAGCCATAGAACTGCTCTCTCTCTTACTTCTCTACTCTCTTCCTCTCTCTCTCTTCCTCTGTCTCTATGCTTCTTTCTCTCTCTGGGGTACCCCTTTCCCCTTTCCTTCTTTCCTGATGCTCATTTAATAAACCTCATATAATTAAAAAAAAAGAAAGAAAGAAAAGAAAACCATAAAACTAAAAACACTCCAGCAAAGGCTTAAGTTATGGAGTAGGAATGGAAAGGAGAAAAGGATCTAACTTGTCTTGGCATCACCTGTGTTTTCTTTGGACCTAACACTTAGAATTTCTGGTAAGACCTACCATGTTCTTTATTAGTTATCTGCTTAAGAACTTTGCTGACTATAAATGAAATGTACCACATTTCATTTCAGAAAGAATACTCCTAAGGGGCTTAAAACTACTTGAACATTTTAATTCATATAGCTTCAAATTTTTTTTCCTAATTTTATCTTAGATGGGATTTCTGTATGCTTTTTTTGCTATTCTACTTGAGTTAGTTATATTAATGATTATGGACTAATAATGGTCAAAGATAGCCTTACTCACACTTCCATCTGTTGGCAGGGCTCTACCCACCCACTTGAAATGTGGACCAGGCTACCTTTAGCTTCCATACAAAGTAATTTTTGGTTTCCAAGAAGAGGATAATAGAAAATTCAAGGCTTGTATCCCCTACCCATAACATTGGTCACAATCTATTTTATTGATCAAAGCCATGTATAAATCTTACTCAAAGGAGAAGATGAAGAGATTGACTCTGTCTCTTTCTGACCCTTCATGGAAATAATAACAATGTCACCAAGAAAAGAGGCCCTCAATTTCCAGCACTTGACCCTAGTGGCTATTCTGAAAGTTCACATGATTCTCAAGCATCTGTATTTACGTAGACTGATACCTTGTTAAGGCACACAAACTAAATTCTGTCCTGGTGCAAGAAGAAAAACCTGTGCTACATAAATGAGACAACTTTTCCTAACTCAGAAAAATGGCAATATTGATATGCTATCTTTTAGTACAATTTGATGGACTAGGTTGACAATGTAAAAGAAATCCATATATTTCTTGTTTTTTTTTTTTTTTCCAAAAGAGGCTAAATATAAAGATGGTTCTGTCACAAGTGCTGTGTTTTGGTTTCTGTTAAACGAAGACCCACAATTGATCTGTGTGCCAACTATACCTGCCTCAAACTGTTCTCTGCTATTTTGTTTTCGATTTGATATACAGCATCATTCACAAAAAGCATTAACAGCCCTTCCATAGAAAATCAATCATTAGCTAAAGAGAAAAAGACTGTTTTTAATGGAATATTGAAAAAAATGTGGAAGTGACTACATCACTCAGATAGGAGATGATGAGTGTAGAATGTGTACAGTTATTTTGTTTAAAGCCTGCCTCCTCTACCATTCCCTTGGTATTTAGCCATGTAAATCTGAAGATGCTAAAGGACAATTCAAAGTGACCAACTGCAAAGGAACATTTAAAAAATTAATTAAAAATTTTTAATTTGATCACTTTACATCTCGATTGTAGACCCTCCCTCATCTTCTCCCCACTCTCCCTCCCTCATGCCCTTCCCCCTCCCCTAGTCTTCAGAAAGGGGGAGCCTTCCCTAACATCTGACCTCAGCCTATTGAGTCTCATCTGGACTGCCTGTATCTTCTTCTTCCGAAGAGTGGCAAGGCTGCCCCCTCCAGGAGGAAGTGATCAAATGGTGGGCACTAGAGGCCATATCAGAAATAGTCTCTACTCCCCATATTATGGGACCCACAAGAAGACTCTGCTGCTTATCTATACATCTGGGCATGTGGTCTAGGTCCTCATCATGCATGGTCCTTGGTTGGCGCATCAGTCTCTGAAGTGCCCCCATCCCCATCTGGATTTGTTGGCTCCATTGGTCTCCTTATGGAGCTCATGAACCCTTCAGGTTCTTCTATTCCCCAACTCTACCATTGACTCCCTGTGCTCCACCCCAAACTTTGGCTATAAGTCTCAGCATGTGCTTGGATCTCCTGCTGGATGCAGTCTTTCAGAGGACCTCTATTGTAGGCTCCCAGCCTGTTCCTTCCCTTCAACTGCTTCCCGTGTCTATTCTATATGCCCTTCTGAAGGGCATTAAGCATTCTCTCTGGGGTCCTCCTTGTGATTTTTTTTTTAAGATCTATGTATTGTAGTGTGGTTATCCTGTATTATGTGCCTACTAAGTGCTTATAAGTGACTATATACCATGAATGTCTTTCTGAGTCTGGGTTACCTGATTCAGGATGATCTTTTCTAGTTCTATCCATTCGCTTGCAAATTTCAAGATTTCTTTGTTTTTAATAGATGAGTGGCATTCCATTGTGTAAATGTGCCACAATTTCTTTATCCATTCTTTGATTGAAGGATATCTAGCTTGTTTCCAAATTCTGGTTATTATGAATAAAGCTGCTATGAATATAGTTGAGCAAATGTCCTTGTTGTATGGTGGTGCATCTTTTGGGTATATGCCCAAGAGTGGTATAGCGGGGTCTTGAGGTAGCACTATTATCAGTTTTCTGAGAAAGTACTAGATTGATTTCCAAAGTGGTTGTACAAGTTTACACTCCCACCAGCAATGGAAGAGTGTTCCCCTTTCTCCATATCCTCACCAGCACCTGTTGTCACTTGAGTTTTTTATCTTAGCCATTCTGATATGTAAAAGATGGAATCTCAGTCATTTGATTTGCATTTCCCTGATGATTAGGGAGATAGAGCATTTCTTTAAGGGTTTGTTATCCTTTTGGTATTCCTTTGTTGAGAATTCTCTGTTTAGTTCTGTACCCCATTTTTAATTGGAGTATTTGTTTTGTTGGTGTTTAATTTCTTGAGTTCTTTATATATATTTGAATATTAGCCCTCAGTCACATGTATGGTTGGTGAAGATGTTTCCTCAGTCTGTAGGCTGTCTTTTGTTCTGTTGACATTGTCTTTTTGCAATGCAGAAGCTCTACAGTTCCATGAGGTCACATTTATTAATTGTTGATCTTAGAGCCTGAGCTGTTGGTGTTCTGTTCTGGATGTTGTTTCCTGTGCCACTGAGCTCAAGACTTTTCTCCAATTTTTCTTCTAACTGATTAAATGTGTCTGGATTTCTGTTGAGATCTTTAATCCACTTGAACTTTGGTTTGGTGCATGGTCATAAATAATGGTCTATTTGCATTTTTCTACATGTAGACATTCAGTTAGACCAGGACCATTTGTTGAAGATGCTGTATGGATCTTCTGTTGTATGGATTTGTCTTCTTTGTCAAAAATCAAATGTCCATAGTTTTGTGAGTTTATTTCTGGATCTTCAATTCAATTCCATTCATCTAGCTGTCAGTTTCTATGGCAGTACCATGCTTTTTTTATTACTATAGTACAGCTTGAGATCAGGGATAGAGATACATCCAGAAGATCTTTTATTGTATAGGATTGCCTTAGCTATTTTGGGATTTTTTTTCCCATATGAAGTTGAGTATTGCTCTTTCATGGTTTATAAAGAATTGTGTTGGCATTTTGATGGGAATTGCTTTGAATCTGTAGTGTGCTTCGGTAAAATCGTCATTTTTACTATGTTAATCTTACTGATACAAGAACATGAGAGATCTTTCCATATTCTGATACCATCTTCAGAGACTTGAATTTTTTTTTAAAATACAAGTCTTTCACTTACTTGGTTAGAGTTACGCAAAGATACTTTATGTTTTTGGTACCTATTATGAAAGGTATTTTTTCCCTAATTTATTTCTCAGCCTGCTTGTCTTTTATATAAAGAAGGGCTACTGATTATTTTGAATTGATTTTATATCCAGCCACTTTGCTGAAGGTGTTCATCAGTTGTAGAGTTTCCTTGGTAGAACTTTTTGGGCATCTATGTATACTATCATATCATCTGCAAATAATGATACTTTGACATCTTCCTTTCCAATTTATATTCCTTTGATATCCATTAATTGTCTTATTGCTTTAGCTAGAACTTCAAGTACTATTTTGAAGAGAGTATACAGCCTTGTTGTGCCCCTTATTTCAGTAGATTGATTTAAGTTTCTCTCCATTTAGTTTGATATTGGCTATAGGATTGCTGTGTATTGTCTTTACTATGTTTAGGTACATGGCTTGTATTACTGATCTCTCCAATACTTTTAACATAACAGGTGTTATATTTTGTCAACTGCTTTTTGGCATCTAAAGAGATGATCATGTGATTTTTTTCTTTCAGTTTGTTTATATGACTGATTACCTTGATTGCTATATATTGAACCACCACAGAATGCCTAGGATGAAACCTACTCAGTCTTGGTAAACGTTATTTTTGATGTGTTCTTGGATTCAGTTTGCAAGTGATTTATTGAGTATTTCTGCATCAATGTTCATAAGGGAAATTGGTTGGAAATTCTCTTTCTTTTTTGGGTTGTTGTATGGTTTAGGTACCAAGGTAACTGTAGCCTAATAGAATGAGATTGGTAATGTTCCTTATGTTTCAATTTCTGTAATAGTTTGAAGACAATTGCTATTATCTCTTAAAATCGGGTAGAATTCTGCATTGGACTTTTTCTTTTTTAGGCTGGGAGACTTTTGATGAGTGCTTCTATTTTCTTAGGTGATATAGCACTATTTAATTGGTTTACCTGATCTTGAGTCAATTTTGGTGGTATCTATCAAGAAAATTGTCCATTTCATTTAGATTTTCAAATTTTGTGTAATCTAGGCTTTTGAAGTAAAACTTAATGATTCTTTGGATTTCCTCAGTGTCTATAGTTATATCTTTCTTTCGTTTCTGATTTTGTTGATATGAATACTCTCCTTCTGCCTTTAGTTAGTTTGGCTAAGGGTTTGTCTATCTTGATGATTTTTTTCTAAGAATCAGCTTTTGGTTTCTTTTATTCTTTAATTTTTTCTGTTTGTTTCTAACTTATTGATTTCAGCCTCAAGTTTGACTATTTTGAGCTATCTATTCCTCTTATGTGTGTCTGATTCTTTATGATCTAGAGCTTTCAGTTGTGCTGTTCATTTGCTAGTATGAGATCTCCCAAATATTATTAAATGAAGGTGGTTAATTCTGTGAACTTTCCTCTTTTTAAAATATTTTATTAATTTATTCATATTACATCTCAATTGTTAGTCCATCCCTTATATCCTCCCATTCCTCCCTCCCTCCTGCTTTCCCCCTACTCCCCTCACCTATGTCTGTGACTGAAGGGGACCTCCTCCTCCTGTATATGCTCATAGGGTATCAAGTCTCTTCTTGGTAGCTTGCTATCCTTCCTTTGAGTGCCACCAATCCTCCCCATCAAGAGGACATGGTCAAAAATGGGGCACCAAAAAAAATGGGGCACCAGAGTTCATGTGAAAGTCCGTCCCCACTCTCCACTTGATGGTGGAGAATGTCCTGTCCATCAGCTAGATCTGGTTAGGGGTTCAAAGTTTACTGCCCATATTGTCCTTGGCCCGTGCCATAGTTTGAGCAGGACGTCTGGGCCCAGATCCGCCCTTCATAATGTTCTTCTTGTAGGTTTCTAAGACCCTCTGGATCCTTCTATTTCCCCATTATCCCATGCTTCTCTCTCCTAAAGTCTCAATAGGATGTTCTCTCCTCTGACCCACTTTCCTGGTAAGTGAAGACTTTCATGTGACAGTGAACTTTCCTCTTATCACTGTTTTCATTGTGTCTCATAATTGTGTACATTGTGCCTTTATTTTCATTGAATTCTATGAAGTCTTTATTTTATCCCTGACCAGGAGGTCATTGAGTAGGGCATTGTTCAGTTTCCATGAGTTTATAGGCTTTCTGTTGTTTCTATTGTTGTTGATTTCCAGCTTTAATTTATGGTTGTCTGATAAGATATAAGTGGTTATTTCAAATCTTTTTTATATCTGTTGAGGTTTGTTTTATGACCAAGTATTTGGTCACTTTTTGAGATGGTTTCCTGAGGAGTTTAGAGGACAGTATATTCTTTTGTGTTTGGATGAAATGTTCTGTTGGTATGAATGAGTCTCCCACTATTAATATGAGGGGTTCAATGTGTGATTTAAGCTTTAGTAATGTTTCTTTTACGAATATGGGTGATCCTGCATTTGAGGCATAGATGTTCAGGATTGAGATGTCATATTGGTATATTTTTCCTTTGATGAGTATGAAGTGTCTTTCCCCATCTCTTTTGATTAGTTTTGGTTGAAAGTGTAGTTTATAATTAATAAATGGGACCTCATGAGGCTGAAAAGCTCCTGTAAGACAGGAGACACTGTCAACAGAACAAGGCAACAGCCTACAGGCTGGGAAAATATCTTCACTAACCCTACATCTGACAAAGGTCTAAAAAGAACTCAAGAAATTAAATACCACCAAACCAAATAACTCAATTGAGAAATGGGGCTCAGAACTAAACATATAATTCTCAACAAAGGAATATCAAATGGCTGAGAAACACTTAAAGAAATGCTCAACGTCTTTAGTCATCAGAGAAATGCAAAACAAAACAACTCGGAGGTTCCATCTTACACCCATCAGAATGGCTAAGATCAAAAATTCAAGCGACACCACATGCTGGTGAGGATGTGGAGAGAGAGGAACACTCCTTCATTGCTGGTGGGAATGCAAACTAGTTCAACCACTTTGGAAATCTATCTGGTGCTATCTCAGAAAACTGGGAATAGGGCTTCCTCAAGACCAAGCTATTCTACTCCTTGGAATATACCCAGAAGATGCTCCAGCACACAATAAGGGCATATGCTCAACCATGTTCATAGTGGCCTTATTCATAATAGCCAGATCATGGAAACAGCCTAAATGTCCCTCAGTAGAAGAATGGATAAAGAAACTGTGGTACATTTACACTATGGAATACTACTCAGCTATTAAAAACAAGGAATTCCTGAAATTTGTGGACAAATGGATGGAACTAGAAACGAGTGAGTTAACCCAGAAGCAGAAAGACTGAAATAGTATATACTCATTCATAATTGGACACTAGCCCAAGGTGCATGTCCTATGGAAGTTTTCACTTACCAGGAAATTGAGATAGATGTGAGGATATACTATTAGTACTCTAGGTGAGAGAAATATGGGAGAATGGGGAGATAGAGGGATCCAGAGGGTCCTAGAAACCTATAAGAAGAACGTTATGAAGGGCGAGTCTAGGCCCAGGTGTTCTGCTCAAACCATGACACCAACCAAGTACAATGAGTGCAGTAAACATTGAACCCCTACCCAGAACTAGCCAATGGACAGGACATTCTCCACAGTTGAGTGGAGAGTGGGGACTTTCACGAGAACTCTAGTGCCTCCTATTTGACCATGTCCCCTTGATGGGGAGGCCTGAAGGCACTCAAAAGGATAACAGACTATCATCAAGATACTTGATACCCTATGATTATATAGATGGGGAGGAGGTCCCCATCAGTCACAGACATTGGGGAGGGGAATAGAGTGAAAGCGGGAAGGAGTGAGGAACAGGAGGGAACAAGGGATGGGGTAACAATTGAGCTATAATATGAATAAAAAAAAAGAAAGTGTAGTTTATTAGATACTAGAATGCCTAATTCCATTTTTCTTCTTGTGTAGGTTTGCTTGGAATACCTTTTTCCAGCCCTTTACTCCCAGGTAATGTCTATCTTTATTGCTGAAGTGTGTTTCTTGTATACAGCAGAATGATGGGTCCTGTTTTATCATCCAATTTGTTAGCCTGTGTCTTTGTATTGGAGAGTTGAGGCCATTGATGTTGAGAGATACTAATGACCAGTAGTTGTTAGTTCCTGTATTACTTTTTTTAAATGTTGGTCATAGAGAGTGTGTGTTTCCTTTCTTTTGGTTTAAGGATATGGAGTTATTTATTTGCTGTGTGTAGTTAGCCTCCTCATGTTGGAGTATTCTTTTTACTATCTTCTGTGGGGCTGGGTTTTTGTCTAGGTACTGTTTTAGTTTGAGTTTGTCATAGAATATCTTTTCTCCATTAATAGCAATTGAAAGTTTTGCTGGGTGTAGTAGTTTGGGTTAACATTTGTGATCTCTTAGTGTCTGCATGACATTCATCCAGGTCCT
>OU015753.1:71169858-71212145 GCA_907169655.1 Acomys percivali | reverse complement strand
GAGAGAGAGAGAGAGAGAGAGAGAGAGAGAGAGAGAGAGAGAGAGAGAGAGAGAGAGAGAGAGAGAGAGAGAGAGAGAGAGAGAGAGAGAGACACACACACACACACACACACACACACAGAGAGAGAGAGAGAGAGAGAGAGAGAGAGAGAGAGAGAGAGAGAGAGAGAGAGAGAGAGGTATCTTTTTCACTATGGTGTCATCTATGTACCATGATTCCTGGAGCAGTGCTACTCAGGCCGACTTTATCAGTCACCACCCACATCCTTCCTGTGTACACCACAAGTATTCATTTTTGTTACTATCTGAGATGGACAATAAAGGAGATAAGCAATCTGGCAATGTTTGACAATAGCAGTGTTTGTCTAGAGGTCCTGTATTGGTTGCACGTGTTTATAATCTGGGAACATTGTGCCATACTAAATTTTGTTGGACTATATTTTGCACATACAAAGTCTACTTAATTTTTTCTAACAGCTACAAATCACTATAAAAGAGTAAGCAACTGGTTGGATTAAAAGACTTTCTACCCAGTCTATCCCTGGAGTTCATGGACTATAGCACAAGAGAGCACATTTGTGTGGCAAATATCAATTTATGCCAGCTATATCAGTTTGTTATTACCATTGCTATTGTTTAGCAACAATATGAATAGAGATGTGTGTGTGAATGTCGGTTTACAAGAGACATCAGGACTAATTTTTATATAAGTCAATCAATTTTGTTAGTCCAAAAAACTTTTGAGGAAAAAAAGTTAGGTAGCCACTGCTGTGGTAGTTATGTTCTTGGGAATATTTATATTACAGAAGAATGAAGAAAATGATGCCAAAATAAAAAATACTTTATGTGATGATTCCAGGGTTAAAATATGATTTCAATATGTAAGGAAATTATCACATAATATTGTGGTTATTTACTGTAGATTTGTATAGTTTGTGACCTATTATTTATTTTTAAATTGTTAATTGGCAAATGACCACATGCCAAGATGTACTACATATTTTCTGCAGCAAATGTGTGGTGAAATTATATGCTGTACTTTATAATTGTGTCACTTAACTTTCCATTGAAAGTGAAGAGATGCCATAGAGATATTATTACTCAGCAGAACATTAGTTTTATATATGCATACATAATTTTAAAAAACAATAATTTTCCTATATTCTTAATGTATATCTTCAAGCCATATGAACTCAGAAGTGAAATAAAAAGGCAAAGTCATCTCCCTTTGAAACACCCAACAGTTGGATGCTTTGTGTCACCACTTTCTGTTTCTTTATTTACTTCAATGTAGCATCCTTAGAATATCTATCTGCCAAAAAATGTGTCAAATAAACAGATTTGGAATGCATGCACTATTTGTCTGGTTCAGTACTCACAAAGGCCTTTGTGTGATTTGGGCATGACATGACTCCCACAGTGTTTGAATATTTGGTACCCATCTGATGATGCTTTAGGAGGTAGAGACACAGTGGAAGAAATGGGTCACTGCTGATAGGTCTTTGGGTTTTCTAGACCAGCTCACCTTCTATTTTCTGTTTTCTTTCTGACTACAGACACAATGTGACCACCTTCTTCCTGATCCTGTCACCTTAATGGACTGTATCCACTCCCTAACTACAAACCAAAATAAATGATCCTTTAACTGCTTCCTTCCAGGAATTCCATCCTAGGAACAAGAGAAGTGACCAGTGTCTCTGTGATTATAATGTTGGCATCACTACTTCACAAAAGACAGTAAGTGAATGTTAGGTTCAATGAAAGACCATGTTCCAAAACATAAGGTGACGAATGATACAGGAAGATGCCTGGTATCAACCTGTGCCATGGACTTGCACATGTATGTACAAATACAAACATGCACATGCATTCATTTTTAAAGTTAAATGATTTCCCAAAGTCACTGTGAACAAAGGAACCATGATTAAACCTAGGCCTATCAAAATCTAAACATGACAAATATTTTTTTGCCAACATATTTTTTCTTTATTTTTTAGTTTTTAAAATATTTTATTAATGTATTTATATTACATCTCAATTCTTATCCCATCCCTTTTATTCTCCCATTCCTCCCTCCCTCTTGCTTTCCCCTTACTCCTCTTCCCTATGTCTGTGACTGAGGGGGAACTCCTCCCCCCTCCCTGTATATGATCATAGGGTATTAAGTCTCTGCTTGGTAGCCTGCTATCCTTCCTCTGAGTGCCACCAGACCTCCCCATCAAGGGGACTTGGACATGACAAATATTTTAAAAGTAATTTGACACTACTTAAAGTGGGAAGAAAATATAAACAATGAAACTATGTTGCAGTAAGGGATTTTAATAAATAAAAATTATGTAATTACTTGATTGTTATGGACATAAACATCGAATTGTAGAAAATATGTGGCAATATGAGAAAATACCTGTCACTTTATTAAAGCTCACATCTAGAGTATCATTACTATAATTAATAAATTAATTTTTTTTGGAGCTCAAAAGTTTGATACACTAAAGAAAACAGCCTCGTAATAGTTAGTGAGTGTGTAAACCCACGTATAATAGAACAAAAGTTTGACATTGTTGACAAGACTTGACATAAACCAAATTTCAAAGAAACTAAAAATCATAACACCAAAGTGCAAGAGTTATAGAGAAAGATACAAAACTGAGAGAGATGCAATAAAGCATAAAAGTTCAAGACACAGCTCTCTGGATACCTTTGAGTATATTATTATCACATGGAGAGAATGTCAGCTTTTGTATTTTAGAGTCTATGCTTTGCACCAGGGCCATGAGTACTGACAATAAAAACCTTGTGTTGTCCTTAAGAATGTACACTGTCCTCTCAAGTGTAGTACACTAATTTCATTGTTTTGCAAGTCAGAAACTAGAATACTCCTTGAACTAGTCTTGAGGGAGATGCCACTGTGGTGCTTTACTCACCTGTCCAAACAGTTTAATACCATTTTTGCATGTTCCTTCAGAAAAAGTGTGGTTGTTAGTTTGCCAACTTGCTGCAATGTCACATCACCTGAGAAAAGACTCTGCATGAGGGATTGTCTACATCAGATTGACCCATGACCCTGTCTGTGGAGGATGCTTTTGAGCACCTTACCTGAAGTGAGAAGACCCAGCCTGAATGTAGGCAACACTAATCCATGATTTGAGGCCATGGATGGTGTAAGAGGACAGAGACCTAGCTGAGCCAAAAATATGAACACATTCATTTTTTTCTGCTCTTTGCTGTAGATACAAATAGTTGCTTTGGCTGCCTGCTTTGACTTCCCTGCTACAATGGGATGTAAGCTGAATTTTTGAGCCCAAATAAAGCCATTGTTGCTTAAGTTGCTTTTTGTCATGGCATTTTATCACAGCAACAGAAATGAAATGAGGACAAGAAATGAGAAGATGTGGGTGTTAGTCATGGATGAAAAGGCATCACGACCTTTTCCACTTGCAGTCTACTATCATCTAGTTACAGATTAGGTTAGTCAAGCTTACATCACTGCAATAGGACACCTGGTAGAAACAATTTACAGGGAGGAAAGATTTGCTTTGGCTAATGGTTTTAGGAGTTTGGCACATGGTTAGCTGGCTCTGTTGTGGGACAGTGATGAAGTCTAACATCATGGCAGCAGAAATAGGTAGCTACCACTTAATTGCACCAAGGATATAGACAGAGACACAGACAGACAAAAGACACAGAGACAGAGAAAGACTGAGAGAGAGAGAGATAGAGAGAGAGAGAGGAAAGAACATGCTCGTATAGTCAAGTTTCCTTTTTTTTCACTTTTGTTCTATGTAGGCATCTACTCAATCTAATGGTCCCTCCCACATTCAGGAAAGATCTTCCTCTCTCCTATTCTCCAGGTCAATAGTGTCTGGAAATGTCCTCACAGAAATGCTTAATTGTATGTCTTACTAATCTCCCCATGTGCCCCTCAGCCCCACTAAATTGATGATCAAAATTAGGCATTTCATGGTTTTAATATCTTGAAAAGTTCAGAGAAACCCTTTGCTTTACAAGATGGATAGAGTATCCACACTGCAGGACAGACAACACAAGTCATATGATCACCGGCACCTCAAGTTGTGTCTCCTGGTACTGTTGTTTTCTAAATCCTATCCAATGCACAGAATACCCAAGCTTTTTCTCATACTCTGTCATTCACACAACTCCCTATGTATTAGTTTCCCATTCTTGGCTTGATGAACCCCAACTCACTTGTCAAGAGTTAAAACATGTGATCATGCTCTGAGTTTTCTATTCCTTCACTCTCCAAGTGGAGTTGATCATTTTAAGTTCTCTGTTCCCACCACCCATTTCTTTGTTTTTTGTCTCAATGGAATTTTCCATTTATTGCTAGTCCTGTATTTTAACCCTGGAAAGGCAGTTTCTAGTCATCTTTGTATTGCTGCCTTGATGTTTAAGAAGGTAGAGTGGGCATGGTGTCACATGTCTGTGATGGCAACATTTGGGACTTGGAGTCAGGAAGCTCAGGAGTTTAAGACTATCCTTGTCTACAAAATGAGTTAGAAGCCAAAGTGGGCTATGTGAAACTATCAAAAAGGGAACAAAAATATCTATCCGACCAACCCAAAACCATTCCCCATTAATATAAGGGAACACACACACACACACACACACACACACACACACACACACACACACACTCACTTAAAATAAAATAAATAAGAAAAACAAAAGAAGTCATGGGCTTATTAACTGATTGGGGCATACCAAGTATGACAGAGATGAATATCACATAATAAAATAAGTTCTTAGGGCTGCTAGCTTTAGGAAATTTCATGAAGATTTGTTGTTATCAGTGAAAGACAAAGGAGATAGGCCATGCAGTTGAACTGGGGAAAAAGAAAACTTGAGTTGGATAAATCCTTGAAGGCACTGGATCTGCATTCATACCCTGTTTCAGCACTCTTTTCTAAAGGGCCCTGCTTTCAGAATGTTTTATTGAAGTAAGATTTTTAATAAAGTCTAGAGCCATTTGACTGTTCCCTGAATGTTTCTTGTAACTGTAAGGCTATGTCTAAATTAAAGCTAGTGACCAAACATATTTTTCCACTGTTAATTCTGGCAAGAAAGATCCATTAGTAAGTTTATGAATTGCAAAGAGTGTAAAAGTTACTGAGAAGAATAATCATGTATTCCCCGAAGCAACCTCTCTCTCCTAAAAAGTACTACTGATCTATTCAGTGCCTGTGACTCATAGAATGTTATTGAAAGCAGCCTTGCTTTGTTTCTTACTATACCAACAACATTTGTTCAGTGGGGAGAAGTTAGTCCTCTAATCACACATGCAAACTCACACACCTGTGACCCTAGATGGAATGTCACACTATCCAAAGTTCTACTTATTCTTAGATGCTAAAAAGCATAGAGCTATTTTAAATAGAAAGTGCAGTTCCTGTTGATTAATCAGAAAAGCCTATGGCTCCATGTGATAAGCAAATTACAACTTCATTCATGGTTCCAGGTATTCCTCCCATTCAAGTGGAATGTAGCCTCTCTGATTGCTAATTCTTCCTACTCATTGGCTCTGTGGCCTGGGCTGCAGCTCTAGAGCAGTTGTTCCCAACTTTCCTGATGCTATGACCCTCACATGCAGTTCCTTATGTGGTCATGACCTCTAGCCATGATTATTTCATTGCTACTTATAACTGTTATCAATCATAATGTAAACCTCTGTGCCTTCCGATGGTCCTAGGCAACCCTGTGAAAGTGTCATTGGATTTCCAAAGGGCTGAACACAGGTTGAGAACTGCTGTACTAGAGGCAAATTTGAGGAGGTTAAGAAAGTCTGACCTGTTATCTTAGCTATGGTTTCTATTGTTGTGATAAACACCATAACCAAAAGAAACATGGTGTGGAAATGGTTTGGTTTTGCTTATGATATGTATTCCATCATCCAAGGAAGTAAACCAGGGTAGTAACTCAAGGCACGGCATTGAAGGCAGGAACTGGTGCAGAGTGCATCGTGGAACACTGCTTACTGGCTTGCTCCTCATGGCTTGTTCATTATGCTTTCTTATAGCACCCTGGGCTACCAAATCAGGGATGGCCCAACCCACAGTGATGTCAGCCCTTCTATATCGAAACAGGCTTAGCCATAGGGAAATCTAGTTGGGGCATTTTCTCAGTTGAAATGCTTCTTCCTGAATCTCTCTAGCCTATATCGAGTTGACATAAAACTGGAAAGAACACTTGACTGACACTGCTTTAATGTCATATTGAGAATTTAAGTCTCTCCCCCCTCCATTCACCATCCTTAGAAAAACACTTATTTATTTATTTATTTTTAAATATTTATTTTTTAATATGTATACAATGTTCTGCCTGCATGTGTGCCTGCCTGAAAAAAGAGGGCATGAGATCTCATTATAGATGGGTGTTAGCCACCACGTGGTTGCTAGGAATTGAACTCAGGACCTCTGGAAGAGTAGACAGTGCTCTAAACCTCTAAGCCATCTCTCTAGCATGAAAAATATTTATTTATTTATTTTTTATTTTATTTTATTTTTAAGTTTTTAATTAATTTTATTAATTTATTCTTGTTACATCTCAATGGTTATCACATACCTTGTATCCTCCCATTCTCCCTTCCCTCCCATTTTCCCCTTATTCCCCTCCCCTATGACTGTTCCTGAGAGGGACTACCTCCCCCTGTATATGCTAATAGGGTATCAAGTCTCTTCTCGGTGACCTGCTGTCCTTCCTCTGAGTGCCACTAGGTCTCCCCCTCCAGGGAACATAGGCAAATGTGAGGCACCAGAGTACATGAGAAAGTCATATCCCACTCTCCACTCAAGTGTGGAGACTGTCCTGTCCATTGGCTAGATCTGCGTAGGGGTTTAAATTTTACCGCCTGTATTGTCCTTGGCTAGTGTCTTAGTTTGAGCGGGACCCCTGGGCCCAAATCTGCCTATCATAATGTTCTACTTGCAGGCTTCTAGGAACCACAGGATCCTTCTACATTGCTATTCTCACATGGTACTCTCATCTAGAGCCCCAAAAGGATGTCTGCCGTTCTGGCCCAGTTTCCTGGTAAGGGAAGGCTTTCATGGGATATGCCCCTTGGGCTAGTATGCAGATATAAGTGAGTATGTACCATTTGAGTCTTTCTGCTTCTGGGCTAACTCACTCATTAGGATCATTTCTAGCTCAATCCATTTATCCACAAATTTTGGGAATTTCTTGTTTTTAATAGCTGAGTAGTATTCCATACTGTATATGTACTACAGTTCCTTTATCCATTCTTCTACTGAGGGACATTTAGGCTGTTTCCATGATCTGGCTATTATGAATAAGGCTGCTATGAACATGGTTGAGCAAATTTTCTTGTTGTGTGCTGGCGCATCTTCTGGGTATATTCCAAGGAGTGGAATAGCTGAGTCTTGAGGAAGCCCTATTCCCAGTTTTCTGGGATAGCACCAGATAGATTTCCAAAGTGGTTGTACTAGTTTGCATTCTCACCAGCAATGGAGGAGTGTTCCTCTCTCCCCACATCCTCGCCAGCATGTAGTGTAGCTTGAGTTTTTGATCTTAGCCATTCTGATGGGTGTAAGATGGAATCTCAGAGTTGTTTTGATTTGCATTTCCCTAATGACTAAGGAGGTTGAGCATTTCTTTAAGTGTTTCTCAGCCATTTGGTATTCTTCTGTTGAGAATTCTCTGTTTAGTTCCAAGCCCCATTTCTCAATTGGGTTATTTAGTTTTGTGGTGTTTAATTTCTTGAGTTCTTTATATATTTTGGATATTAGACCTTTGTTAGATGTAGGGATGGTGAAGATCTTTTTCCAGTCTGTAGGCTGTCACTTTGTTCTCTTGACAGTGTCTCCAGCCTTACAGAAGCTTCTCAGCCTCATGAGGTCCCATTTATTAATTGTTGACATTAAGGCCTGGGCTTTTGGTGTTCTGTTCAGGAAGTTGTCTCATGTGCCAATATGTTCCAGGCTCTTCCCCACTTTTTCTTAAGTGACTTAGTGTCTCTGGTTTTATGTTGAGGTCTTTAATCCACTTGGATTTGAATTTTGTGCAAGGTGACAAATATGGGTCCAGTTGCATTTTTTTACACATAGACATCCAGTTAGACCGGCACCATTTGTTGAAGATGCTATCCCTTTTCCATTGAATGGATTTGGCTTCTTTGTCAAAAATCAAGTGACCATATGTGTGTGGATTCATATCTGGGTCTTCAATTCTATTCCACTGATCAACCAGCCTGTTGCTATGCCAGTACCATGCTGTTTTAATTACTATTGCTTTATAGTACAATTTGAGATCAGGTATGGAGATTCCTCCACAGCACCTTTTATTGTACAAGATAGTTTTTGCTATTCTGGGTTTTTTGTTTTTCCATATGAAGTTCAGAATTGAACTTTCAATGTCTTTAAAAAATTGTGTAGGTACTTTGATAGCGATTGCATTGAATCTGTAGATTGCTTTTGGTAGGATGGCCATTTTTACTATGTTAATTCTCCCTATCCATGAGCAAGGAAGATCCTTCCATCTTCTCATGTCATCTTCAATCTCCTTCATCAGAGTTTTGAAATTTTTTTCAAACAATTCCTTCACTTGCTTAGTTAGAGTCACTCCTAGATATTTTATATTGCTTGTGGCTAATGTGAAGGGTATGGCTTTCTTAATTTCTTCCTCTGCAAGCTTGTCTTTTGTGTATAGGAAGGCTACAGACTTTTTTGAGTTAATTTTGTATCCAGCCAAATTGCTGAAAGTGTTTATCAGCTGTAGGAGTTCTCTGGTGGAATTTTGAGGGTCACTTATGTACACTATCATATCATCTGCAAATAGGGATAGTTTGACTTCCTCCTTTCCCATTTGGATACCCTTGATCTCCTTTTGTTGTCTTATTGCTCTGGCTAGACCTTTGAGTACTATATTGAAGAGATATGGAGAGAGTGGGCAGCCTTCCCTGTTCCCGATTTTACAGGAATTTCCTTGAGTATCTCACCATTTACTTTGATTTTGGCTATTGGCTTGCTGTGTATAGCCTTTATTATGTTGAGGAAAGTTCCTTGTATCCCTGATCTCTCTAAAACTTTAAACATGAATGGGTGTTGGATTTTATCAAATGCTTTCTCTGCATCTAAAGAGATGATCATGTGTTTTTTTTATTTTCAGTTTGTTTATATGGTGGATTACATTGATGAATTTCTATATATTAAACCATCCCTGCATGCCTGGAATGAAGCCTACTTGATCATGATGAATAATATCCTTTATATGTCCTTTTTTTCGTTTTGCAAGAATTTTATTTAGTATTTTTACATCGATGTTCATAAGAGAAATTGGTCTGAAATTCTCTTTCTTTGTTGAGTCTTTGTGAGGTTTAGGTATCAACGTGACTATGGCCTCATAGAATGAATTTGGTAATGTTCCATCCAATTCTATGTTTTGGAGTAGCTTGAAGAGTATCGGTATTAGCTCGCCTTTGAAGGTCTGGTAGAATTCTGCATTGAAACCATCTGGCCCTGGGCTTTTTTTAGTTTGGGAGACTATCAATGATTGCTTCTATTTCTGTAGGGGAAATGGGACTATTTAGCTTGTTTATCTGTTCTTCACTCAACTTTGGCAAGTGAAATTGATCAAGAAAACCATGCATTTCCCTTAGATTTTTAAATTTTGTGGCATATATGCCTTCAAAATAGGATCTTATGATTCTTTGTATTTCTTCAGTGTCTGTTGTTATGTCTCCATTTTCATTTCTGATTTTGTTGATTTCAATACTGTCTCTCTGCCTTTTAGTTAGTTTGGCTAACGGTCTTCTATCTTGTTGATTTTCTCAAAGAACCAGCTCTTGGTTTTGTCTATTCTTTGGACTCGTTTCTTAGTTTTAATTTGTTAATTTCAGCCCTGAGTTTGATTATTTCCAGACATCTACTCCTTTTGGGTGTTTCTGCTTTTTTTTTTCCTAGGGCTTCCAGCTATTTTGTTAAGTTGCTTATGTAAGATGTTTCCAATTTTTTTAAAGGCACTTAATCCTATGAATTTTCCTCTTAACACTGCTTTCAATGTATCGCACAAATTTGGGTATGTTGTTCCCTCATTTTCATTGAATTTCAGAAACTCCTTGATTTCTTTCTTTATTTCTTCCCTGACCCATGTGTCATTTAGCAGAGAGTTGTTTAGTTTCCACATATGTGTAGGCTTTTTGTTGTTTCTGTTGTTGTTGAATTGCAGCCTAAGAGCATGAGGATCTGATAGGATACAAGGTATTATTTCAATCCTCTTGTATCTGTTGAGGCCTGCTTTGTGACATACGATGTGATCAATTTTGGAGAAGGTTCCATGGGGTACAAAGAAGAAGGTATATTCTTTCTTGTTTGGGTGAAAGATTCTACAGATATCTATTAGATCCATTTGACTCATGGCATTGGTTAAAGATGTTATTTCTCGGCTTAGTTTCTGTTTCAATGACTTATCCTTCAGTGAAAGTAGGGTGTTGAAGTCTCCCACTATTACTGTGTGGGGATCGATGTGAGGTTTAAGTTTTTTTAGAAGATCTTTTACAAATGTGGGTGCCCCTGTATTGGGAGCATAGATGTTCAGAATTGTGATGTCATCTTGGTTGACTTTACCTTTGATGAATATGAAGTGTCCTTCTGCATCCCTTTTGATTAATTTTGGTTGAAAGTCTATTTTGTTTGATATTAAAATGGCTACGCCTGCTTGCTTCTTGTGACCATTTGCTTGGAATATTTTTTTTCCAACCTTTTACCCTGAGGTAATGCCTATCGTTATAGGTGAGATGTGTTTCTTGAATGTAGAAGAATGTTGGATCTTGTTTATGCACCCAATCAGTTAGTCTGTTTCTTTTTAATGGAGAATTGAGACCATTGATGTTGAGAGATATTAACGACCAGTGACTGTTAAGAGTCTTAATTTTGATGTTGTTTCCAGTCAAGCATTTGTGTAGCTGTGTTTTTGCCATGGTATAGTTACCTATTTCCTGAGTAGTTTTGGTTGTAGCTTGACCCTTTGGGATGGAGTTTTCCTTCTAGTACCTTCTGTAAAGCTGGATTTGTGGATAGGTACTGTTTGAATTTGTTTTTGTCATGGAATATTTTGTTTTCTCCATCAATGGTTATTGATAGTTTTGCTGGGTAAAGTAGTCTGGCCTGGCATCTGTGGTCTCTTAGGGTTTGCAGGATCTCTGTCCAGGTTCTTCTGGCTTTTATGGTCTCTGCTGAGAAGTCGGCTGTAATTCTGATAGGTTTGCTATTGAATGTTATTTGGCCCTTTTCCCTTGCAGCTTTTAATATTTTTTCTTTGTTCGGTATGTTTTGTGTTTTGATTATTATGTGACGGGCAGTTTTCCTTTTCTGGTCAATTCTATTTGGTGTTCTGTAGGCCTCTTGTATGTTTTTAGGTATCTCTTTCTTAAGATTGAGGAAATTTTCTTCTATGATTTTGTTGAGAATAGTTTCTGGGCCTTGGAGTCTGATATCTTCTCTTTCTTCAATGCCTATTATCCTCAGATTTCTTCTTTTCATGGTGTCCTTAATTTCTTGGATGTTTTTTGTCAGGAGTTTTCCAGATTTGGATTTTCTTTAATGGTTGCTTCAAGATCTGTGATTGTATCTTCTAGACCTGAGATTCGTTCTTCTGTCTCTTCAATTCTGTTAGAAAAGCTCACCTCTGTGTTGCTTGCCTTCTTCTCTGAGGTCTCACGTTCTCGTTTTTCTTCTGTCTGTGTGTTTAGCATTGAATCCATTTTTGTTCAGATTTTGAACTGATTTTTTTTATTTTTTTCATCTGATTGTTTGTATATTCCTGAGTTTCTTCCATTGCCTCTTTATAGGACTTCAGAGCTTGAACCATTTTATTTATTTCTTCCATATGGTTGTTTGCATTTTCCTGAAATTTTTCCAGTTCCACACTGTGAGCTTGTTTTATGTCTCTCACATGTTTGGCTGCATCTTCCTGTATTTCATTACGAATTTTAATTGTTTCCTCCATTAATATGCTCCTTATTAAGGATTTGAGGTCATTTTCTTGTATTTCCATTGTATTTGAGCTCTCTGGGTTGTTTTCTTTGGGATAGCTGGCAACTGGAGACGCCATGTTGTTTTGGGTTTTTTTGCGTATGCTTTTACACTGTCCTTTAGACATCTTGCCGGCTTTGTTTTTGTTGGGTAGCTTCCTGAGTTGGATGGAGGGCGTCTGATGATAGATTCACTTGTTTTCTCATGATTTCCATAGGCTGGAAGCTCTGATGCTTCACTGTTGTGGATGGCAGGAGGTTAGCCCTGTAGTTTTGGGCTCTCACAGCCAGTGATCCTCAGCTCCCCTGTGCTGTGGGTCCTGCAATAGATCTGGGTCTCTGGATGAGCATTTTGTCAGGCCAAGGTATCCACAGCCTTCTGGGTTCCCTGTCAAATCCAGCCAGGGACACTGGGCCCGAACCACCCGCCGAGCTCAGCTAGAATCTCAGGGCCTGTACCATCTGCCGAGCTCAGGTAGAAATTCTGGGCTCAAAATGCACACTAGGTCCAGCCAGAATTTTTGGGCTGGGACTGTGCACCAAGTTCAGCTAGGGGCTTTTGGCCAAAGTGCGTGCTGTGGTCATTTATTGACTCAGGCCCGAACCATCTGTCCAGCCCTGCCAGGAATTCTGGATTCAAACTGCACACTGTGTCCATCCAGAGTCTTAGAGCCGGGACTGTGCCAAAAGCTCTACTAGAGTCTGTGGGCCCAATCTGTCTGCCAAGCACGGTTAGGGACTCTGGCCCTAAACTGCATGCCAAGCTCCACCCGAGTCTCTGATGCGGAATTGTGCACCGAGCTCAGCCAGGGACTATGGACCTACACTGCACGCTGAATTCAGCCCGGGACTTGGGACCTATATACACTGCGTGGATAGTCCAACCAGAATCTTGGGGCCACTGAGCCTCTGTGCATAGCTCAGTTAGAATCTCTGGGCCTAATCTGCCCAGCAATTCCAGCGAAGGCCTCTGGGCTGAATCTGTGTGCTGACCTCAGCCTGTGTCAGTGCCCCAAAACTGCCTGCTGAGGTGAACTAGTGTCTTGGGCAGAACTGCTCTTTGATGTGATCTAGCGCCACCGGTGGAACTGAGCTCTCCGCCCAGCCTGCGTCATAGCAGGAGAGCTGCGGCAGCGCTAAGCTGGCACCTTAGGTGGACCTGAGCACTCCACCCAGCCTGCGTCACAGCAGGTGAACTGCGGCTGCGCTGAGATGGCACCTTCGGTGGACCTGAGTGCTTTGCCCAGCTTGCGTCACAGCAGGGGAGCTGTAGCTGCCCTGAACTGTTGCCTTGGGCAGAATTGCTTGCTGCCTTGAGCCAGTGTCTCCACAGCACTGCGCACTGAGCTGTACACGGGACTCTGGAGCTGAACTGTCCGCCGAGTCCAGTTTGGGTCACAAGGCACCACGCACACCAAATTCTGTCCAGTGTCCCCTCTCCCGCAGCAACTCCCACCAGCCACCACACTATCCATCTCCACCGGAAGGCTCTGAGCTGCAAACCTCAGTTGCTGCCCCTGGTGCCATTTTTGCCACCACTGCTGCTTTGCTCCAAGAAAATCCACACTCCTCCCGTGTGCAGGAGCATGCAGGTCCTCCACACCATGGTCCCTCCGAACCGTGGAGCACTCCTGCTGCCGTGGTGTCGGGACTTTGGTTTTCCTGGCTCAGAAATCTGTGCAATTCCCTGAATTGTTCACTGGAGCTTCCAAACACGGTCCACACTGCTTGCCGCCATCTAGGATTCCCCTCGAAAAACATTTATTTTTAATGGGCACATAATAATTGTGTTTATTTATGAAGTAAAATTTGAAGCTTTGATGTATGTTGATATAATAGAAAGAGTTGACCAAACTGCGTAGTATACCAGGTAAGTCACCTGAATATGTGTATTGAAAATATCACAGATCCACTGTAGCAATTTTCAAATATGTGACACATAGTTATGAGCAATACATAAAATAAAACTGTGTAACTTAAATTTTGCATATTTTCTTGCCTCGCTTTGCTTTTTCCATCCTTTCCTTCCCATCAGCCTCCATTCCATCCAGTATTTCTTAACTGACTCCCAGATTCCATATGTAAGTGATAACATATCTGTTTTAATGTTGCTGGCTTGTTTCAATTTCTATATAATCTTTTAGAGTCATCCATTTTGACACACATTAGATGATTTCATCCTCTGGGAAGATTGTGTTCATTTTTCAGAAATTGTTCTTTACTGGGAACCACTGACCCTACTTCCTAAGACATGAGTAATTGAACACTTGGACAATGCATTTTCCTGTCTTTGTTCTAGCTCATTACTCTACATCACATAGAGTCAACTTGGCCTTCCAAACAGTCTTCTACACAAATTGTAACTCGTTTCTGTCTAGCTCGTACCACAGCTATAAAACTCTTACTGTTACAATCAGTAGGAAAGGTCACATGTGGTATGCCCAAGTCCATCTGTTTAATTATCTGTGCTCATTAAGACTCCTTCCGTTAGATTCCTCAGGCAGGCATCATACATAGATGCCTTCAAGTTTCAGATGACACAGAACAATCACATTGCCATTCCTCTCTGTAAGCTTAAGTGAGACAGTAGAGAGATGGCTCCACTCATGCTTCCTAGGAAGGAAGTCACTTTGGTGGCTGTCCCTACAGAATAGCGCTCCTAACACATTCTTGGTTCAGTTTTCAGAAACTTGACAATTTTAGCATTCTTAGTGAGGTATAGATTTTTGTGCCCCATAACATTTCTCAACCATCCTCTATCAAATTCTGAGCATGAGATGGCAGTACCTTTAGAATGTGTCCATTATGATTTCTTAGTGTCTATTGAGCACTAGCCCAAAAGGCATGTCCCACGATAGTTTTGACTTACCAGGAGATTGGGATAGGTGTGAGGATATCCTACTGAGACTCCAGGTAAAATAAATATAGGAGATAGGGAAATAGAAGGACCCAGAAGGTCCTAGAAACCTACAAGAAGAACATCATGATGCATGGATTGGGTCCCAGGGGCATCTGCTCAAACTATTGCATTACCCAAGGACAGTAAACATCGAACCCCTACTCTGATCTAGCCAATGGACAGGACATTCTCCACAATTATGTGGAGAGTGAGGACTGAATCTGAAATGAGTTCTGGTGCCCTGTATTTGACCACCTGCCCTTGGTGAGGAGGCCTGATGGCACTCAAAGAAAGAATAAGCAGTCTATCATATGAGACTTGATAGCCTATGACCATATAGTGGGGGAAGAGGTCCCCCTTGGTGTTTGACCTAGGGGAGGGGAATAGGGTGAAAGCAGGAGGAAGGGAGGAATGGGAGGACACCAGTGAGGGGATAACAACTGAGTTGTAATCTGAATAAATTAAATTAAACATTAAAAATAAAAAAATAAAGTGAAATTTTATATTTAAAATCTCCTTGATGAAGAAGTCACAGAAAATTTAGAAATATGTATGTATTATCATTCAGTGACAATTTTTTGTTGTTGTTGTCATGTTTGTTTGTTTTGAGACAAGGGTTCTCTGTGTACTCTGAACAGCTTTGGTTGTCCTGAAACTCACTCTGGCGACCAGGCTAGCCTCGAACTGATAAAGATTTATCTGCTTCTGCCTCCTGAGTGCTGGGATTAAAGGCATGCAGCACCATCTCCTGGTTGCAGAGACAAGTATTAACAGTACTTAGATGTGAATTTAGAAACAAGAACCTACACTAAGGTCCTAAAATATATAAACAAATTAAATATTTATTAGGATTTTAGTGTTGATCTTGTTGTGATAGAGTTACTGGTGAAAAGATGGCCTTGTATATCTTAAACAACTTTCTTTTTAAAAAATTAATACTTTATTAATTTATTCATATTACATCTCAATGGTTATCCCCTCCCTTGTATCCTCCCATTCCTCCCTCCCTCCCATTTTCCCCTTACTCCCCTCCCCTATGACTGTGACTGAGGGGGATTTCCTCCCCCTGTATATGCTCATAGGGTATCAAGTCTCTTCTTGGTGACCTGTTATCCTTCTTCTGAGTGCCACCAGGCCTTCCCATCCAGGGGACGTGGTCAAATATGGGGCACCAAAGTATGTATGAAAGTCACACTTCAAAACTATGTAGCTTGGAAATGTATTGGATTCTGCATATATGCATGTGTGTCTACCTAGAAGTGGAAATGTAGCTCACTATGAGTGTTTGGTGTATGAGTTAAGTTGTGATGGAAGTTAAAGGAATTCACCTAGAGCACATGGAGTCTTAGCCTATGCTAACAGTCCTAAAAGCAGGACACAGCTTTATGCAGTAGAAGAATTGATTGTCTCTGAGTTGTGTAAAATGGCTATGTTGTCACTTTACATCTGAAGGTACAAAGCAGCAGATCCAGTGTGAACAAGTCTATATCTCATATATGGATCCCATAACATTATAATATGTACCTTAAATACACAATACCACTCATTCTGTAAAAATAAAATGGCAACTCTCTTTCTTTGGTGTCCTTTTATCTTTTTCTAGTATGTTTTCCTGTATCACACTCAGTTAAATATTGACCCTCCATCTTAGTTACATTTCTGTTTCTGTGAAAAAATATTCCCTGATGACAAGCCTTCAAAACAAAGAGTTTGCTTTGGATCATAGTTTTAAGTACAATCCATCATGGAAGGAAAGTCATACATGAAGTCATAGAGCTTGGACACCTGGTTACATTGCATCTGCAACAAGAAGAAAAAAAATCAATGAATATTTGTGCTTGGCTAACTGTCCTTTGTATACAGTCCAGGATCCTTGCTCAGACAATAGTATACTAACAGTGGGCCAGTCTTGCCTTCTCTGCTCATGTAATCAAGACAACCACCCACAAACAGGCCTATGAGCTTATCTCTCCGGTGACTCTAGACCCCATCAAATTGAAAACTGAGATGGACAGGTAACTTTTATTTGAATATTTCTCTTATTTCAAGTCCATGCCTCCATTTTTGGGATTTCTATTATTCTACATTTCCTTTTTATAGCCAGAGTCACATTAGCAATATTGACCTGTGAAGTAGCTATCTAAAATTATTCTGATTGCAATAATTAGGTCATGTGGGGCTGGAAACTAGTTCAACTCCATTGGACAGCCAATATTTGTATGTTTAAAATGGAGGCTTACTTTTAAAATTTATCCTATGAAGATCTAAATGTGCTTTGCTCAGGGCCTGGTATCCAATGTTATGTTTCCCATATTTGTCAATACATTTTCAGGTTATGGGTGTCATGGACACTGTAGTCCATGCGCTGTAGAATCTAGGGATAACATCTTCAGACAAGGTGGCTGCCTTCTGAGACATGTCAGCTCTGCCTTCAGAGTCACCTGCTTCGTCATGACCTTGGTAAAAATCATAAAGAAAACTAAACGTCTAAAGGTTTCCTAGAGCCAGTCCTAGGAGTTGAAAAACCCAGTGTTGGGATACAGTGGTTGGGAAGAGCATCAGGGGATTTCAAGGCTTAAACAGTTGCCAAGTGAAGATTTATTTGTGTAGCAAGGACGTCTGAGAGAGGAAGCACTCCATTATACACCAGGCTTACCAGCCTTCCAGTCATGATTCTGTGAATACTCCTTCGCACTCCGGATGACATCAGCTCCTTCTCCCATTCCTGAAGTTCTCTTTCCTCTCTACAGAAACCAGAGACCGTCAATGGTTAGCCCCAAAGAGAAGTGACTAAAACAAGCAAATCTCATTGTGTTCTCAAGCAGTGAGATGGAGTGCCTGAGGAGGGGGTTGATGGGTATGCTGGAGCATATGTGCTGTGAGTCTGTGCTTGATGTTTTCCTCAGCTCAGGTAATAGGTAATTTGGTCCACACTACCATGAGTAAGGTAACACTGAATAATGCATACATACAAAGTGCTTGGAATTACTATCTAATGAACTCTAGACAAAGCAACCCTTTGCTGCTGTAAGTGGGCACAGTTACATGAGAGCCTTTTCCAAATGAATACTGATGTGGAACATTAGGTGGGAAAATGGCTTGACAAATTCAATACAGGTGGTGTAATAGTATAGTGTGGCTGTGGTTATAAGAAAAAGAGTGGAGGGGAAGCAGGCTAGAAGGACATGGGTGTGAGGATAATTGGAGCTATGTGGACTTGCTTCCAAAATGGGGAGAGCATGTTCAAGACCAGTGCATTATAAGACCCCACAACTGTACACTGAGGAAGTCCTCCATACATAAAACGGTCCTAGTATCTGCTCAGGCAGCTGCGGGAAGAGTGCTGTAAACACAGCACAGATCCTAATCATCTCCCTCAACTATGCTCTGCAGGACTGCCTGCAAACAAAAGATCTCATATGTAAAAATATCCATGATGTTTTTATATGGCAAGACATCTGCTCCTGGCTAAGAGCAACATGAGTGGGGATTTATTTTCTGGTTGAGTTTTGTCCCTCTGCAAATGCAGATCTTTGAAATTAATTGACCATCTCAACAGAATGGCCTACATTCATATCTGCAAATTAATCTAATTAGGGCCTACTCCTTGGGTTAAAATCACCATTGAACTCTTCTGGAATCCTAACAGTGATCTTTCCCTTCCATTGCATGTTGGCCACAGCAATGGCAAATGGAAAGTGCCAGCCAGGTATGGAGGAATACAAAGACCACAGGATGTAAGTAAAGAAGTCTGTATTCTGTGTGGTCATGTGTATATCAGGTATGAACTCTTCTCTCATATGTAAACATGTATCTTTTAAAAAGTTTTAAAAATATTTCTCTTATTTTTGAGATGATAATAAAATGTTATCATTTTTTCTTCTCTCTCCTCCCTCCAGACACTCCCATATACCCACACTTGCTTCCTTTCAAATTCATGGCCTTTTCAAAAAGTATTTACCTGTTGTTACATGCATATACATATACGTTACACACAAACACATGCATACATTTATGTGTATGTAACATATTCTTACATATGAGTTTTGATTGTAATATATAGGTTACACACATATACATATTTGTGTAGCATGTACATATATATGCAACACACATATTCATATAAGCATGTAGCTTATACATACATATGAATTTTGATTGGTTGTAGTTTGCTATAGCGTTTCCATGTCTGATGCAAGGGAAATTTCTTTGATGGGTGAGAACAATAGTTATGTGTGTAAATACTTAGAACATAGTCATGAATTATGTTAGTTTAGTAAACTGCACAGCTGTGGAGCCCAGCCCTAATGGATACATCTAGAAAACAACTTCCATACCTAAGGTTAGAGGATCATTGTCAAAGAGAGAATGGGAAGGTGGAAAAAGACAGAGGATCGGGAGCTTGTTATGAAATCATATCTTCCAGGTTATTTCCCTCCTGTTGAGTGGGTCTGAAGTCCAATTAGAGTGCTGTTGGTTACTGCCAAGGTGTGCGTGCCACTTACTGAACCTGTGGGGGTAATTGTGTCATGCTGGTCATTGTTGTGGTTCACAGGTGTTACAGCTGGGGACACGTGTTGCCCGCTTCTCTCCTTGGAAGGCTTGTATACAGCCTTCTGTTATTAGGAAAGCTAGTTCTTGGGGGGAAAAAGGTTTAAAAAATGAGTACCTTTCTAGCATAGGGAGGTTGTGTAAATAGTTCACAATTCCTTACCCTGTAAGGTGAAAATAAAGGCGTGACACTGAAAATCCCATCATCTTCCTTTTGAATCTGATCTCTTTATTTTTTTCTCCAACATAGTATTCTTATTGGTTATTTGGGAATTTCACAGAACGCACCCAAATCACATTCATGTTCCAGTCCTCCAAGGTCTGCTCTTCCCTCATCACATTACCTTGCCCTACAAAATAAAATAACCCAAAACTTGCATTTAACATTTTTGTTCTTCTCTCGTATATTATATCCCTACTGCACTTTCTTCTTTCCAAGTCCCTTCCCCACCCCTGCCCGACATTACACACACGTTTCCTCTCCACGAGATCCACTGCCACTTCTGCTTCCCATCAGACAAGAGCAGGCCTTCCTCCTCTCAGGGACATCAATCAAACACAGCATAACATGCTACAATAAGACATCTCATCAAGGCTGGACAAAGCAACCAAGTAAGAGGAAAAGTGTCCTCTGAGCGGGCAAGTGAGTCAGGGACAGCCCCTGCTCCCACTGCTAGGAATCCCACAAGAACACCAAACTACATAACCAGACATGCAGAGGACCTAGGTCATATCCCTATAGGCTCCCTGGTCTCTGTGAACCTCTATGAGTTCCAGTCAGCTGATTCTGTGAGCCATGTTCTCATGGTGTCTCTGACCCCTCTGGTTCCTCCAATCCTTCCTCCTTCTCCACAGGACTCCCCAAGTTCCCCCTAATATTTGGCTGTGGGATTCTGCATCTGTTCCCATAAGTTGCTAGATGAAGTCTCTCTGATGACAGTTCTTCTAGGTCCTAGTTCCAGAACACTCTACAGGCAGGACAAAGTACAGGTCAAAGATTTTATGGATGGGCTGGTGTCCTAGTTCTTCCACTTGAAGCTTTGCCTGAAAAACCATCTTTCTTTCTTCTTAGCTGTCCTGGACTTGGATTTTTAGACTAGGCTGGCCTTGAACTCACAGAGGTCCGCTTACCTCTGCCTCTTCGATTGCTGGGATTATAGGCATGTGTTACCACACCCAGATATATGCTGCATTTCTCCTTTTTTTGTTTTTAAAAATGATTTATTTATTCTACTTTGTGTGTATTGGTATTTTGCTTGATGATGTGTCTGTATGAGGGTGTCAGATCCACAGACAATTGTGAGCTGCCGTGTGGGTGCTGGGAACTGAACCCAGGCCCTCTGGAAGAGCAGCCAGTTTTCTTAACTGCTGAGCCAAGAAACAATATTTCTTAATTAGAGAAAATGTAAGACATGGTAAGAAAGTGTACAGTAATACTGAGTGCCTATTCTTTTCAGTGGACAGTGAGTAGATAAGAGAACAAAGTAGGTTTCTAGGTATCTTGCCAAGTGGTCGTTAATTTGACCACATTTGTGGAATGCATGTAGTGTCTCAATGTTTGCTTCTCAGGGATACCACAATTCTTTTTCCCCCTTTTATTGAAAATGGATTTTTACAAAATATTTGTTCTCGCATAAGATATCCTGATTATGGTTCCCCTCCCTATAGTAAAGGAATTCAGGGATGCACATGTTTTGCCATGAATATAGCCACAGCAGTGACATGTTTTGTTTTTATTTATTTTTTAATTCACAATCAGTTCATGCTGTCTCTTTGAATATGAATTATAGATTCTCCAGTGAAATAATCTCGTATTGAAGGAACCCCTTTCTTATAATTGAATAGCAAAGGAGCAGAAAGGAATTTCTTCAGAATGCTTTTTATAAGGTAGGTCAATGTCAAAAAGCTATAGTTGCTTAATAAATAGCAGGTCATACTCACTGGCACCTAGGGGATCACTGTGATTTCACAGCATACCTGCACACGTCAGCAACCTGGTGACAGTCAGGCTCTAAAATGGGTAAATAGAGTTAATGCTGGGCCCAGAAATCATGTGAGGATACTAATTAGATTTGGAGATTTACCCTTAAGTATTCTCAGCATTGTGTTTTTTTTTTCTTTTAAAAAAGTCTTTAGAACTTTATTAAAAGTGAGAAAAGTGAAATTCTCAAATAAGCATATGAAGCCTGTTAAGAGACCTGTCTGCTGATATTAGCTGGGGAATTTATTACAAGAAACAAAAGCCTGTGCAAAATTAACATTATGCCCACTTACACCCTCTCTGCTGAACACCAGACGTCTGATAGATTTAAAAATGCATTGGAATTAAGTCAATTTTTTAGTAGAGCTCAAGAAAGTTTGTACTGATATGAGTGGAGTCAGAAGGCACCCTGGATACTGAAACAGGGATGATTTGCAGATCTGTGCTGCCACAGCCGATGTGATGACCAGAGGAGTCACATAGCATTTCTCTATTCCAATGACTTCCTTTGGAAAGTGAGGTGGGGGACACCAGGCATGGCTTTGCTTACCTGAGGATATTATGAATCTCAAACACAATAACAGATGGATACCATCAGTGAGAAGGACACCAACTATGTATTCCTGCTATTAGTACCACAGACAAAGGTGTTAAAATGCAGATCCAGTTGAATATATGTAAGAGAGAAAGCTGGGCAATGAAACATCATCTTAGCCACATTGAAGCTGGTGATACCTTTTGTTGTTGGCAGAAAAAATGCATGAGTGTACATAAGTAAACTGGCTCTACTACCTACTGTGCCTCACTGCTTCCTAAAGAACATTCCCTTTCACTTTCACTTCTTAACAGAAACAAAGCTGCAGAAACTTTTTATTCTCTCCTATCATTTAATCACCATATATTTGCCTGGTCATTTCACTACTTTCTTCTAAACTGTTCCTGGTGGCAAATTAACTGGATCTAGAAGTGCCCCGTGACACCCAGGGCAGGATTCAGACTTCCAGAGGTAATAATAGCTTAATGGGTTGAATGCCAGTGATTGGTATTCAAAGGACTTCACTAATGGAGATTTATCCATAGCCCCCTTTGGTTGCCATGAAGGCTACTGGGGAAGGAAGGTATGCTTTGAAATTATTAGGGAAGCATTAGAGTGAGGTTTGCAGAATGCATCTCAGGCAGCTCTCTGCTCAGCAGGACGGTGAGGTCCAGGGAAAAGATGGAGTATTTGATAGGGAAAGTGGGCTATCACACCTTTGCTCCTCTGTTTAGTAATTGGAAGAATTGATTTTACTAAATTATTCAGAACCGCAGTTTCCTCATCTGTGCAAAAGCTTAATGATATGCAATTATTTAGTCTATCAGGCACTTTGCCGTCTGAGAGAGCCAGGCCTGAGAAGTGCTTGCATGCATTGGAATGACAGAAAATAAAGTACATTGCTAGTACAGAATTAAGAACTATAGCTGTTTTTACTGTTCATGGGGCATCAGCCTGGAAGAAAGGTTATGGGCTGTATAGTTGCTCCATGGAAATCTGGTTCTATGAAAAATCCAAGCCTGCTGCTGTTCCTTATACAAAATGAATGGAATAGCATTTACATATTTATTACACACATTATTGTGTATAATTGAATAGATTATGCCAAACACAATGCAAATGCTTGAAAGTAGTATGCAAATAGTTTGCGGAGTAATGACAGGAACATAGTCTGTACATGTATAGTATTGATACAACCTTTGAAGGCTTATGTATGTGGTAGGTAAATCATGCTTAGTACTCAGAGTACTAATGGAGTAATGGTCTAGGAAAGAACAGAGGTTTGTGTTCCTCCCATCACATCACCTTATCTATATCCGTATTGCCTCACCATTATTCTGGGCATTAGGGAAATTGCATTTTTACTTTTTACAACTTTCTGGAAGTCAAATATTTTCAATTTGTAGTTGCTTGATACCACAAATGTGCAACTCATCCATAGAGACTTGACTGTACTAATTAAGGATGGGATTAAAATAACAAAGAAGCTGGTGGGATGGCTGGTTCTTCAAGGAAAATTACTTACTCCACATACTTGATGACCCGAATTTGATACCTGCATCCCACAGTAGGAGAACTTAGTCAAGCTGTCCTCTGCTTTCTACACCCATGACATGGAATACATCATGTATGCATGTAGTCAATTATCACCCTCATTTTAGTAGTAATAAAATAAATCTAAGCTGAAAAGAGACTTGAAGAAACATTTTTAGACTATTTTTTAAAAATTAAACACAGGCACTATTTTATCCAATAACAATTACAATGATTATTATTGAAGAGAAAACTAGGGGAATTATATCACTTTCTCAGGTCCCACAGATAGTGAGTGCTGGACTTGAAATTAGCTCTCAGATGTTTAATATTAACACCCATGTCCTGAACCACAATGCTATACCACCTTAACAACAAATATATCAAAATTATACACCAGTAATATTACCTAGCTGTCAGCATCCACTCAGTTCACCCACACCAATAAAGCTTCTGCAATCAGGAATTGTGACTCATGAAGAAATTTCATATTTTAATTGAAATATCTGTTCCTCCTTTTGGGTTCCCAACTTTGAACAGTTGAAAGTTCCTAGCTAATATATTTCTATGACAAATACAATAAAGTCTGTATGTTGTTCTACCTGGAAATCTTTAAATTATCTCTTTAGACTTTCAGCACACAATTTACAAGTGACAGGGAACATATTTCATTATTTTTATGTTTGAAATAACTTTCAAAAGAGAGTAGAGGTGCATTTGACATTATTGTAATCAATCCTGTCAGAAATATTATTGGATTTACTTGATTTTGTGAACAATCATTTTTCATTGTTATTCTGAGTTTTCTCAGATGTTTTACAGGAGGCTAACATAAGTAGTAAAATATGATTCACTAAGACATATTGTTGAAAAAATAATGAGGAGATACTCTTCCTACGAAAGGTGGTTTGGAAAACTGTGATGGTCTCTTTTTATAGCAAAGAGGCAAATCTCCAGGTGTCAGCAGGCTAATGCAGACTCAACTCTGCAGTAACAATAAGGGTAGTCTGGGGTATGAGAGCACACATGCCATCTGGATTTTGTTAGGTTCAAGGGGTTCAGGAAGAAATCACATCCTCCAAGTCTATACTGAAAAATGTAACCTACACAACTGTGAGAAAGTCCAAGCCCCAACAAGTTTTATCAGCCAATATTGCCACCAATTTGAAGAAACTTGCTCCAATTGGTGCTTTATTGGATCAAAAAAATCTTTGTGTGAAGGTTCACTTTTCTTCCTAGTTGTCACTGGTAGCTTACCTTTCTCATGGAGAATTAAGGTTGATGAAGGCACAGAACAGGCATCTATATGGCAGGCAGCCAGGTATTACCCAAGTCTGATAATGGCTTGGAAAACTCCAAGGTAAACAGCAGAGGTGAGTCTCTCCTTATGCTGGTGAACATAATTTACATTTATTCCCAGGCACATTTCAGGACTAGGGCAGAACCCTGCATGTAGTTAAGTAAAATCCTTACAATTGTAAAATGATCACTACCTATCCTTAGGTAACTCTTACCTTCTTAGAGCTCATCTTATTTGATTTCCTAAATAAAGAAGCACACTGCTCACACATGTGAAGAGACTCTGACAGGAGACCTTGACCTAGACCAAGGAAGGCATAGATTATCCTTATTTTTTATATTCTGGCTTCTGAATAACTGAGAACCTAATGAAATGATATCTTACTCAGGTATGAGGTGGAAAAGCTGGCAGTATGGGGACTATAGGACTGAGAATCCACACTGCCAAAATCTCTGGAATAGTTCAGTTTTGCCTTATATCTAAACTAGAAAGAAAGATGAACATGCATTTATATTGTTCTTATGTTTTTGTTTGTTTGTTTGTTTGTTTAATCTACCCAAAGCTGTTCTCCAGGTCCTCTGGAGTATGGTATATGCCTGACTGGTTAGTGTGTCTGGAGTTTGTGTACCATGAATATTTTTATAAAATGGGATATATTCTCAAGATCACATAGGGCAGATCTTAAGTGAAAATTTGTTTCCATAAACACAAAAAGGAAATTATGAACTGTTTTGATACCCCAACTATATTGAGTTATTGTTATTATTTAATATGTTTGACTTTGTGTGTGGTGTCTCAGGAGATGGGACTATAGCAGTGTCCTTGCTGTTTTTACATTCCAAGGGCTCAGAACACAGTAGGGAGATCAAACTCAACAACAGGATATGGCTGAATGTTTGTGTATTTGAATCACAGAATTCTTTTGAAGAAAACCAGTTTGCTTTCTTTCCGATATGGCTAGCTAGCCAAATTTAGCAAGCATATGCTACAATTACCTGGAGATGTATCATAACTGTGTATGACTTAGAGTGAACCCATCAGATGTTAGGACGTGAGTGCGTCCAAAGAATTTGATGATCTCCTGTACTCTGACTTGTACCAGGTACCAAGTTCTCATTCAGTCATTAGGTGGAGGATTTTATATAGCTCCCTGTCAGAAGATTTGGGACAGTTGTACAGTCAGAGGCTGCTTTCAAGAGCCTTGTAAAAATCAAGACATCCAGCTTCCTGCATGTGGTAAAGAATAGAACCAAGTGCCAAAACAACCCCAGGCAATAAAGATGGAAAACAAAATTAACCCAATAAGTAAAAAATAATCAGGAGTGTCAAGGTACAGCAAAGAAGCCTTTCCAAAGGAGGGAGAACTTGAGAGAGTCCTTTACAGATTTTGCCTTAGCCAAGACTGGCAAGGTCAGATGGAGAAGACAAAAGAGAAAGAAAAAGGGGACCAAGTGGACAGAGAATGAGGGTTTTGAGGGGACAACAGAAATTGGCAGGGGACAGGATGACTGAAAATGACTTGCCCATGAAAAGGTAGTACAGCCTGGGATTTCCTGCCTATCTTTCAAAATTTGCTTCCAGATTGAGGACGTTATTATGCATGAAGTCCCTAGCTTGCTATGGATGTCCTTCTCTGTTTTCATCACCACCCCACTCCCTTCCATTAGAAATCCGTGCATAGGATAAGCTGTGCAGGGGAAAGGGAATCTGTTCTTCTGGCCTCCTTGCTGCGGTCCACTGTGGTCAGAAGACCAAGGGCACAAGATTTTATTCTAGGATTAGTCAGAAATGATAGAGCACATGTCTGTAGACTTTTGCCTCAATGTTATATTTTAGATGGTTCAGTCAGAGCTGTTACATTTGGCAGCATTCCTTGTTAGCATTTGATAAACAATTATTGCCAAATGTTAGCAAGGAAACCTGCCAAATGTTACAGCTCAGATTTAACTGCAGGGAAAAAAATGCGGTTTGAAAAAGCCTTTTGCTACTGAACCGTTGTCTGCTATGCCAGTTCTGAAGCTGCAGGGGACCCCGGTTGGGACAAATTGTTGAGTATGAAGGTGTAGGTCTCTTTGCCAGCAGTTCTGGATTCCCCTCTGAAGTGATGAATTAGTTGACACCTGTTGGTTTCAAAGTAATAAATTTGGGGCAGATAATTTCTGGTGAATACTCCGGGGTAGTGTCTCTATCTACACTCTGTATTGGTTGCACCCCTTTCCTGGCATTTTATGCCTCTTGGTGAAGCTATAGATCATTGGATCATGTAGTTTCAGTAATTATGTATTGGGACTGATGTTTCCAAGCAGCTGTTGTAATTGCTATCACATTTCCCTCAGGACACAAGTTGCTATCTTTTTCTTCTCATTTCTCCATCCTTGGTTTAATAATAAGAAAAAAAAACCCAAGTGAATATTACCCAATCATTTTCTTTTGTGATAATTCATTTACCAGTCTGGTAAATAAAAAAATGTAGTTTTGTTGGGTATGATGACACAAACATTGTAATTACAACACTACAGATATGCAAGTGGAGGACCGTGTTTGGTGCCAACCTGAAATACATAGGGAAACTTGCTCTCAAAGATAAAAAGCAAAGTAAAGGACAGCAAGTGGAGACAAAACCAAACAACCAAATAAACATTAACAATAAAAATAACACATGCCATGGTAGGCCTGCATTTTAGTGCATGTGGCCAAATTCTTGATATTTTATTAAGATAAATAGAAAAAAAAATAAAGCCATGATAAAATAAGTCCTAAGTGGCTGTGTCCTGGAGTTTATAAAACAGTGTTCTTGCCTATCTTTTTCTTATGTGATTTGCTGGAGGTTTATGTTGAGATTTATATTTGTATTTAATTTGTGAGTGGCTTAAATGTTAAGGAGCTACAAGTATTGAGATGTATTCAAAGTGAGGAAAGATAAGAAAAATGGCAAGGGAAAAAGGGACTAAAACATCTATTTAACAAAGATTAAGAGGAAAAAATTGACCTTCCTATTGAGAAAACTATATGCTGACTATAAAGCACACTGATGTTCTTTTTCTCCAAGATCTAATCTCCCAGTGGTATGGGGAAGCTCTGTAATAAAAACACCAAATTTTGCCTTCCTAAGATGCTTTTTCCAAAGAATTGGAAAGCAATATCTGATCATGGACTGTCCCATGAGACGCACCAGTATGTGACCTTGAACCTGAAGTTTCTGACTCATGAGGCAGACAGACAGTGGACACTAATTCTGCCGAGGAGATCTGGAACAATCAGCTTCAGGGTTTCTACTTAGAGTGTTCAGTGTTTGAAGCAACAGGAACTATGTGCTTGAGGTCAGCCATGCTAATATCAGTACAAGACTGATCTTTTTCAACATCCCTGCTATTACTCTTTGCCATTACTTTTTTGGTTAAAGATTTTATGTTTGTCTTCCTAAACAAGTTAAGATTCCCAAACTGTCTCTTTATGTACTCAAATGTGTTTTCTTATATATATATATATATATATATATATATATATATATATATATATATATATTCATATATAGTATATAAAACTTTTTAAGTGATCTGCATAGAAATGGAGTAATTGTAGGAACATTTCTTAATTTCAGGGGAATTGTTAGTTTAATATATATGATCCATACTAAGATAAAAAACTCAAGTGACAGTATATGCTGGTGAGGATGTGGAGAAAGGGAAACTCTCCTTCATTGCTGGTGGGAATGAAAACTTGTATAACCACTTTGGAAATCAATCTGGCACTTTCTCATACAACTGGGAATAGGGCTACCTCAAGACCCAGCTATTCCACTCTTTCTTTTTTCTTTTTTTTTTTTTTTTTTAATTAATTTATTCTTGTTACATCTCAATGGTTATCCCATCCCTTGTATCCTCCAATTCTTCCCTCCCTCACATTTTCCCTTTATTCCCCTCCCCTATCACTGTTCCTGAGGGGGATTTCCTCCCCCTGTATATGCTCATAGGGTATCAAGTCTCTTCTCGGTAACCTGCTGTCCTTCCTCTGAGTGCCACCAGGTCTCCCCCTCCAGGGGACATGGCCAAATGTGAGGCACCAGGGTACGTGAGAATATACCCAGAAGACACTCCACCACCCAACAAGGACATATGATTAACCATGTTCATAGCAGCCTTATTTGTAATAGCCAGAACCTAGAAACAACCTAAATGTCACTCAGTCAAAGAATAAATAAAGAAACTGTGGTACATTTACATTATGGAATAATATTCAGCTATTAAAAATATGGAAATCCTGAAATTTATGGGCAAATGGATGGGACTAGAAACGAACATACTGAGTGAGTTAACTCAGACCCAGAAAGACTCACCTCACATGGTATATACTCACTAATAATTGGACACTAGCCCAAATGGTATGTCCAATGAAAATCTTCACTTACCAGGAGATCAGGATAGGTGCGAGGACTTTCTATTGGGACTCTTAGGTGAGGGAAATATGGGAGAATGGGGAAATAGAAGAATCCAGAGGGTCCTGGAAACCCACAAGAAAAACATCATGATGGGCAGATATGAACCCAGCAGGGGGCGGTTGCTCAACCTACTGCACCAACCAAGGACAATACATGCAGTAAATATTGAACACTTATTCAGATCTAGCCAATGGACAAGACATTCTCCACAGTTGCATGAGAGCAGGACTGACTCTGACATGAACTTTGGTGTCCAGTATTTGACCACCTCCCCTTGGTGAGGAGGCCTGGTGGCACTCAGAGAAAGGATAAGCAGGTTACCAGGAGGAGACTTGATAGGCTGTGACCATATGCTGGGGAAGGAGGTTCCCTTCTGTCACAGACCTAGAGGAGGAGAAAAGGGTGAAAGAGGGAGGAAGAGGAATATAAAAGTGAGGGTATAACAATTGAGATGTAATCTGAATAAATTAATAAAATAAAAAATTAAAATGATATATGATCCATAATGATAAAAGCATAGTTTAAAATCATATCCTTGGTCAAAATGCAAACACATATAGATAAATGAGGTAAGACAGAGGATCTTCTCTTGTTTCCTTATAAATATAAGGGAAGATCATCTGCGAAGAGTTTGACTTCTGAATTGAGTAGAGAGAAGCCTTGAACTTTCCCCCCAGGTAAAGGAGCTGGCTAAATAAAATTAATGACTGTGATGGAGTCTCAGCTCAGAAAGTCACACAGAGTTTAGGGAGATCAGCCGACGTGGTTATTTAAAACAAAACCAAAGCAGCTTTCATGAATTTGAGGCTTCACGCTGTAAGCTTATAGCAAACATAATTCATGGCTATTTTGGGTTTGGCATGACTTGATAGACTTAATTGAAGAGCAATTTTTAAAAAATGAAAGTGAATGGTTGCATTCTCCAGTACCGAAAAATATAGACTAGGATAGGCTGCATATGGATAAACAAAGTGAAAGTCAGCAAGACAAAAATTTGAATGGGACAAAGAAGCTTACTTAGGTGTATGAAACCTGGTTACGTGCCAATATATGGTTATTTTTATTTCTTCAAACTAAGTGGAATTCTGGCAGATAACAAGATAGGAAGATTTGATCAGCTGCAGTAAAGGCAGCAATCAGCTGTAAAGCATCTGAACTAAACCTGAAGCCGAAGGAAGGAATTTCCCCATGAGAGAAAATATTAACATATTTTGCTAGCAATTTATACTGCCAATACCTTAGTGATATAAGTTTGTTCAGAAGGGAAGGGTCCTTTTTCTATCTTGGTGAGATTAACCTATGGTCCTAGATAAGCTAAGGCCATCCAAAGTTAACACAATCCAGTGGCTACATAGTTAGTTGTCCTACATTAAAAAAGTGAATGAATGAATGAATGAATGAATGAAACAAAGAATAGGAGTTAGCATAGTTGCTGAGACACATTTTTTTTAAGGAAAAGTTAGAGAGAGCTCTAGAGAGATAAAGGTTCCCAACGGGAGGAATATTAGCATTGCACCGTGGGTGGAACTTTATGGATCTTATGGCTGGAACTGGAGACTGCTGAAATCATTATTGAAACTTGCTTGTTTGTACATTCCTTATGGAGCTAGTAAGAAACACACATAATCCATATGTCTCAATGCTTGCTCCCTCAACCCAACCAGAAATTTAATTATTTGCCCATTTAGGGAAGGGGGCCACATGTGTTACCCGAATAGCTCATGACCCACTGTGTTCTTTTCCTGATGCCTAAGGGGAGTCGTCTCATCTCATTCGCAGAGAGTACCTTAGGAACTATGGTTTCAGTGGGAAATGCTCTCAGAGGAACACAAATAGGTCACCAACAAAACTAATGTAGAAAAACAGTATAAACAAGTCCATATAACTTAAATGCCCATCCTAATAACTCAGCTGGGAAATTTCTAGACCAGTTTGTGTAACACTGCAAGTGACTCAGAACAGAGTTCCTTCATAAAATGTTCTCCCCATCGTAAAAGCTGAGTGAACAACCATTAATGATGTGTCCTTGAATCGTGGAAACAAGTTGGAGAAGCTTTTGAATGTCTGTTTTCAAGAGATGCTTTCCAATTCTTCTGGTTACACTGTGTCTTTATGTTTCTGTACAGTGATGAACCAGTCCATTTTCTTCATTTGAACTGCATGAGATGGTTCCTAGGTCTTTGGATATATAAAACGTTTGAAGGTCTGTCTTTGAAGTGACCCTTGTTGGTCAGATGCCACTATTCCTCTTCATCCTCATCTTGGGCCTTCTTTGTCTCTTCAGCCTTATTCATTCAACTTTGTGTTATTTCATTTTCTTCCGAATGCCATTGACTACTGAGGATAGCTCCCTTTCCATTCTTCTTCTGGTCAATTCTTACTCATCCCATTGACACCCTCCACAAATATTTATCAAGGAAGCTTGGCTCCATTGCTTTTTTGTAACTAGTGTGTACACACTCAAAGACTTACATGTATTGTTTTCTTTGCTATAAATTTCAGAATGTCAGGGTACTCCTTAGCTTTGCATTACCATAGGCTAGTGTGATAATTCACATAGAATCTGATACATGTGTTTTTGAATGCATAGCTGTTTAACTCTGGAGCCCTGAATTGGGCATGAATCAATTTGCACAGCAAAGTGGGTCTATGGTATTACTGCACCTGAACACTGAGTGTCCAAGGAGGTGCTTTCTGCTTCGTTTTCTTGTTCATGGTTGGTTAGTATGGCAGCTCCAGTTTACTTCCATTTTCCTCATATACAACTGCATTCTCTGTTCTATTTTTACCCGATTTGCACTTAAGCCAAATATCCTCCATTCTCTGTTCCTAGCAACAGCAACCAACTCTGGCTAATTTAGTCAGAAAATAAAAGTAGTTGTTGAAAGGTGTTGTAGAGCTCACAGATGCAACTGGAAGTCTGGAGTTTAGAAAACAGTCAGGAGCAGGGAGAGGCTAGGCAGCTAGAAGCACAGCCAAAACCCTGGGGAACATCGACATTTAAATGGCAGATGGAAGAAAGGAGTCCAAGAAGAAAACAGAGGAGCCACACAGAGGCATAGAGAGAGACACGGTAGTCTTGGAAGTGGAGGCAGCAAGAGACGAGAGCAGCCCAGAAGGAGAATCCCCAGCATCCATAGATGCTGCAGAGACATCACAAGAGAGCTGACCTGATGACCTCTATGCTGGGAGATCTCTGGTTTGTTGGTGCATGTGGGAGAGCATCTTCAGTCATCCGATGAAGATGTCAGGTGGCATGGGTAGAGAGCTAAGACAAAAGGCAGGCCAGGCTGAACATCTGTGGATCTGGGGAAAATTTATAGAAATTAGAGTGTGGGAACACACACACACACACACACACACACACACACACACACACACGCAGAGAGAGAGAGAGAGAGAGAGAGAGAGAGAGAGAGAGAGAGAGAGAGAGAGAGGGAGAGAGATTTAATTTTTTAAGTCAAGAGAGTTACATGCTTTTTAAAAATATATTTTATTAATTTATTCATATTACATCTCAATTGTTAGCCTATACTTTTTATCCTCCCATTCCTCCCTCCCTCCCATTTCCCCCTTACTCTCCTCCCCTATGACTATGACTGAGGGGGACCTCCTCCCCCCTGTATATGCTCATAAGTTATCAAGTCTCTTCTTGGTAGCCTGCTATCTTTCCTCTGAGTGCTGCCAGGCCTTCCCAGGAGATGTGGTCATATATGGAGCACCAGGGTTCTTATGAAAGTCATTCCCTACTCTCTACTCAATTGTGGAGAATATCTTGTTCATTGGCTAGATCTGGGTAGGGGTTCAAAGTTTATTGCATGTGCCATATGGCTGGTGCCATAGTTTGATCAGGACCCCTGGGCCCAGATCTGCCCATCTGTATGTTCTACTTGTAGGTTTCTAGGACCCTCTGGATCCTTCTATTTTCCCATTCTCCCTTGTTTCTCTCACTAGAGTCCCAATAGGAAGTCTTCCCCTCTGTCTCACTTTCTTGGTAAGTGAAAACTTTCTTAGGATATGCCCCTTGCGATAGCATCCAGATATAAGTGAGTATATACCATTTGACTCTGCTTCTGGGTTAACTCACTCATTATGATCATTTCTAGTTCAATCCATTTGTCCACAAATTTCAAGAATTCCTTGTTTTTAATAACTGAGTAGTACTCCATAGTGTAAATGTACCACAGTTTCTTTATCCATTTTTCTACTAAGGAACACTTAGACTGTTTCCAGATTCTGGCTATTACGAATAAGGTTTCTATGAACATGGTTGAGCAAATGCTCTTGTTGTGTGTAGTCCACTTGCCAAAATTAAATGAAGAACAGATAAACAAGCTAAATAATCCCATTTCCCCTATAGAAATAGAAGCAATCATTGATAGTCTCCCAACCAAAAAAGTCCAGGACCAGATGGTTTCAGTGCAGAATTCTACCAGACCTTCAAGGATGTTGTAATACCAATACTCTTTAACCTACTCCAAAAGATAGAAATGGATGGAACATTACCAAATTCATTCTATGAGGCCATAGTCACATTGATACCTAAATCTCACAAAAACCCAACAAAGAAAGAGAATTTCAGACCAATTTCTCTTATGAACATTGATGCAAAAATACTCAATAACATACATGCAAAACGAATAGAAGAACACATCAAAGATATCATTCACCATGACCAGGTAGGCTTCATTCCAGGCATGCAGGGATGGTTTCCTATAGGGAATCCTATATCAGCTATATAAACAAACAGAAAATAAAAAACCACATGATCATCTCTTTAGATGCAGAGAAAGCATTTGATAAAATCCAAAAACCATTCATGTTTAAAGTCTTGGAGAGATCCGGGCTACAAGGCACATACCTCAACAAAATAAATGCTATATACAACAAGAAAATAGACCAAATCAAATAAAATGGTGAGATACTCAAGGAAATTCCTCTAAAATTGGGAACAAGGCAAGGCTGCCCACTCTCTCCATATCTCTTAAATATAGTACTTGGAGTTCTAGCCAGAGCAATAAGATAACAAAAGGAGATCAAGGGGATCCAAACAGGAAAGGAAGAAGTCAAATTATCCCTTTTGCCCATGATATGATAGTGTACATAAGTTATCCCCAAAATTCCACCAGAGAACTACTACAGCTGATAAACACCTTCAGCAAATTGGCTGGATACAAAGTTAACTCAAAAAAGTCAGTAGACTTCCTATACACAAATGACAATCAGGCAGAGGAAGAAATTAGGAAAACTACACCCTTCACATTAGACACAAGCAATATAAAATACTTAGGAATTACTTTAACCAAGCAAGTGAAGGACTTGTTTGAAAAAATTCAAAACTCTGAAGAAAGAGATTGAAGATGACATGAGAAGATGGAATAATTTTCCTTGCCCATGGATTGGGAGAATTAACATGGTAAAAATGGCTATCTTACCAAAAGCAATTTACAAAGTTAATGCAATCCCTATCAAAATACCTATACAATTTTTTAAGGACATTGAAAGTTCAATTCTGAACTTCATATGGAAAAACAAAAAACCCAGAATAGCTAAAACAATCTTGTACAATAAAAGATACTTCAGAGGAATCTCCATACCTGATCTCAAGCTGTACTATAAAGCAACAGTAATTAAAACAACATGGTGCTGGCACAGCAATAGGCTGGTTGATCAGTGGAATCTAATCAAAGACCCAGAAATGAATCCACACACATATGATAACTTGATTTTTGACAAAGAAGCCAAATCAATTCAATGGAAAAAGGATAACATCTTCAAAAAATGGTGCTGGTCTAACTGGATGTCTACATGTAAAAAAATGTAATTACACCCATATTTGCCACCATGCACAAAACTTAAGTCCAAGTGGATCAAAGACCTCACCATAAAACCAGAGACACTAACCTGGTTAGAAGAAAAAGTGGGGAAGAGTCTGGAACACATTGACAATGGAGACAACTTCCTGAACAGAACACCAACAGCCCAGGTCTTAGGGTCAACAATTAATAAGTGGCACCTCATGAGGCTGAGAAGCTTCTGTAAGGCAGGAGACACTGTCAAGAGAACAAAGCGAATGCCTACAGACTGGGAAAAGATCTTCACCAACCCTTCATCTGACAAAGGTCTAATATCCAAAATATATAAAGAACTGAAGAAATTAAACATCACCAAACCAAATAACCCAATTGAAAAATGGGACTCAGAACTGAACAGAGAAGTCTCTACAGAGGAATATCGAATGGCTGAGAAACACTTAAAGAAATGCTCAACATCCCTAATCATCAGGGAAATCCAAATCAAAACATCTCCGAGACTCCATCTTACCCCCACAATAATGGCTAAGATAAAAAGCTCATGTGACACCACATGCTGGCGAGGATGTAGAGAGAGAGGAACACTCCTTATATGCTTTTTTAAACTGAGGAAAAGGAGAATTAGAGAGAAGGGATGGCTGGTTTAAATGTGTTTGAAAGGAGCAGGAAGGGTGGATGTCATATGTGTCAGTGGTAGGGACACTATAACTACTGAGATTGAAGAGGGAGCAAGTATGTAATTGATATGAATCCACAGCCACTTTGTGATTTTATGAATGAAAAGTCAAGAGAAACCAACTTTGGTGGTCTGAAGTTTTTTCCAATGGAATTTAAAGGGAAGGAAGACTATTGAGAATGAAGATGTGCATGACAGGTCCCTTGGTTGAATTTTTTTTTTCCGACCTGTGGCGCCTGTTAAACTGTGAGTTATCAAAGTTCACACTCACTGCAAACCATTTAAACAAAGCACCTGAATTGTCTTCATCCAATCATATAATTAGTCTGGTTGGTGCGCTATAACTCTACTTCTTCCAGTAGGTAGGAAAATTAAAGAAAATATTGAATGCTAATTTCTATCTGTCAGTCTATAGATGGTTCTTGTCCAGTACTTGCTTAATGTATTTATTTTCTTTTTAGCTATTAGTTTTTTTTGAGACAGGCTTTAATGTAGTCCAGGAAAGCCTTGAGCTCTTTTTATGTTTTGCTGCAAGATTTCTAATTAGACTCCCATGGCAAAAATAACAAATAAACAAAACCAGGCAACCAACCAACCAAATAAACATAAATAAATGATTCTCATGCCTCTATATTTCAGGTGCTGGAATTATCAGTAATATGCCACCACATCTAGTAATTTACTAATTTTAAAGTTTAATCTCTTTAATCTACTCACTACATTTTAAAACGTTAATGGTTTTCTTCAAGTGATCATACTATTGATGTATTTAGACTACTAGGCAAGATAGAGATAGAAAAATGGTGTGTATTTTTATAATGGCCCAACTGGAATGTTTACATGAAGTCAACATGATGCATTTTTCAGTTTTCTTCATGACCCTGATAAGTTTCTGTGTTCTTTTGTGGAATGCTACATTGCAATTGCCCATATGCCTGTCTACAAGCATGGGAATGTAAAAGCTGAACAAATCTAGCATGCAGAAGAGTTATAACTCAATACATTTTTTCCCTATGAATCAGCAACTAGTACTTCTTAGAAAGAAAGCAAGGGGCACAGCACCCTCACAGCTCCTCAGGTCGGTAGGGGAAGGCTCAATTCTCTAAATGGCCAGTCTATTCCAATGAGTCACAAAGCAAGAAAGGGCAGGACGTGACTCTGGCTTCTCATCCAGCTCAGGTACAGCCACAAACTCCCTGCCTTGCCGTTTTGGCTATCATAAAATCAGAAAAAGGTTGTGGTCCATGGGCTCATGTGGGCTGTCCACTGTGACTCATCGGCTCTAGGTTAGAATTAGATCAAATTTATGGATGCAGAGACCTGGAGGAGAAGGAGGCATGGTTGGTTGTAGTGCTATATCAGACCATTAGTGCTCTCTGTGGACTCGAGCTAGGTTGTAACACAGAATGTTTTTCTTCGTTTTTGCAGTACTTATTTTCAGCCCTCTCCAAAAGGAGCTTTGCATCTACAGAGACAGAATCAGAATACCAGGAGTCACAGTGAATAATTCTTCATTGGCTTTGAAATGCAGATCTTGCATGTCTTTTATTGTAATGCTTTCTCCCTTATCATGAAAAATCAAATGCCACTGTCTAGCAAATAGGTCTAGTAGTGTAGTTCTTCATATTTATCAGACAAATGTACATATACACGAAGAGAGAGATATTTTGAATAGTTCAATGTGGTATGGGTATGTGTATGGGTAACTTCACAGTATTAGTAAATAAATAGACTAGAGGCCCAAATCTAATGCTAGGATTCACTCCCTTTCTGATTTCTCATTCCCATGGATGGCTTTGGAGAGCAAGAGTTGTATTAAGCAAGTGCAAAGAATCTTAAACATTAGCTGGAAAATTTCACTGGAAACCTCCTTTCCAGGCCCAGATATTTGCATTGCAGTATTTGTGGTAGGGTAGAGAGAAAAAATGGGAGTGACAGGCTGAGGGACAATGCATCCATGAATGTAACCTTTAGAGGTTCTCAGTGATTACCCTGTGGGTGACTATCTCTCATTGACTCTCTACTCACTCTGAAGTCCATTTTGTCATTCCTCTAGCACTTTCCACATAGATGATTGTCAGATTCTTATGGCTTTAGAATTGTCCTAACTGGAGTTCAAAGTAATGTACTGTAAGTACAGAAAAGAGACAAGAGGTGACAAGAAGGACTTTTCACCTTTGTCATCACTTTTTTTGGTTTTTCTTTCTTTGATGGTACTGTCTATGATCTTCCAAACTCTTGAACATAAAAGCCACATTCTTCAGTATAAAAGAAATATGGTGATGTAATGAACCTATTGTGCTGTTGTTGCTGTTGTGGTTGTTTTAAAATACCTTATGAAAGTGCTGATGCAATGAAGGGTCTAAGACTTTCTTTTTTTATTAATTTATTCTTGTTACATCTCAATGGTTATCCCATCCCTTGTATCCTCCCATTCTTCCCTCCCTCCCAGTTTCCCCTTATTCCCCTCCCCTATGACTGTTCATGAGGGGGATTACCTCCCCTCTAACTCAAATCCTGAAACCTGAGGAGGGACTTTCATGATTCCCTGGCAAGTGAGATCAGAACATCAGAGTTTCAGTCTAGAACAGAAGGTGCTTATGCTCTGATTGCTGCCACCACCATTAGTTAACAGATTCACCATGTGACTGAGACCGTGAGACAATGGAATGATGCCATCGTAATGGCCTCAGTGCTATCTCCACATCTGTCTGTTACTACTGTGGAGACATTACACCTTTTTCCTCCCCTGATAAAAATGTTCATAATGAAAGTAGCATTTTTGGCCAATCTAACACACACACACACAGGCCATGCCTGGTAATTCTGGCATGGAAAGACTCCAATACTGAGATGCCACAGTGAAGTATTACACACATAAAATATTATTCTATAGAAATGGATTCGTTTAATAAAAAGGAAGGACAGCCTTCCTCTTTCTTGACAGGAAAGTTCTGGAAGATCCTCCTAATGAGAAGGAGTTCTGTGGTCCCTGGATTTAACATTGAACTTTCAGTTTGAGTTCCCTTCAAGAGTTTTGAGACTTTCCCTGATTGAACGCTAATATCCTGCTGGCCTCAGGGTGTACCTTCTTGGTGCTGCTATTTTGAATATATAGCACAGGAGCAAGTTAGGTATGCTAGTCCAGTAAATTCCAGGCTGAGGCAAGAGTTACACTGCAAGTGAGGTCACTGGAAACTGCTTTCAAAATGTGTCGAATGAACCTTTGTCATCTGTATTCATGTTCTCCAATATGAAGGCCACTGGTCACTTTGCCTATTGTTTAGAAATGCAGCTAGTCTGGAGACAAGACATGACATTTCAAAGACGTGGTATAAAATATAAAATGTCTCCTTTTATATATTGACATGTAGAAAGTATAACATTAGTGGATTTAATATGTTAAATAAAATATATAGCTCAAATTACACCCAGCTATCTCTCTGTGAAATGTGGCTATCAGAAAAGTTTGAGTCACATATATAATGACTCATATTTCTGACTCATGTAATCTCTCTGATGTGCAGTGCTGATATAGATAACTTGATTTAGAAAAAATGTAGTTTACCGTCCTGCTTTGAAGGTCTTTTCCCTAGTCTTCTTTCCTTCCAAGATGAGCTTGTCGTCTCATATGAAGTAATAGCAATAATATCCCCAGTTTGGACTCCTATGGCACAAGTGCTTAGTGGTCAAGGCAAAGAAGTTACCAAAGGGACCTTTCTTCTATGTAGAACCAATGATAGACATACCTCATTCTTTCCTTGTAGTCAGTGCTGTTCCCTTACAGTGACAGTCATTATCAGAAATACCACATTATAACACAACAAAATAACTTTGATGCTTAAAAAATGGGGAATGATCATGAAAGATATTCTCATAGTAACAATTTGTCCATTTATACCGCTAAATATATTTCACATTCTAGGCACATCAGAAATGCACATCACTTTACTTAGAAAATATAGTGTGTGTGTGTGTGTGTGCCTGTGTGTGCCTGTGTGCATGTGTGTGCCTGTGTGTGCCTGTGTGCATGTGCACACACAGATCGGCCCATGTACAGGCATACTTGCCATAGCACATATTTGGAGGACAGAGGACAAGTTTGTGGGGCTTAACAGACTGAGAAAACAGATTTGGACATACTATGGAATATTCCTAAAAGTATGTAGGCTGTGATTACTAGAGTTGCCTTAAATAAAGGCATATCTGTCTACAACCCATCTCTGACCTGTCTGTGTCTCTGAGTCATGTTCTGCTCTGTTCTGTTCCTCCTCTTAGTCTGCTATCCTGAATATTCCAAAACTCTCAGCACAGACCTTGGGCCCAATCATCTGGATTTGTCTTCTGCATCCTAAATATTCCTCCTTTACTTTTCCTTTCTGTTTGAATACCTCTAGAGACAAGTCCTAATACATTTTATTTACCTGCTTATTTTTTTGCTTTAAGTTTTTTGAGGCCAAAATGTGGATTCTTTTTTAAAAATCCAGAATTCTTGGAACTTAGAATACAATGTTTTCTACTATTTGTATACAAGAAAGAAGTTTTTCCAGAGGATACAGAAATGCTCAGCAGACTTCATTTGGTGAAATTCCTCATTATGGACAAGCTTAGAAAACACTATCCTCTGGATTGCTGTGAGAGTGTTGAGTGTGGGCAGTGGCAGCAAACATCCTGAGTTAGGAAAGTGGACTCTGATGTTTGTGTGCAATCACTGGGGTCTTAGCCCAGCCATGGGACCATTGCAAGCTGTGTTGGTGTACTGGTAAGTGTGGTTATTAATAGCACCTACTCATGAGGTTAAAAGATTAAACAGATGATGCATACAAAGTACTTAGGCCTCTGAAGGGCACCATATATACTCAACAAATGCAAGCTTTTATTTCCATAATTTTCCCATGTATTGCCATAAGCTTCTGTTGCTCTACGGCAAGGTTTTGCTGTTATTTATCAATCCTTGCTAATGGATGCTGTGGTTTATTTTTCAGCTCAGTAAAGCTGTCTGAGATTTTGATGGGGAATGTGTGAAAATCTCTGTGGTCCACAGAATTATGCAAGGCCCCTTGGCAGCAGCCGCATCACAGGCATGCAAGGAGTCAGCACACTCCTGGGTGTTCTCTCTTCACAGTACAGAAAACTGTAGCTCCAGATCCACTTGGATTGCTGTTGTGGAGAAACAGTTTCTCTTCTCTCATGTGGACAGGATGCATCTGCTTATTTTTTTTCTCTCAGGCATTTCTGATTTTTGGTGGCCAGCAGTAGGAAGTGACTTGAGGCTCCAAAGAGGTCTATGATAATTTTCTTATAAGGCGATGATTGATTACTTTATTGCATAACTTCATTTTGTACATCTGATGTATACAAAATCATATTGTGGTACAGAATGTATCCCCAATGTATATGAAATCAGAACTATTATTCCATCCCGGGTTCTGGTTCTAACAAACGAGCCATGCAGGCTTTGTTCACATAGTTTTCAGCACTGCTGAGTGCCTTGATGGAATTACAGGCTTATCCATTTACAGTTGGAGGCATATGATTCCTTTTATGTAATATAATACCCTATAATGTAATGAGTATCATTAATAAAGTGACAAAATAAAACTTGAATTACCACTTCAGGATGTGCTTTATTCAACCAGTAATACACTTTTTGGTCCTTTGTAGTTTCTCTCCTTTGAATTCATGGCTTACTGCATTCAAACTGTGATATTAACACACCAACCAAGCATACCCTGTTGTGCCATAAAGCCCTGGTACTGCGGTGTCAGAGGGGGAAAAACAAACATTATTCTCATCCAGAACCTGGGAAATGGAACTGTGATGCTTTAACAGAAGATATGGCTCTCATGAATAAGCAAATTTATTTACTACCCAAAGCAACATTTCTATTTTTATGTTTGGGAAGGTTGGAATTCTATTTCCAGAGAAACAGTCTATAAATTTTATATTTCAAAAATGAAACAACAAAGATAAAGTAATAGATTAGCCAATGTTAGATGCTAAAAAGGGTACAGAGAATGTTCTGAGAATAGTGAACAATATGGTAGGTACAAAACAATAACAAAATCCAATTTTCTTTTCTTTAGTTCCACTTTCTATTGCAGGATTATTAGCCCAGGATTCCTTGTCATAGCTGTGTCTGTTCTTTTTCTTTTCTTTTTTTTTCTTTTTTTCTCCAAAATAGTCCAGTAATTCTCAAAGCACATATGATGCAGAAGAGATGTGATTGTGGTGTCAGGATGTCAGATACAGAACTGCAGGTTCAGTTAAGGTGCAAATAGACTTCAACTAAACAACAGTACAGGCAGAAGACACTCAGAACCTCACAACTGTGTTTTTAATCTTGTATATTCTGGAAAACTTATACACTACATGCAAAGTCATGATGATGATCTTTGTGAGTTCTTGGTGTCCAGGGGCAGGAAGGATTATGCAAGTATAAAGTTTTCTATATTCAAGAAAAGGTTTCCTACTGAAAGCCTAAGAAGGGATGAAATGCCTGAAAAGTTCCAGACACACACACACACACACACACACACACACACACACACACACACACA
>OU015753.1:71151435-71168766 GCA_907169655.1 Acomys percivali | reverse complement strand
CTCTCTCTCTCTCTCTCTCTCTCTCTCTCTCTCTCTCTCTCTCTCTCCTTAAAGACCTGCATGTAATTAGACATAAGTTCTGTAGTTGTTCATGACCTCATAAATTTTCAGAATGTGTGGCCAATTACATGTGAGTAAATTTATTCAATACGAATCACACTATACTGAATTCAAATACTTTTTCTGATATGTTAGCCAGATGATGCCCAATACTTTGGTCCTCACTGGTGTTCAGCTCTTAAAATCTTCAAAATGGTTTTAGAGCTGTCTTCATATATAGACTATCAATGTAAATTGAAAAAATTAGGGATTTTATACAAGGTGCAGATAATCAGAAATGAACCATGACTATAAAGTATAAATGGAGCTTTGCTTACAACCCCAGTGCTGGGAAATAGGGAAATATAGGTGGGATGAGTCTCAGGGTTTTGGCCAGATGAGGAAACCTAATCAGTGAGATGGTACAGTGAGAGGCTTTAGTTTAAAAATAAGGTGCATAGAAATGCAGTTTATATATTAATCACTACAGTAACAGATTGCTTATATATAGTATTAAATGGAAGAAAATGGGAGAATTTCAGGTTATGCTGTATTGATATACACAAACTATGTTCTTTAAAAAGAATGAAAAGGAACTGAGGAAGACATCGGCCATCTACTCTGGGGTTCTCATGGATATGAGTGCTTGGGCACTCATACAGTCCCAAATATGTACATGGATATGTGTGCACACCCACCCATCCATCCCCACAGAGAGAGAGAGGGGGGGGAGAGATACACAGAGAGAGAGACAGAGAGAGAGGGGGGGAAGAGAGAGAGAGAGAGAGAGACAGAGACAGAGACAGAGAGAGACAGAGAGAGAGAGAGATTGGACCACAGGAAGAAAATAACATCTCAGAAATACAAGGTTTGGGGATAGAAAGATATCACAGCAGACACATTCTAATTTCTGTTAAGACACACAAACTCATTTGAATCCTGGAAACCCACATACATAAATCAATTGTCCCCTCACATGCACATATGTTCTATTGGATTGGCACAATCACAGTAAACAAAGACAGGTATTTTACCCTGTTCCACTTTCCATACACTGAGAGCTTGGAAGAATTTCCCTTGTTATAGAAATTAGTTCCTGTGAGTAGAACATAAACATACAAGTTACACAACTTTATCATCAAAAGTATCTGTGTCATGAGTTAATGCAAAACCTCACACTTCCTTATATCACACTATCTTCGATTAAACCCTCCCTTAATTTTAGTTAAGAACAAGTTTCTGGAAAGAGCAGAAAATCACCCTATGTCTCTAAAAGTGAAGGTCCCCTTTGGATGGAGGACAGTAAGTCACCATCAATTCTTGTCTTGTCTCAGAGGCAGATTGCAAACATGGGTATTATCAAAGCTTGAATTTGAACAAGACTTCTTCACCCAAAGTTCTCTGGCAAATCTCAGATTCATATGGAAGTGGGGACATTTGGAGTTATCTGTAGTCAGCTGGAACAGTCTCTTTCTATTTACCTTTAACAGACTTGTTCCAATTTTGGATGAATTGGCTGATTGAAGACACTATAACTAGACTGTAGTAAATGACCAGTGATGGCGTCTTTCATTTACTTACTCGGTTATGATACAGCGATTCACTCGGTGTCTTCGGCTCTTCTAAAACTCATATGGCCTCAACTGGATGGAGATTTGAACTCATTGTAATTTTCCTGCCTCTGGTACTGGAATTCTGGGGTCATAGTACTATACATTTAGTACTATATAGAAACACTTATTGAGAACCTTTAGCCTCAAACTTTAAAACAGTTTTCATAAATAAGCTAACATACAAAGCAATGGGTATTCACTCTTCATACCTATCTGTGTTCTTACCTTGTTGTTCATATTCTTTCCTCACTTTCTTCTCCTTCAGTCCTCTGTCCTACTTAGGCTGGTTCCTCCCCTCATCCCCTGCTTTTGATCTTACATCCCATTTCTATTACTTCCTTTATTTATTTTTATAACCCCTTTTCTAGTTTCATAGCCCCCCCCACAATTCTACCATGTTATATATCTATATTATATGCATATATTTTATATGTATTATGTATAATTTTAAAACTAGGTTACCCATATAATAGGAATTGTGGAATATTTATCTTTGATCTGTCTTTTTTAGAATAAATATAATGTCTTTATTCTGACTATAAATCCATTTTTTTAAAATCAATTTCCTTTGCATTTATTTATTGATGGACATCTGGGATGATTCCATGTCCTGGTTGTTGTGAAGAGGGCAGCTACGGATGTTCAAGTGTCTTCATTGAACATTGAATCTTTCAATTATGTACCTAGAGGTGGTATGTTGCTGGATTGTGTAGCAGTTCTAGTTTTTTTTTGTTTTGTTTTGTTTTGTTTTTTGTTTTTTTTCAGGGGGAAGCTTTGTACTGATTTCCATTGTCAGTGTTTTCAAAATAATTCCATCAAGTGGATTTATAAGTAACTGAAATGTTAATTAACAAATGAAAAATTATATTGACTATTTTTAAATGAAGAAAATCACATTTTAAATTTTATTGGCAGGAATAAATACACACCCAACATTATTAAATTGACACAGTTTTCTTGAGCTAATAAATAAAGCCTCCATTTTAACCATTTGCATAAGGCAAAAGTATTTTATTTTATATTTATTTATTTTATTGTTATGTGTATGAATGCTTGCCCGCAGTCATGTAGGCGTTCCATGTACCCATAGTGCTTGCAGAAGTCTGAAGAGGGTGTTGAATTCCCTAGAACTGGAGTTAGGGAAGATTGTAAGCCACCTATTGGGACCTGGAAATTAAACTTGGGTCCTCTCCAAGAACAGCAAGTGCTCTAAATCTCAAAGCCATCTCTACTTCCCTGATACAAAGGATTTTAAGACAGCAATTCATCTGGACATAAAACTAATATGCAATGACTTTTTTTTTTCTAGCTCAGATAGAGATGCAGAGGTAAATGACATACTGACAGAAATAACAATCCCTTTCTCACCAAAGTTGAGTTTGTAGAGGGATGTTCATGTTCTCTATACCTTCATAAAAGTATAAGGCATTCTGGGCTGCTGTTAATTAGTGGAGTTTGCACAAGATTTTTGTTATTACGTGAGATTGTTGGAAGTGCCCATTCTTGCTAGATTCTAGTTCTATCATGAATTCAATCTGCACTACCCCTACCAAGCCAGCTTGGGTGACCACAATAGTTTCTCAGGCATCCTGAAAGGGTCATGTGTGTTTTACTAAACCCAATCAATTTTGGGCATCTTAAATAAGTGTATTTAAATATGTTACTTTAATGTATGCTTAAATGATCAAAATTGTTGTTTTTTTCTTTTGTTGTTTTTATAAAAGACTTTGAAAAATGAATATAAGCATAAAATATTTCATTTCAATTAGGAGTTTGTCTTGTCTGTGTAAAGCAAAACACTGTTTGGGGGACGGTAAGTTTTGTTTGTTCAGAAACTCAGCCAGTCCCTCTTCTTTCTTCAGGCTATCATTTAAAATGTTATGAAAACGAAGTATTATGTAAGTGTCCCAATGATTAAAAAAATCTTGCTTCTCAGACCGTCTTTAGAGTTAGCAGACATTTAGCAGTTGGTCTTGTCTCTCCTGGAGTTGATGAGACAGTATGTACAGGGATCCTAAGAGAGTGCAGACTGCTTGCTGCTTGTTTAGTTAGGAGAACCACATTTTGGGGGACAGAGAGGATGGGATAAGCACTGGAAGCTGCAGCTTGACCACTGTCCATGGCTCTGTGCCATCTGCCTGCTTCAAGGCAAGAGAGATCATTTCCCTTTTAAACCTGAGAACCCAGTGACACCTCTCCACCTCCTCCAGGCTCTCTCTACTTTTTCATTGTACGTATCGAAATGAAACACTGTAATTTTAAACATCTACCTAAGATAAGCAGAACTGAAACTTACGTTGTGCACTCCATGTACGCAATTTATTATGAGTTATTTATAAGATTAGACTATTTCTGACATTTTTTAATCCTTCCCATTATCTCAAACGGAGTTTAAAAAGAATCATACACTCCTCTGGCACAGTATTTATGACAATACATAAAGTTTTTGAAATATAAACAAAAGTCCAATGCCAATTCTCACAACCTTAAGGCCTATCATGTTTTGCCAAATGGACTTCCAATAACCAGTTTCTATGCAAGCTCTTTGAGATGTGCTGATGATGCCTCAACGTTCCTCCTCCTTCAGTTTCCTATGGATACAACCCTCCATCTGAAGAGAACATAGAGCACTGCAGAGAAAGTCTGTGTCAGCATTTCTGTCCACAAGAAACACCATTTGAAAGGCATATAAGTCACTCCAATAAATAACTAATGATTTTTGAAGATCACAAAATCCCTCCAAGGCTGGCTCATCTATAAGAGAATACGAGGGCGTGGTCACTTCTCTAATTCCTGGGCTACAAGATTCAAGCTGAACCCAATAAATCTATAACCTACAATTAAATATTACCATCTTGGTTATAACCTATGATTGTTATGGGTCTTGTTTCTTATTGTCTCCACATGAGAAGTTTGGATTTAGTGATATTAGTGGTAAGTTCAAATTTTGAGTTTTTGTACTTTGTGATCGGCCTAAGGGAGTTACCACAAAGGTATATAGTATTTTTGAGTATGACACTACTCTTTGTTCCTGCATCATGAATCCAAAAGTAATAAGCAACAACTTATTTTTCTCTTTTATGTCGTGAACAATGTAACACTTTGTCCACGTCAAGCTCTCAAACCTTTGTATATGTGACTGAAGGCTTACCGGTAAATGAATGAGAGATAGAAAGACAGGCACTGGTAGACACCAATACTGCTGGTTATGCTGGGAATCCATTAACTTTTTAAAATAAAAATGTTCAAAAAGTGATACCAAAAGAAACATTGGCTACTGAAGGAGACTTGCTTCTGTGCACTGACACAATGTACCAGGTTCAAGTTTGTTCCAAGCTCATAGCTTCTACTCTTCAGCATCTTTCTAGCCCATGTTAAGGATATGAGCAAGTAAACCCTCAAGGAAATTTTAGAATATCTGCGATAAAATTGGCATTGCAGTGTTTCTTTTTATTCTTGTGTTTACAGAGTTATTGTGATTGATAATATCACCTGCTGTAGATGTTTATAGTCCTTTTTTTTTAACATTTATGATTCTTATTTTCTTCTCCTAATTTTGTGTAGGTATGTGCATTACTATATATGTTTGCGTATGTGTAACGGTGCTTGTGCACACGAATGTGCATCTATATGTGTGTAAAATCTTGAGGGTTGATGTAAGATCATAATTTCACCTTATTTGATGAAAAAGTTTCTCTCTATGTAATCCAGAGATCACCAACATTACTAGTTTCACTTGACAGCTTTCTCTTGGGATGCCTGCCTCTGCCTTCTGAGGTGAGTTTATGGGAAGGGCACCGTGGCCTTCCATCTTGCATCTGGGTTCTGGGGCTGAGGACTCTATGCTTCATACTTGGTAAACATTTTAATCACCAAGCCATTTCCTCACGATCCTTTTAAAAGTTCAAAAAAATTTTATCCATCTTGAAAGAAACACTTTTTTTGTTATACAATATAATTCCTTCTAAGAATTCAAATCAATATTTTGCTTCACAATCTCCTGTTATGGTAACACAGGTTGTGCTGTTAATGTCAGTTGTTTACTTGGTCATCTCTAGAATCACCTCAGTGATCAGAATCTGTACATGCCTTTTGGGCATTATATTAATTAGACTAATTGTGGTGGCACCATTCAATTGAATGAGATGAGAAAATAATCTGGCCACAAAAATTTATTGGTGTCTACTTCCTACCTTCACCTGCAATGTGATCAGAAGCTTCAAGCTCCTCCTGCCTTGATTCCTTGCCATGATAGACTATAGCCTCAAATTGTGATCTGAAAGAATCCCTTTCTCCCAGAAGTTGCTTTTGTCAAGTTATTCTCTTGCACAAAGAGAAAAAGTTACTAAGACATCAAGTGTCCTATAGGTAAAACATGACTCTAGAAACCTAGAGAATGGGAGAATATTTAACATGGAGGAAGGGCAAGTCAGATATCACCAACATTTTACATCAGTGAAATAAAAACAAGTATACATCTTCATGTTGGAGCTGAATACATTTGGCCACACTGTACTGATCAGCTTCCCAAGAGCATTTGTGGTTGGTTTTGCGTTCATTGTCTACACATCCTGAACACAAGGAGGTGAGATGAGATTTCTGTAGGCTTCCTGCTGTTTGGACATTTCTTTCAAGATCGCAGACGCCTGTTATTCACACTTGGATACTGAATGAAACACCTCCAGTCCAAGAAAGAGAGGTGTTTTCTCTTCTTTTATTTCCAGAAATATCCATCATCTCTGCTCATCTGTGAGCAGTCTGAACTCTGATGTATTTTCCTTTCCCAGACCCACAGAACTCCACCTCACTTGGAATCCATGCCTCTGGCACAAGACATAAGACTTATGCTCCGACTAAAACGCTTCTTAAGCAAAAACAAGAAATTGTTCCTTCAGTCTTTTAATGCCAATGTTTTCTCAGCCATCTTCAAAGACTTGCACGTATTTGGTAAACTAAACTTGAGTTTTTGGTTGTCGTTATTTAAAAATACCATCGGAAACCTAGTTTCTATATGGTAGCCAACTGTATTTATGTATTATGTTTGTGTATGGGTATGTGTAAAACGGAGCATACATAGAGGTTGGAGGACTGTCATGTGGATTCAATTTTTTTTCTTATCCACAGGAGGTTCTGGGGATGGAAGTCAAGTCACCAGGCTTTTGCAACAAGCACCTTTACATGACAAACCATCTCAAATTTCCAAGAGTAGTTATTTCTTAAACACATGTTAAGTGCATAGAGCTTTGATGCATTACAGCATATGGTAGGAAGTTGTGAGAATGAAGCAGAGACATATGCACTTTATAGAAGACACCTGAACTGGCTCTGCTTGGAGTAGCTACAGAAGTTTTTCAATGAAGGTGCCCATTGAGTTGCACTTTCAATGAAGAAAGTTGTACTATTTTGTGGTGTGTGGGTTTTTTTGTAGTCGATTGCATGTATATAGTGCCTAGCATAGCATGAATAACTAATAAATTATTTTACACTAAGTGAGCATATAAATAAAATTGTGTTTGAGGCTGTAGCATGTAAAATTTATGTTATAAAGTCAACGACAACTGAACTAATACTAAAAAAGAAACCCATGAGTTTTCCTATTTTCCATTTGCCCTCTGAAATCTGTACCAAGCTTTAGAAGCTGTAAATTTTCTGTTGTCACCAATTGAAGTTTTCTCCTCAGCAAACTACTAACATGCTGGGGAAATCTTTATTTCCCTCTTTTGAACCATGCATTCCACTATTAAGAAGAAGACAAGCACAGAAAAACAGTAGCACAGGAAACCATCATAGAATTTCAGATTATTGTAACCTGAGCTAAGGTGTTTGCGATTTTGTTTTGTTTAAATTTCAGATTTTATTTTTTTTGTTTTTTTAAATTTTTTTTATTAATTTATTCTTGTTACATCTCAATGGTTATCCCATCCCTTGTATCCTCCCATTCTTCCCTCCCTCCCATTTTCCCCTTATTCCCCTCCCCTATGAGTGTTCCTGAGGGGAATTTCCTCCCCCTCTATATGCTCATAGGGTATCAGGTCTCTTTTTGGTAACCTGCTATCCTTCCTCTGAGTGCTAGGTGTCTTATACTGGAAGGTTAGAGCCCTTAATTTCATCATTTTAAATGTGTATACGTATCAAAATAAGATGCTAATTGTTGTTGTGAACTGAAGATAAAGTTTCTATTATATTTTCCAACATTGCTTCCATCCCCAAATCTTATAGTTTGGCAAGCACTCAGAGACTTAATTATGGTCCCATCATTTGGGCCCAAGAACTCTCATAAAACTTTATTGTGCAAATTTTCTTGTTATGTGCTGGTGCATCTTCTGGGTATATTCCAAGGAGTGGAATAGCTGGGTCTTGAGGAAGCCCTATTCCCAGTTTTCTGAGATAACACCAGATAGATTTCCAAAGTGGCTGTACTAGTTTGCATTCCCACCAGCAATGAAGGAGTGTTCCTCTCTCCCCACATCCTCTCCAGCATGTGGTGTCGCTTGAGTTTTTGATCTTAGCCATTCTGATGGGTGTAAGATGGAATCTCAGAGTTGTTTTGATTTGCATTCTCTTATGACTAAGGAGGTTGAGCATTTCTTTAAGTGTTTCTCAGCCATTTGATATTCTTCTGTTGAAAATTCTCTGTTTAGTTCCAAGCCCCATTTCTCAATTGGGTTATTTGGTTTGGTGGTGTTTAATTTCTTGAGATCTTTATATATTTTGGATATTAGACCTTTGTCAGAACAAGTAAATTTGCTCAACCATGTTCATAGCAGCCTTATTCATAATAGCCAGATCATGGAAACAGCCTAAATGTCCCTCAGTAGAAGAATGGATAAAGAAATTGTGGTACATATACACTATGGAATACTACTCAGCTATTAAAAACAAGGAATTCCCGAAATTTGTGGATAAATGGATTGAGCTAGAAATGATCATAATGAGTGAGTTAACCCAGAAGCAGAAAGACTCAAATGGTATATACTCACTTACATCTGCATACTAGCCCAAGGGGCATGTCCCATGAAAGCCTTCCCTTTCCAGGAAACTGGGCCAGAGGGGAGGACATCCTATTGGGACTCTAGATGAGAGAACCATGTGAGAATAGCAATGTAGAAGGATCCAGTGGGTCCTAGAAACCTACAAGTAGAACATTATGATAGGCAGATTTGGCCAAGGGGTCCCACTCAAACTAAGGCAACAGCCAAGGACAATACAGGTGGTAAACTTTAAACCCCACCCAGATCTAGCCAATGGTCAGAACAGTCTCCACACTTGAGTGGAGAGTGGGATATGACTTTCTCAAGTACTCTGGTGCCTCACATTTGACTATGTCCCCTGGAGGGGGAGACCTGGTGGCACTCAGAGGAAGGACAGCAGGTCACCGAGAAGAGACTTGATACCCTATGAGCATATACAGGGGGAGGTAATCCCTCTCAGGAACAGTCATAGGGGAGGGGAATAAGGGGAAAATAGGAAGGAGGGAAGAATGGGAGGATACAAGGGATGTGATAACCATTGAGATGTAACAAGAATAAATTAATAAAATTAAAAAAAAAAAGAACTACAAATACCAAAAAAACCACCAAAAAACCTTTTTTGTGTTTCCTTGCAAAGGAGACAAGAAATGTACACCTGTTTAATATTATCTTTTAACTTTAGGAAACTCCACAGTGATGGTGAGCTTTGTCAATTTGCTACAGTCTAGAATCACCTTAGAAGATAATATCAATGAAGGATTGTTGATATTAGGTTGGCCTGTGGGTATTTATGTGGGGTAATTGTCTAATGTTAATTGTTACAGGAAGACTCAGACCAGTGTGGGAGGCACCAATCCCTAGGAAATGCATGAACTGCACGGTAGTAGAGACATTGAGCTGGGAACAAGAAAGTAATCAAGTGAGCATCCATGTTTTCTTTTCTCTCTGCTTCTGACTGTGGATGTGGTGAGCAATTTCAAGTTTCTGCTACCCTACAATAATGTTCTGTATCCTGGAATTATGAGTGAAAATAAACCTTTCTCCTCTAAATTGTTTTTTACTGGGGTATTCTATCATATCAAAAGTAAAGAAAACTAGAACTTGTGCATATTCAGCTGGGGGTGTGTGTGCTGTTAACAAGATAGGCAGAAGTGTGTGTGAGTGAGGTCACTCATATCTGGCTTTTCTTCTGTAAGCCACGATGTACCTTGTCTTGTGGCCTCATTCGCAGTAGATGGGCTTTTCTAAAGAATTTCTTCTACCTGAAAAAATTTCATTTTTGTGAAGGACTCTTGAAACTAAGAAGCGTTCAGATCCAAAAGAATGAATTTATAATGGTGGATTTCAGATAGCATGAGTGACCAGAGTTGAGAGCAGAAAGTAAGTTGAAAAATAATCACAAGGAAAATAAGGAATGAAATCCACAGGAAAAGCAAAGAGACATAAGCTGAGAATGAAAGGGGGTATGGTGTCATGATTATTGGTAAGAAGACAGAATGAGTGATAACAGGCGAAAAGAAGGTGATTTCAAATTTTAGGACATCATTTCTGTCACCTAGTGGTGAGAGGTTCATAGAACCAGAAAGAGACGTCTTAGAATACTCAGATATGATATTCCTCCTAACACAACCTTCAAATTAAACAAACAAACTCCACAGAAATCACACTGATAAAATAAATGCTTCATTATACACATACACACACACACACGCCTCTTAAAACTGACATGTGTATATGAAAGCACTACTGAATAAAAGGCTAATTTCCTATCTATAAGTATATATAACAACTGCCTATCTATCTATCTATCTATCTATCTATCTATCTATCTATCTATCTATCCATCTATCATCTATCTGTCTATCTATCATCTATCTGTCTATCTATCTATCTATCTATCTATCTATCTTCTATCTATTCATCCATCCACGCAAATATTTCAAAATAAAACTCAGGGCAGAAAACATAATGAGGAGTTTTTCAAGTGATAGTAAACTAAAACAAACCAACCAACAAAGGAAAGCCAATTATATAATATACTTGTGGAAGCAGACTTCTAAATAACAGTGACTACAAAAAGTGAAATGCTTATCCTGTAAAAGGCGAACACATATGAAACCATACATCTAATATTTATTTATTAGTTAATAGTGTTTTATTTACTTTACATTTCAATTGCATCTTCCCCTCCCTCTTCTTACAATTCCCCCCTTTAATATATCCCCCCCATTCCTATCCCTTTTCTCCTCAGAGAAATCGAAGCCAGGCATGTATGTCAACCCACCTTGGCATATGAAGATGTGGTAGGACTAGGTGCACCTTCTCCTATTCAAGCTAGACAGAGCAGCCCGTCTCAAGTAGGGCTTGGTCCATCCCAAGTATACTCTTTGTGTGGTGGTGTAGTCTTTGTGGGCCCTCATAGGCTCAGGTTAGTTGATACTATAGATTTTCTTCTGGCATCCTTGACCTCTCTGTCTCCCTCAATCCTTTGCTCCCCTCTTCCCCAACCTCCATCTAATATTTGTCTGTGAGTCTCTGCCTCTATTTCCATCAGTTGCTGTGTGATAGCCTTTCAGAAGACATTCATGCTAGGTTTCCATCTCCAGGTATTGCAGAATATGATTAATAGTGCCAAAGGTTGGCACTTTCCCAAGGGTAGGTCTCAGGGTGGGTCAGTCATTGTTTGGTCATTCCCTCAAATTCTGCTTCATCTTTATCCCTGTATATGTTGTAGACAGTACAAGTTTTGGATCAAATATTTTTGCAGGTGGCTTGGTGTCCCCATCCATCCGCTGGAAGTCTGGCCTGGTTATAGTAGGTGGCTATTTCCAGTTTCACATCCTCTGCTGCTAGGCGTCTTAGCTAGGGTAACCCTCATATATTCCTGGAAGATTTTCTTGTTTGAGGTTTCTGGCTCATCCAGAGCTTCCTCCTCTACCAATTTAAGTTCTAGTTCCAAGTTCTCTCTCTTGCCATCCTCCAGTCACGTGATCTCTCCGGTTTCTCTTTTTACTCCATCTCCTATGCACTTCATTCCCTCCATCCACCTCTGATATCTATTTTATTTCCCAATTTGGCAGTTTATCATAAAAATTGGGAATAGTTCTTCCTAAAGACCTAGGTATACCACTCCTGGTCATATACCCCCCCAAAATGCCCCACAATATAACAGGGATATTTGTTCAACCATAGCAGTTTTATTTTTAATAGTCAGAAACTGCAAACAACCTAGAAGTCCTGCAATTGTAGAATGGATAAAGAAAATGTGATCCTTCAGTTGTTTCCAGGTTCTAGCTATTATGAATAAGGGTGCTATGAAACATGGTTGAGCATATGTCCCTGTTGTATGCTGCAGCATCTTCTGGGTATATTCCAAGGAGTGGAATAGCTGGGTCTTGAGGAAGCCCTATTCCCAGTTTTCTGAGATAGCACCAGATAGATTTCCAAAGTGGTTGTACTAGTTTGCATTCCCACCAGCAATGAAGGAGTGTTCCTCTCTCCCCACATCCTCTCCAGCATGTGGTGTCACTTGAGTTTTTGATCTTAGCCATTCTGATGGGTGTAAGATGGAATCTCAGAGTTGTTTTGATTTGCATTTCTCTGATGACTAAAGATGTTGAGCATTTCTTTAAGTGTTTCTCAGCCATTCAATACCTAAATGCTCCTCAGTTGAAGAATGGATAAAGAAATTGTGGTACATTTACACTATGAAATACTACTCAGCCATTAACAACAAGGAAATCCTGACATTTGTGGACAAATGGATAGAACTAGAAACGATCATACTAAGTGAGTTAATCCAGAAGCAGAAAGACTTACAGGGTATATATTCACTTATAACTGAACAGTAGGCCAAGAGGCATGTCCCATGAAAATCTTCACCTACCAGAAGATTGGTATAGATATGAGTACATCCTATTAGGCCTCTAGATGAGAGAAGTATGGGAGAATGGAGAAATAGAAGGATCCAGGGGGTCCTAAAAACCTACAGGAAGAACATCAGGACAGGTGGTACTGCGCCCAGGGGTTCTGCTCAAACTACTGCACCAACCATGGACAATACATGCAGTAAACAGTGAACCCCTACTCAGGTCTAGCCTATGGACAGGACATTCTCCATACTTGAGTAGAGAGTAGGAACTGACTCTGACACAAACTCTGGTGCCTCATATTTGACCACTTCCCCTTGGTGGGGAGGCCTGGTGACATTCAGAGAAAGGACAGGCAGGGTACCAAGATGAGAGTTAATAGCCTATGATCATACAGTGGAGTAGGAGGTCCCCTAGGTCACTGACATAGGGCAGGGGAGGGTGAATGCAGGAGGGAGGGAGGAATAGGTGAATACAAGGGATGGGATAACAATTGAGATGTAATCTGAATAAATTAAATTAAAAAAAAAGAAAATGTGATACATTCACACAATGGAATACTACTCAGCTATTAAAAACAAAGACATCATACAATTTGCTGGCAAATGGATGGGACTAGAAAATATCCTGAGTGAGGTAACATAGACCCAGAAAGACATGCATGGTATGTATTCACTTATAAGTAGATATTAGCCATTGAGCACAGGACAACCATGTTACAATCCACAGACTCAAAGAAGCTAAGTCACAAGATGGACCCAAGAGATGATGTTTGAATTTCACTCAAAATGGGAAATAAAATACAACCCAATATTTAAATTATAGAAAGTAGAAAATTACATTTTCTTGTGTTTTTTAAGAGCATGAAATTGCAAAAAGAGGGTTAGCTGGGAGCACTAGAATATTTAATATTTATTTGTTTAGTTTTTCAATGTGTGTGTGTGCTAGGGTTGGTGGCAAGTGCCCTTGCCATCCCCTAGGGTTCTAGACCTATTTTTCTTGCCCTATCAAATATGGTTATTCATTAATTAAAAAAAAAACAGAAATTAAAGAAAAGAAGATACAGATTAGAGATTTTTATACTATGAAACAGGAGCCTTCCCATATTTCTGACTGCCCAAGAGTGGTCCAGGCAACTATAAGAACCTGAGATTTTACCCTATGAGCATATACGAGGGGAGGAGGTCCCCCTCAGTCACAGTCATAGAGGAGGGGAGTAGGGGGGAAGCATGAGGGAGCGAAGAATGGGAGGATACAAGGGATGGGATAACTATTGAGATGCAATATGAATGAATTAATTAAAAAGTAAATTAAAAAAAAAAGGAACCTGAGATTTCCGCACTCAGTTCTGTCTAGGTTGACAAACACCTTGAAAGATTCAAGTGATATCTGCCTTGGATCGTGATTTGATCATAATGACTCAGTCTTGCTTTCTTACTTGCTTCTTCTACAGAGAGTATTAGTACTAATACGGTGGTTTATAACTAAGTCAGCGTTTTGTAGAGAGATGTACTGGTCTGTGAGTCAAGGCCATCCCACAGTCAAACAGAGCTCCTACCTATTGAGCATTACTGCTTTGCCGAAATACTAATAGGGGTATGTCTGAAGATGGTTCCATGCACGAACAGTCATGTAGCTTTGACCATTATCAATACTCTCCGTGTATTTTTAAAGTATTTTGGATATGGTGAGTGCAGTCAAGACTCCTGGCTAAGAACAAAAGTCCTAGAGACTAACTTTCAATTTTAAGTGGTGCCATTTTTTAACTCTAGATTCTTAGTGGCTCAGTATCTCATCTATAAAATGGGAAAAATCACAGGAGCTATATCTTCAAAAAGTTTGGTGAAACAATCAGCAAAAAGATAATATAAAATTATTAAAGCAGTCCACAGTACATAATAATTGCTCAATTAATGCCACCTTGGTCGGACTACTAGCTGTGAACAGAAGACCATGGGAAGTAGTCTCAAGTAGAAGCAAAATATTGAAGATTAATAAGATGCAAAGAGCTCCTGAGAAGAGCTTGCAATTCAACAATGAAACACACACACACACACACACACATGTGTTCACACATACATACATGTGCACACACACCAATAGTGTAAAAATTATCTCTGTAGTTTGAAGATCATTAATAGAGTATAAGTTATGTAGGTACTAAATATGAAAACACATACAATCAGGTTCCAAAGTGAAATTTTAATGTTAAGATGAAGACACTCTATATTTCAGAGAATCTCTGTTTTTTGGTTGTTGTTGTTTTGTTTGTGTTATTGTTGTTGTTGCTGTTTTGAACAGGAGGAATGGAGTTCAGGCCAGATGGAAACTTGAGTATCTTTAAAATCTGCTCCAGAAACATGATGCATGGTAAAGCATTCTGGATTTAAGATGTTTTATTTTTAACCCTCTGCTTAGTTTCTCATTTCTCAATACATATACTTCTCTTTGAAAAAGAAAAAAAAAAGACAACTCAATAATATCAAGTCCCTTGCTGTGCATTTTTATTAAAACAAAAACTTTCACAAGACACTAGCTACAAAGACTGAAGGGTGATCAATATGTTCAACAATAAATATCCAATATTCAGCAAAAGATGCATAATTTCCCCTGTGGAAATGTTAGCTATAAATAGTCAGCAGACTCTTGCCAGAATAATGCTCCTTTGGCATGTGAAATAATCAAGTAACATTCTTGCGAGATGAATTACAGTCTGGATTTGCATAACTTGGATTCAATACATTGAAACAATATTTGCATTGGAAACATATCTAAAGCTAACCAACGGAAAGAATAAACGGTTTTACCAACATGCTTATACATTAATACCATTACTTGGCAATGTGACGTCTCAAGACCCAGGGTGAATTACTTATTAAAAGCTCATATACAGCTCTCTGTCTTTATCATTCTTTCTGGAGGAGACATAATGGTTCAGATTGTTTTCAAAATTATATTTGGACAGGATATGACTGCTACATGAGACCTTTCAAACCAATATCATTTCCCTTGCTCATAAAATACATTATACTGTTGTGTGCATTGAGCCAAATCATTAATGAAAGAAGCATAACCTAACCTTTGTGCCTCTGATTTGACCAGCAGTTACACCGGAGCAAGCTAACATCTTGGAAATTGTTTAAAAAGTGAAGCTAACATGATTATGAATATTTATGGAGGACTCACATTCCTTGAAACTTCATCCTGTCATTTGAAGCATTTCATTACTCTTAATTGTTTTCTAAGAGGTTAACTTTAAGGTAGAAAAATAGTATTTGGAGGCTTACATAATTTGTGAAACCACATTACTGTTCCTAGATCCAACCTTTCTCTCTGTTTATTACAAATTGTGTAAAACCTAAAGTAACTAGTTAAATGCTGTAAAATGTGCAAATTGGGAAGCATAGCAATGTAGGCTTCCTCCTTTTTAGCTTTTAAAAGAAAATTTGGAAAGCAACCACTGACTTGCGATTACTGTTTTGGTGGACTGCAGAGGTCTCAATTTTAGTGTAGAAAGCAACACTTTGTCCACAGTGCTTTACTGCTAATCCAATGGGCACTTTCTGGACAAGGTAAATTCAGGTCTCTGAATCCAACAATTACTCAGCTTCTCACACAGACCTCGAATGAAATAATTCCTTTTAATCAAATGAGACTCAAAATAATAAACAAGCCTGAGTAAAAGAGTTAATTATTTGTACTTCTACTTCATTATTGTTTTCCCCATATCTCCTAAGAAATCTTAGAAAAATAGACATAAACTATAAATTCTGCCTTACAGAAATGAAAGAATGAATGGAGCTTATTACAGAGGAATTACCTCTGCTTTGAAAGTGGGGAAAAGGAATAAAATTACACTAGAGCATCTCGAAGACCTGAGGGTGGTCAGCACACGAGCCTGTGAGCTCAGTATGAGAAGACACCTACTTGTTGAGGATGACATAACCTTGGGCTGTAGACTTACTGATTTTGGAGATTGTAGTCTTACTATCATTACGTTTTATTGACCACTGGGAAAAGGAGTATGGACAGGGATCTATCTTGGGTTGTCTTCTTCCATGTTTTTCCTGCTTTCACCGGGACTAGTTTACATGCCATGTGATGTGGCTTTCCTAGGTTTCAATAGTGAGGAAAGAACAATGGAACACAATGTAGTCTCAATGCATCCTAGGTGTACATCATTGTCGATCAGGAAACAAGGGCATCAGTGCCTGTGGGTACTTTGAACGGGAAAAAATATTTTGCTTCACTAAGATATATTTCAAAGAAACTTCCACAGCCTTACTCTAAAAAATTTAGTATCTTAGATATTTAAAGTAATCATGAGTGATTTAAGCCTTGATGCTTATCATTTTTCCTGTTATCACTTTGTATTTCATACACCATTCTTTGTAATTGAGATTGCTTTAAAGTATACAAATGTGTGTTTAGTAACACTGCAGCCATTTACAGGTCCTTCCCAAAGCTTTCAAATGGGATTCCTATATTCAGAGCCTACTCACAAAACACTCAAGCATCCATCATACACAATCATGGAATTTAGACTCTACTGGAGGTGATTCACTCATTGGCAAATAGTGCATGAGTGAGGTTCTCTCTCCTGCTGGGTAAATTCTTGCAATTCTAAAACCAGGGTTCACCAGGAGCAAAGGACAGACCTATAATAAGCAACAATTCAGCCATAAGAGATGGTTGTGTAGCCATCCGAGCTGTGGCCTCCATCTTTGGAGCAGATATAAGCATCACTGTTCCTTGGCTATTTTTGGAAGGGTGCTTCTGGCAGAGAAAGAAAAAAGAAAGAAAGAAAGAAAGAAAGAAAGAAAGAAAGAAAGAAAGAAA
>OU015753.1:71105448-71133783 GCA_907169655.1 Acomys percivali | reverse complement strand
AGACAGACAGACAGACACACATAGACAGGCACAGATATAGACACACATATACACAGAAATACAAACATACAAACACACAGGCACAGATATAAACAGAGATACAGACAGATATACAGAAATATACACAGACACAGATATACACAAACACACAGATACACAATACACATATATACACACACATAGAGCACACAGACAGTACTGTATTACATAGTGGGCCATATGTTCTGATTGTTAATACTTTTTACTTATACAAACTTCCCAACAATTTTTCTTTTTACAGAATTATTATCTGCATGAAAACAGTAGCTACACCAAAGACTTGGTGCCTCTGTTCATATACTAGAGGCTCTAAGTTAGACTGAATTTTTTCTCTGTACCTTACAGTATTAGAAATTTGTTAATTGAGAATAAAAGATACACATCTTTTACTGTAAATATGCATATAATAAATGATAAACATGCACATCTCTGACTACTGCTGGGTGAAAAAATTACGTTAAAATCCTCAGATACCAGTGACCAATATTCACAGAGTATTTCTATGATACATGGTATCTTAGGTAAAGATTCAAGTTCACAGGAAAGAAACTGACAGTTTAAAGATCATAAGAAGAAAACATCAGAACTACTTATAAACATATTTAACACATAAACAAAATTTATTTATTTATTTATTTAATATGTCTCATAAAGCCAATCAATCAAGGGCAGCCCTATACCTTCAAAGATGGCTGCTTGAGAGAAGACTTAACCCCCAAAATATACTTCTACTAGAACCCTAACAAACCCTGCTACTACAGACAGCACACTTCCAAAACACATGTCAAAAAGTGTATGCCTCTGTAGCCCATGCGTCATACCTCAGGTATCCTTCCAAGGTTCACTGGCCCTTTTTTCCTTAGCAGAGACACATTTACTTTCCATTTCAGCTGTGAATTATCTTCCTATGATGTTGTAGGCAAATTCTCTTATCTGCTCCGTGGAATAAATATGATAATTATATACATTTACCAAATGAAATTTAATGACTACAACCATAGATTCACTTTGCCTTAAGGTGTTGTTATCGGCAAGTTTCTCAAAAGCCCGTGGATGGCTCTCTACAGACATGTGCATTTGAACAGCACTTATTTGACTTGGTAGATAATGGGGAAAATATCATTTTAATTAGGAAAGAAGATATAGTAGATAGAGGGTGGGGAGGGATTAGGATACATCATGTACATGTACAAAAGTTTCAAAGAATAATAATAAATAGCTCTATACACTGAAAGAAAAAACCCACATTATCATCTCCTTAGATGCTGAAAAAGCATTTGACAAAATCCAACATCTATTCATGTTTAAAGTCTTGGAGAGATTAGGAATGCAAGGTACACACCTAAACATAATAAAAGCTGTATACAGCAAGCTTATAGCCAACATCAAACTAAATGGAGAAATTCCACTAAAATCAGGCACTAGACAAGGCTGCCCACTCTCTCTGTATCTCTTCAACATAGAACTTGAAGTTCTAGCTTGAGCAATAAAATGACAAAAGGATATCAAGTGGATCCACGTAGGAAATTACAAAGTCAAAGTATTGCTATTTGAAGATGATATGATAGTATGCAAAAGTGACCCCCAAAATTCCACCAGAGAACTACAACTGATAAACACCTTAAGCAATATGGCTGGATACAAGATTAACTTACAAATGTCAATATCTCTCCTGTTTACACATAGCAGTCTGACAAAGAATTAAGGAAGGTACACCCTTTACAATAGCCACAAATAATATAAAGTATCTTGGTGTAACTCTAGCTAAACAAGTGAAAGACTTGTATGAAAAAAACTTTAAGTCTCTAAAGAAAGAAATTGAAAAGATATCAGAAAATCGAAAGATCTCTCATGTTTGTGGATCGGGAGGATTAACATAGTAAAAATGGGCATCTACAGATACAATGCAATCCCTAGCAAAATACTTACAAAATTCTTTACAGACCTGGAAAGACCAATTCTCAACTTCATATGGAAAAACAGAAACCAAGAATAGCTAAAACAATCCCGTACAGCAAAAGATCTTCTGGAAGAATCTCCGTCTGTGATCTCAAGCTGACACACTAAATCTGTTAGAAGGAAAAAATGGTGAAGAGCCTTGAACTCATTGGAACAGGAGACAACATCCTGAGCAAAACACCAATAGCTCAGGCTTTAAGATAAACAACCCAGTCCCAGAAAGATACACATGGTATAGTCTCACTTATAAGTGGATATTAGCCCAACATGGATGTCTCCTGAGACATACCACTCAGTGAGGGATAGGGACAGATGCTGGGATTGCCTGCTGTACTCCAGGTAGAGCAATGAGAATGGTATGGAAGAATGGGAGCATGGAAGGACCCAGTAGGTTCAGAGGCTCCGCAAGGAGACCATCAAGCCTGGCAGATCTAGACCCAGGTGTCCAGCACAAACTGTTGCACCAACCAAGGACAATGCATACAGTAAAACTAGACCCCTATTCAGGTCTAGACAATGAACAGCTCACTCTTCACTGTTGTAGAGTGAGTAGGGAATGCCTCTGACATGAGCTCTGGTGACCACGATTTGATCACTTCCTCCTTGGAAGCAGGCCATGTGGATGAGACCTGACAGGCTGTGATCATATGGTGGGGGAGGAGGTCCCCTTCTGTCAGATTTTTAGGAGAAGGGAATAGGGCGGAAGAGGGAAGGAAGGTAAGAATGAGAAGATATAATATCCAGGTGTAATCTGAATAAATTATAATAAATTAAAAAAAGAAATAACTATTTTAGTGGTGATAGATCAGATACACTGGGAACCTACAGGACTCACAAGTCATGTTCTATACCAGTGTCACTTGCCTTGAGAGAGTCCTACACCAGTGTCACTTACCTCAAGAGAGCTGACCAGTCACTTCAAACCCTGGGCCCCCAAGCACTTGGCTAGGCTGCTTCTGTTGCTGTTTTAAAGAGTTCTACAGATGTTTTCTTTGATTCACAAGCTGGAAGAACAAGCAAAGTTTACTTTTAAAAATGACTGCTGGATTTGCCCCTTTTTACTTTTACCAGCTTGTAGCAAGTATGATTTATGGGGATATAGATAAGTGTGAAGCACTTTCAGCTATTATTTGGAGACTTGTAAAATGTGAAATCATCAAAATATGGATTATGTGAGGCTGAGAAACTACTTGGTGAGTAAACTCCTCTTACTCCAGTTATGAACTTTACTCTTTCTTGAGTTTTTTGTTTTTTGGTTTTTTTTTGTTTTTTGTTTTTTGGTTAGGAAAGGAAAACTCTTGTGATTGTTACTGTCAGAAAAAACAGAAACAAAACATGAACATAAACAAAACATAATTCTACTCTGTATCTTTTAGGGGCAGTTTTGCTCAAGTGTTTAGTACCTAGGTAGCTAGCCAGCCAAAAAATTTTAATACAAATATATTTACTTAGTGGAAAAGTGAAATGAAATTTGGAGGCCCAAAAGCTAAGTACTAACAGGGTGTTTTGAGCTGAAATAAGTGTATTTCAAATGTGCTAAACTTAATGATTCTGAGTGGTAGGAGCATGCTGAAGTGATAATAAATCTAAAAACAAAGACACATATAATTACAAAATTATTGATTTGAGTCTTTTCCAGTATACAGAAAAAATACTATAGAATTCAAAGTAATGGTTACTAAACAGAACTTTGAAACTTAAAGTTAGAAAATCACCAAATGAATGAATCAAAATAGATGGGGAAAAGGTCACAATACATGAACTACACACAAAGAACTTTAGGCAACTGAGGTACACTGGGAGTGGAAGAGGCAGTCTTCCTCAGGGAGAGCACACTATTGTTTATCCAGTGCCAGACATTCAGTTGTGAGAACCTACATATAAAGAACAATATGTGGACTGAACAGGCTATATTTGAGAATATATATGCACATGCATGTGTACATACAATAGTAATTAGTGAACATGGAGGCTATATATTTAAAACAGTGGGGAGAGAAAAATTATATAACTAAATTATAATATAAATTTTATTTTATTTTATTATTATTTTTTAAATTTTTATTATTTATTAATTTATTCTTGTTACATCTCTATGGTTATCCCATCACTTGTATCCTCCCATTCTCCCCTCCCTCCCATTTTCCCATTATTCACCTCCCCTATGACTGTTCCTCAGAGGGATTACCTCCCCCTGTATATGCTCATAGGGTATCAAGTCTCTTCTTGGTGACCTGCTGTCCTTCCTCTGAGTGCCACTAGGTCTCCCCCTCCAGGGAACATAGTCAAATGTGAGGCACCAGAGTACATGAGAAACTCATATCCTACTCTCCACTCAAATGTGGAGACTGTACTGTCCATGGGCTAGATCTGGGTAGGGGTTTAAATTTTACCGCCTGTATTGTCCTTGGCTAGTGCCTTAGTTTGAGCGGGACCCCTTGACCCAAATCTGCCTATCATAATGTTCTACTTGTAGTTTTCTAGGACCCACTGGATCCTTCTACATTGCTATTCTCCCATGGTTCTCTCATCTAGAGTCCCAATAGGGTGTCCTCCCCTCTGTCCCAGTTTCCTGGTAAGGGAAGGCTTTTGTGGGACATGCCCATTGGGCTAGTATGCAGATATAAGTGAGTATATACCATTTGAATCTTTCTGCTTCTGGGTTAACTCACTCATTATGATCATTTCTAGCTCAATCCATTTATCCACAAATTTCGGGAATTCCTTGTTTTTAATAGCTGAGTAGTATTCCATAGTGTATATGTACCACAGTTTCTTTATCCATTCTTCTACTGAGGGACATTTAGGCTGTTTCCATGATCTGGCTATTATGAATAAGGCTGCTATGAACATGGTTGAGCAAATTTTCTTGTTGTGTGCTGGTGCATCTTGTGGGTATATTCCAAGGAATGGAACAGCTGGGTCTTGAGGAAGCCATATTCCCAGTTTTCTGAGATAACACCAGATAGATTTCCAAAGTGATTGTACTAGTTTGCATTCCCACCAGCAATGAAGGAGTGTTCCTCTCTCCCCACATCCTCTCCAGCATGTGGTGTCGCTTGAGTTTTTGATCTTAGCCATTCTGATGGGTGTAAGATGGAATCTCAGAGTTGTTTTGATTTGCATTTCCCTGATGACTAAGGAGGTTGAGCATTTCTTTAAGTGTTTCTCAGCCATTTGATATTCTTCTGTTGAGAATTCTCTGTTTAGTTCCAAGCCCCATTTCTCAATTGGGTTATTTGGTTTGGTGGTGTTTAATTTCTTGAGTTCTTTATATATTTTGGATATTAGACCTTTGTCAGATGTAGGGTTGGTGAAGATCTTTTCCAAGTGGGTCCTAGAAACCTATAAGTAGAACATTATGATAGGCAGATTTGGGTCAAGGGGTCCTGCTCAAACTAAGGCACTAGCCAAGGACAATACAGGTGGTAAAATTTAAACCCCTACCCTGATCTAGCCCATGGACAGGACAGTCTCCACACTTGAGTGGAGAGAGGGATTTGACTTTCTCATGTACTCTGTGCCTCACATTTTACTATGTCCCCTGGTGGGGGAGACCTAGTGGCACTCAGAGGAAGGACAGCAGGTCACCAAGAAGAGACTTGATACCCTATGAGCATATACAGGGGGAGGTAATCCCTCTGAGGAACAGTCATAGGGGAGGGGATTAAGGGGAAAATGGGAAGGAGAGGAGAATGGGAGGATACAAGGGATGGGATAACCATAGAGATGTAACAAGAATAAATTAAAAACAAAAAAACAAAAACAAAAAAATTTATATTATTACAAATATATACAATAAACTACCTACAGCAAGATGAACAATGAAACAATCAGGAATTACATAAATGTTACATTCCTAGTGTTTTGGCTATTTGTATTTGGCAGCCTTGAAGAAAACACCTTTCCTATCTTGGTGAGTCTAAACTTCTGAATGTATATCAATATCTGACATATGTCATCATTATCAACTTAAAACATCTATCTAGACCTAGTAACATCTTATGCCCTAAACATCTAAGCTTAATTATAAAACTAAATAGTCTGGTCTTCAAGCCCATCAGAGACTTGAGAAGGAATAAAATTGATTACTTGAGTATTCAGGGGGTTCACGTTGCATCTTCACAAATGAGAAGATGGCAGAGACAGTTTGCTCCCTGAACTCTGTATAATGTTGAAGCATCATTTTCAGCCTTCTGGGCCAATATATCTGGCAGAAATATTTGTGAGGCAGAACTGTTGAGGACTTGCTTACCCTTCTTGGCAGAGTTTGGCCATAGAATTTGCCTGCATCCAAGTTTGTCCTTTTTAAGGCACAATTCTGTCTGTGGCAGAAATAAGGACATTTTGTGCAGTGGCTTGTTTGCCACATTTGAAGCCATCTCCATAAGGAAGTTCTTTGATGCTCATCATCTTCTATGATGTAGGCTGGGTTTTCCCAAGAGTTAACCTATCTCATTGTTGGTGAATCTTTAAAATAATTTAAAAAAACATTTAAAATGCTATATTCTATATGTTTCTGAGGTTTTGAAGGCATTATCTAACTATTTTACCTTATCTTTCTATAGAATCATATCCGTTGCACCTAAGATGTATATTCTTATGATAAAAATAGACTAGTAATTGATATGAAAATTATTTGATCAATTAACAATTAACATGTATAACTTACTTATCCTAAACAGACTGCAATTGCACTTTCAAAGCATTGGAAGTAAACCTTGTATAATAATTGAGTTATATGTGTACAATGCCACATATTAGAGTAGAAATATATTTAATGTGAATGAAGAATAATCTTAAATTTAAATTCTGTACTACTGTATCTAAATGAAACTTATTTTGTATGTATATACAAAATTCTATACCAGTGAATTAAAAATAACATCATGATTAACACTTAAGGCATTAAGTTGAGGAGTAGATCCACTAATCTACATTTTATTCTATCTTTCCTATATATTTCTATATTCCTCCTTTTTTCTTTTCAACTCCTATCTCCAAACTTATGAATGGAAGATTATAGAAAAGAGAGACATTCCTGAGCCCAAGCTTGTTTTTTCTCTAAGACCAATAATGAAGTGAATAAAATTTTCACTTCAGTTTATTTATTGTTTTTGCTTTTTAGCCCTAACATGCTAAGAATTACAACACATGTACATACCTTATCATAGCATATCCAAAATACATTTAACTTTTAGTTACTCTGAAGCATAAACATCCTACAAAAAGCATGTTGTTCTCATCCATTGGGTTGCACTTATTATACATTTTATTTTTTAATGCACATCATGGATATACAAAGTTAGATGTTTTTGCTTTAAGGAACAATTTTCCTTTTTCAGAAATTAAGATAAAAGCCTTGAAGACCTTACAACATTAATCTGTATGTTTATCACTTTTTATGCTACTTATTTTTCTTGTAGACATAGTTTTTTACATTGTGCAGTTTTTTTTTTCCATTTAAAGAACCTTTCAAAGAGTAGCTTATGGACTGGGTCTGTGGAGATGTTTTCTCTTATCTTTCGTTTATTTGTAAACGTCCCCGACACATATTTGTAGATTATTTTCATGGGATATAGCAATCTGATTTGCTTGCAATAATTTGAAAATACCACGACTGTCTTTTGGGCTTTATTATTTCAGGCAAAAAGTACTTATTAGACATTACTAATCTTACATTTAATGTTTTCTTTTCTGGTTTCTTTAGATACTTTCTCTTTAGCTGTGCTTTACATCAGTAGACAATGGCACATCTTCTAGATGATTTTCTTTGAATTTCCTCCCTTTGGGTCTAGTGGGTTTCTCACATTTATGCATGTGTATCTTTCACCATATTTGGAAGTGCTTTGGCAATAATTTCTTAAAATGTGTTTTCTATTGTATTTTTGCATTGTTTTCTCCTCTTATTAATTTCAATTACATGTATTTATACCAATAATTATTTTCCTATAGGTTTCTGAAGTTCTGTTCATCTTTTTTAAAAATAATCTTTTGTACCAGGTTTTCCACACCCAGTATTTGTAATAATTTGTATGGATCTGCCTTAAAAATCAGTGATTATTTCTGTGATGTCCACTCAACCATTGAGCCTGTTCTTTGATTATTTATAGATAACTGTATTTGCAATTTTATTTTTATTTTTTGTAATTTTACATTGTGTGTGTGTTTCTGTGTCTATCTGTGTGTGAGTAAGTGTATGTGCATGGGTGCCAAAAGGGGCCTGGAGCTGAGCTATCCTAGAACTGCTCTTACAGTAGGCTCTGAGCAGACTGATGTGGGTGCTAGAAACCAAACACTGGTACTGTGCAAGAGCATTACATGCTTTTAACCTTGGAGTCATCTCTCCAGAGCCTGAACTGTAAAGTTTTATTTTATTTGATTGCTTCTCACAGTTTCTGTGTCTTTATTGTTTACTCATATGCCCATCTTTACCTTTAAAAACTTACACATGTTTCTGATACTTGATTGTCATTGTTTATACCTTTCAACACTTAAATAATTATTTGGATATTTTTATTCAGTGTATTTCTCTCCATTTTTTGTATTGGAGACATTATCTCATTTTCTTGTGAATTTAGTAAGTTTTAAACATATGATGGTCATTGTAAATGAGTCAGGAGGTATCAGAGGAGCATTCGACTAGGCTCCTTTCCTTTAAATTTTGTTTAGTTTTGAGCAGCTAACAGTTATATTTCCTTTTGGTATTTTGATCTATCTGGTATCTTGTCACACTCAGTTTGGTTTGTTATGTTGTCTGTTTCTTTTGCTTACTTATGATCATGTGTTCATGTTAGGGTCTAATTTCGATCTCAAGGCCACAGGCTTTTACTGAATGGTTGAGCTCAATGAGATGGCCTTACACTGGCTGGGCCTAAATTATATATTGTCTAAGCTCTGCACAATTTTCATATCTCAATTTGCATATTAGCATCCTGGTATCCATTTTGGTGTGGTTTGTATTTCTTGTCTTAAAATCTCAGCTAAGTACCCAGCTGGTCTTCAGTCAGTAAATAATGAAAAACCCCAATCAGACTTAAAATAGCAGCCATCATCCCCAACTGTACCAAGTTCACTTTTATAAGATTTCTCCCTGAAAATTCCAGTGATGTCATTAGCACTACACATCACCTCTGATGGCTCAGTTCAGCATGACTCATATCTGTGCACTTGTGCAATGGTTTTAATTTTATTCTCAGTAGTAGTCACAGCAGTAATGGTGGTTTTTCCACTTGATGGCTTGATATTATGAAAAAGAAGATTATATAAGAAAGAGCATTTCAAAACAAAAATGACATTTTTTAAATGTAGTGCTTGTTTTCTTTTAATAAAATATTTTTATCTGTATGTGTGTATGAGAGAGAGTCTGTGTGTGGTATTTGTGTGTTTATATGTTTATATGTGTGTATGGTGTGTATGTGTGCAGGTAATATGTGTGTGGTGTGTGTGTCTGTATGTGTGTATGGTGTGTGTGTTTGTGGTATCTGTATGTTTGTGCATGTGTTTGCTGTGTGTGTATGTGTATGTGCTGTGTGTATTTGTTTGTTTGTGGTGTGTGCATGTAGTATGAGTGTCTATGTGTTTATGTACTTGTGAGTATGCATAGAATTTCCTGGAGCTAGAATTACATACAGGCAGCTGTGAGCCACTGTACATGGATAAGGAGACTCAGATGAGCCCTCTGCAAGACCGACAACCATCTTTAACTATTGAGCCTTCTCTCTAGTCCCTACTTTCCAGACTTTTTACCCAGTGATGTTCTCAGAAATTCTAATGCTGTATACATTTCTTTTGTTGACACTGCCCTAGGTCAGAAGTCTGTGTGTACAGAAGGCTTACAAATGCCTCTCCAACTACACTTAACTCTTAAATACTTTATGTAATTTAGTTATTCATCAGGCCTCTATTCTTACCTCTGAAGCCCACAGTGGGAATTAATTATTGATGATAATGTGTTGTTTAATGGCAACCAGTGTCTAGTCTCGGCTAACAATGTCAGACCTCAAGATCGAACATTGACCTTGTCAACGCCAACTGGCTGTGACAGTTCATGCTGTCTTTGATAGTTAGCAATTAAATACTTTTAAATTCTTTTGTTTTAAGCAATTATAAATTAATGCATTTTGGAAAGTTTGTTTTGTGGCATCAAATTCAGGTTTTAACATTTCATTTCCCATCAGTGAAAGGGAACCAACATGGAACGAGCAAACACACTTTATGCTAAATGTTCACATGAAATTTAGATGTCAAAGGAGGTAGATGAAAGAAGTCTCTCCAGTAAACTATTGTCACAAATGTCTAAAGTCACAGAAAAATGCTTTTTATTCTTTCCCCCTTTAAATGGTGAGAAAAACATTGCAACTACAGGGCGTGTATTCATTAGAATTTAAAAACATAGGAAATTGCCAACACTAATGCTTCTTTTATTTCTTCTTCTTTCTGGATATTCTTTTCAATAGTTAGTTTCTGCAAAGTACATCAAATGAAAAAGCCCAGGAAGAGCATGCAAGTATTCATTAGATACCTGGAGGAGTAAATACAAAGGAACATTTTCAATGAATACAGATTAGGAAATGTTACTTTTGTTTTCTTTGCTTCACTGTGAGAAACCCACACCACTGAACAAATTTTAAATGTTATTTATCTTTGTGCATCAGCCCCAAACCAAAAATTAAAAATCCACATATATCCAATATGATTGGCAGGTATTATCAGTAATGATAGGTTTACTTTGATTTTTAACTTCACGCTAAAGGATACATCCTTTTCTTGATGCCTTCTGGGACATAGCACTCCATTTTTAATAGCAACTGTGCAAATAATTTCAGTGTAGAGAGATAGATTCTGTGCTTTTATTGTACTTGGTGTGGCTCCTTTATTCATAAGCAAAACCTTTGTTAGTATTTCTATGCATAACATCATCTGACATTCTCAGTCTTCTGCTTTCTCCATTCCTCATGTTTTGCTGAACTTTCTAATTATTTTAGAAGAAAGCAAACATTAACCATGTTTTCAAGTGGTATGTATAAGGGCACAACTTAAAAAAAAAAAGATGTGTGTGCACGTGCATGTGTGTGTGTGTGTGTGTGTGTGTGTTGTATATATATGCTTGTGGTGTGAAGGTTTGTGTGTGCATGTGAGCAATATTTGCTGTGATAAATATGTGGAGGTTAGAGGGCAATCTTGTGTATTAATTCTCACTTCCCGCCCTGTTTGAGATAGAATCCTTGGTTGTTTTCTGCACCTTTAACTGAGATAGCTGGCCCAAGAGCTTCTGAGAACTCTCCTGTCTATGCTTTTCATCTGGTGATAGAATTGGAATTATAGGTTCTACCATGCCCAGTTTTGCATTTGTGCTGGGGATCCCAGGTAGGTCTTCATTTTTTTTTGTACACCAAACTTACTGAGGACCTCAAGCTTTGCCATCAAAACCCTGTAAATTTCATCGTCCCAGGTTACTCAGATAGCTTTGAATCAAATGTTTCCATCTCTGAGGATGGCACGAAGAGTCAGTAGACGAGAGACACATACAAAGCATCCATCATGGACTGTGACACAGGATGAGATTTTCAGAATCTCATGCTTTCCCATGAGCATCTACAGCATTTCAGAACCTCTTTACAACTAGGACCCTGGACTTTTATTGAAAAAAATAGGTAACATTGATTTATGTGAAGCAGGTTTTTTTTTTTAAAGTTTTTAACTGTCACATTTGCATTATATGACATCTACTTGCTATATGATATAAAATAAGTTATTAATGTACAAGAAGGTGTGTTTTAATTTTTGATAAAGAAGCAGTATTTGATCTTATTTTTGAGTCAGTAATCTTTTAAAAATATACATTTACTACAGCAAAGTTTCTATCTTTAAGTATGTATTTAATAACACTATGTTGAATAAGAAACTGAGGATACTGAAAGTTTTACAAACCAAAGGAGCCAGGTTATAATTTCCAAATGGAAAATTTTACTGCCATTGATTTACATGGTTATAAAGAAGAAAGAAAAAAAATTCTATGTGTTTGACTCATCAAAGTAAACCAAAATTCGGATAGTTTTATCTTCTATGCTACTGTCACCTGAATATTACACTGAATTTTTTGTGTTAAAAATGAAAAGGTAACAAAGGTATGGAAACTGACTCTCCTAGAAAGCTTCCACTTGTCCTTTGGTTTCGCAAGGGAACTAAAAGCAAGAGGAAGCCCCGGCATCTTTGTTTTCCTTCATTTGATATCATCTTTGTTTGTCTCAGACTCCTGCCTGACTAGGATAAAGGCCTAGGATCCACTCAAGGAGTTCCCATGTAATACCCGGAGGTATCTAACCAGTATCCTCCTCATTTAAGTATGCTAAGGGCACAGAGATGAGTCATTGCCCTAAACCTGCAGTCACCATAGATTCCAGAAACACAAAGTCGGCCAGGACAGGTCCTTCCCAAATGAGGCAGTAATCTACACAGTGAGTCTTCACTTTAGAGTAGAAGCTATTATCGTGTTTAAACCACACTCTTCTCATTGGGTATTAAGGGCTTCAAGCATTGTCTTGCAGAACCAGAACTAAGAGCACAATCAACCAGACAACTTCCTGATAAAGACAGCTCAGTATCTGTTGGCTCCTTGCCCCAGTTTATCCTGAACTTAAGCCTAAAAGTCCTATTAACACTCTGAAGGTGAAGCCAGCATCACGGGTTCCCTTTTCTCCTCACTTTCCCAACATGCTACATTGATTAAATCTCCTATCTCTGTTTTTCAGTATTTTCATATTTTTAGTTGAAGTATTAGCATGTGTGGCTAAGTCCTACCTGTTGTGTCATCCAGAATCTAGTCTTTGAAAGCAAAGCCTCCTTAATAATATTGCCAATAAAATAGATTCCCGGAGTTATTATAAACAACTATGTAAATGATATAATAACTGTGTGTCTTTTTTTTTTTGAGATTATGCTATAATTACCTCATTTCTTCTTTCCCATTCTACCCTTCAAACTCCCCATACACCCTATTGGCTCTCTTTTAAATTAATGGCCTCTCTTCAAAAACTGTTGTTAGATGTATAAATTATGTATATATACATATTTCTAAATATAACCTGCTTGGTCTGTATTATGGTCCTGTATATTTTCAGGAACGATCATATAGTATTGGGTAAGCAGTTCATGTGTTCTTTGGTAGAGAGGAAAATTTCTTTGAACCTTAGCAGCCCTTAATCACCTGTATTTCTTTGTGTCAGTATGAGGTCTTGTGGGCTTTCCCCCACTGACTTTGGCATGGCTATGGCATGCTTATCAAAATGTACAGTGGTGGAGACCAGGACCAGTGGATAAATCTACAAAACACTCCCACACTTAAGGTTCAGGGAACGTTATTGAAGAGGAGGCAGAAAGATTATAAAAGTCAGAGGATTAGGGAATTTGCTGTGAAAGTTTGTCCTTTAGTAAAGTCAGAAACTACACCCATAAAGTTTACCCACATGACTTCCTAAACATGAACTGAACAAGAACACTAACAATGAACGTGCCAAAGAATGTCATTTTTATATTTAATAAATTAAAATTATTCTATATAAAACTTGACTTTATGAAGTTTTGAAGTCAGTCCTCTGAGTCTACTGCAGATACACAGATAGTGTGATGCTATCTCTGCATGTAGAAAAATGTGCAAAGTGAAAGAAGTGGGTACACTCAGGAATGCATAAGGATCAGTCAATGGGGCAGGGGAACAATGGGTGTTGTAACCACAACGCTCGTTCAATTCTATCCTGCCCACTAAATGATGTCTTACTGAGGACACGTTATAAAACACAGCGCATCTTCCTGAGTTGGTCTTTACTCTTATCTGTGCCTCCGTTCTTCATGAATAGCTGACGCTGTTTCAAAACAAAGAATCTATTGGAAACGCGAGAATTAGAATCTATCTACCTATCACACCAGCTGTACAAACATGGACTTTTGGACTTTGACTGCTGTCTGATTTTTCTGCTGGCACAAAAGATGCATATTTTAGATCACATATTTTTTTTCAGAAGTATGGAGCTCATATTTAAAAATAAGCTTTAACAAAGCATAATGACCCAGCTCTGAAATACAATATTTCTTTGGCAGTAAATATGTATTTCTTAATGATAAAATCCCAAACAGACTGTGAAAATATGAAATCCAGTAAAATGAATTCAATGGAACTTACAGCTTGAAACAAAGAGAATTGTGTGCCTTATTGTGTATATTGTACTTGAAAAACGAATGCAGGTATGCTAGATCATAAAGATCCTCTTCCTTAAAGAACATGAAGTTTTGCAGTCTTTATCTCCCTACCTCCCACCCCTGCAGACTGCTCTACATAGCTTGATTAGTTACAATAAATTCAACAGCTGCGTTCCAGACTTTGACAGCAAATGATTAATTTAATCTGGGATCTCCAATTTCCTTCCAAATGGTTCATTCACCTAGTATACTGTTTAGAATTCCCTTCTTTTGTGTTTCATTGTTGTCTAAGAAATGCATTTTTAAAAATATATAAATAGTTCTCTTATCTAGAGTCCCAATAGGATGTCCTCCCTTCTGTCCCAGTTTCCTGGTAAGGGAAGGCTTTCGTGGGACATGCCCATTGGGCTAGTATGCAGATATAAGTGAGTATATACCATTTGAGTCTTTCTACTTCTGGGTTAACTCACTCATTATGATCATTTCTAGTTCAATCCATTTATCCACAAATTTCGGGAATTCCTTGTTTTTAATAGCTGAGTAGTATTCCATAGTGTATATGTACCACAGTTTCTTTATCCATTCTTCTACTGAGGGACATTTAGGCTGTTTCCATGATCTGGCTATTATGAATAAGGCTGCTATGAACATGGTTGAGCAAATTTTCTTATTGTGTGCTGGTGCATCTTCTGGGTATGTATACCTCCCGGAATACACAGGGGGAGGTAATCCCTCTCAGGAACAGTCATAGGGGAGGGGAATAAGGGGAAAATGGGAGGGAGGGGAGAATGGGAGGATACAAGGGATGGGATAACCATAGAGATGTAACAAGAATAAATTAATAAAATAAATAAAAAAATAAAAATATATAAATATTCTACAACTTTCCAACCTGTATTTTATTCAAAACAGGGCATTTGCTTTATGAGGAACCTAAAGTGGTCACAGATACACATATATCAATACATACATCTATCTCTGTGTGTATGTAAATAACAAAAAAATGTGCTTAATCTGTACAGTGCTTACCCTGTAAAGTAGAATATATAACAAAACTTCATAGAAGAGAGAGAAAGCATTGTTCCTGTGAATATAAAATGTACAAATCAATGTATGTGTATATATAGAATTTGATTTTTCTTCTACCTTAAGTCAAACATGATATCTATGCCAATGTCTTTTATCATTAAAACAAATAGCAGAACAATAAATTTTCATTCGAGTTATGTTTGTTTGGCATATGTTTCACCTAAATGAAAACAGTCGCAGCCACTAACAGAAAGATAGAATCCTGAGTCCTCAGAAACTACTTGGTAAGAGAACACCAACTACTACAGGCTTCCCTCTGATGTCTATGCACACACTTTGGTATCTGGAAACACACATAACACACACACACACAGACACACATTAAAGTGAACAATTTTTAAAAACAAAAACAAAAATTCAAACATACAGGACTCAATAACCACAGAGGGCAGGCTGAAGCCCAAGAATATGGAGGTAAGCAGCCATCCTGAACTGATAATGCAGAGGACTGAGTATCTGTCCCAGATCTGTACTCTTAATTCCTAATAAGCCTATTTTTAATTAAGGAGTCACACACCACTGTCCCCGGGTATGTGCGGGCATCTTAAAGGTAAAGTGAAAGCAGAGCATAGCCAATATCTCTCTGCAAGATTTTTAAATATCTACAGAAATTTTCATCCGTTTGGAATTCCCCAAGCACAATGGAGTGTCAGCAAGCACATTCTTCATGGCTGTGTAGAGCATGTGGGGAACATGTTGCACCCACACTTCTGAGTCTGGGTCACCTGAGCTTTCATACCTGCTCTGTCTTTTATTACTTGGTATTCTGCCACCGCATCTATAAAATGACACGATTTAAAAATACACCTATTGTGAACTAGTTTGTGGTGACAATTTCATCATGGCCTACTGTGCCGAAGGAATTAAAATAAAGTTAGTTATGCCTTCTGGTCATAATGCCTGGGGTACAATTGAAAAGAATGTACCAGAATAGGCAGTTCTTTCTCAAAAAGAAGCTCCTAAATTGTCATTAGAGAAAGGAAAAAAAATCGAAAGCTCTTTGCCTAAAAATTATCTTACAATCCTCATCTTTTTTTATACTCTCAGTAGAAATAGAAAATAGGTGGCCTAATATGACATCCTGTTACTGAAATAAAAAAGAGCATAAAGCTTGAACTACAGCATAAAGACATTGATCTGACACTTCATCACTTATGATGTTGCTTCATAAGATCACACTAGAATACTGTTTTACAAATAATGCATCTTGAAATTTTCCTCATCATTGTGTAAGGAGCATGTACACTTTAGACCTGAAAAATGGCTCAATAGGAAAAGGTGCTTCCACCAAGGTTGATGGCCCCAGTTCCATTCCAGGAACGCAAATGGTGAAGGAAGAGAACGAGTTTCCCACGGTGTGCTCTGCCCTTCACATAATCTTCATGGTGTGTTTGCAAATCCTTCTCCCAACAAATAGATAAATAAATGTAAAACAAAAACAATGTACACTCTGACCCTAAAGCAGTGAAGTCAAAACCCTAATATGGTCTATGGGAGCACTTATGTCATATATACACTCTGGTGAAATGCAATGCACTCATGTAAAAGAATGGTTTTGTTCTATTTGATGGACTTTTTTCCATTTGTGTTTAGTGTGCATTTGAGTATGCATTTCTGCATGTGTGTGGCTGAACATGTGAACATCTTGTGGAATCAAATGGCTATTGACAGAAATCATTCTCAGCTGCTCATCGTCATGAAAGCAAGGTCCCTCACTCAAATCCAGAGATGTGCAATATCGTAAGGCTCACTAACCAGCTTTCTTCTGGTCCTTCCAAGGTCAGAGTCCTTGGAAGACTGACACACTCCCTGGGCATTAACTAGAGTTTCTGCAGATCTTATCTCCCATCTCCTGGCTTGTGTGGCAAGTCATTTAACTTTTGAGCCATCTTGTCAGCCCAATTCACCAAAAACTTGTCTGGAAATGAATTAGTAGGACTCCTAACTCACAGCACATTTAAGTCAATATGTCTTATTATGTACAGATTGTGGACACTGATTTTACCAACTCCTAGGATATAAGATATCTCTGCATTATATCGTTGACACAAAAGATATATAATTCAACTGCAGAAGGATGCTGATCCATAGACATGGAATATGCAACTCCATCTCTGTATGTTACTCATTCCCTTGAAAAGTGTTTATTGTAAAATATAATACTTGCTTCCTATTTGATATAGCAAATTTCAACATCTTGTCAAGTTACTTCAGATGTTTTCAGTATCAAAATACCTACAAAACCACTCTGAATCCTTTATATAACTCTCTCTACCTCCTGTCTTCCTTTTAATCCCAGAGCAATAGGTGTGTAGCTCTCATTAGTGATCTGTACTGTATCCTCATAGGAATTTTTAGTGTTCTGTCTTCCCCTCGCAATGTCCAAAAGAACTGTTCGAGGTGATATAATCTTATGCTTCCTTGTTTTTCTTGCTGTCATAATCTTCAGACTTATTCATATTAATACATATACCACTAGTTGACTCATTTTAACCTCAGTACTGTTTTGTTGTATGAATACATGTATTTGTGAATGTGTGAGAAAGCTTTTCTTGACTTGGTCTTTCCGACTTCCACACTTTGTACAACTACGATTTTTATTTTCAGATGCCTCATGTTAGTTACAAAGGTGGCAAAAACGCATTTCAGTTTAAATTTTCTTTAACTTATGATTGGTGGGATAGCACTTATTTCCATGTGCATAGCAATATTTTTTTTCATTCTCATTTCCTTTGTACCTTTCCCTACATCATCATGCCCTTTGATATTTCCTGGTTGACTTTCAGATGTGGCCATAGTTTGGATGCAATACTTTTGTTTGTTCCCAGGAGCAGCACAAACATTGTCCTACTGTGTAGCATCACTATTAATCTCTTTTAAAACATTTTTAATTTAGTCTTTTAAAACTTCATACATGTATATGAAGTACTCTTGCCAGAGTCACCTTTCATTAGCCTATCTTACCCATTCCCACTCACTCTAAAGTCTTTCTTTCCAGAAAAACCTCTTCTACTTTCACATTTTATTCTCCATTGACACCCCATATTTAATTGAGATCGTCACATTCATAATCCTGGGGGTGAGATCATTTATTAAGCCATGTGCAACTTGTCAGAAGAAAAATGACTACCCATCTCCCTGAGCTGATCTTTCTGAGACCAGCTAGCTTACTTTAGCAGATTTTCTAATTCCATTCATTTTCCTGCTAGTTTGATTTTTTCTTTACAGTTGAATTAAATGCTATAAGGATATTGTCCTGTACTTTGCTGGTTTAAACCTTGAACTTTCCACTTTATATTATTATAATATTTCATATTTATTTGTTCAAACACCCTAAGCCATATTGGAAAACTTGTGAACTTCATTACTTTTATGTAAAACAAAACAAGATGAAACAAAAAAAAAACTCAACAATGGCTAGGAAATAGAATTCAGCCTAAATGTCTTCCAACAGGGGAATAGTTAAAATATTATATGTATATATACATATATACATATTTCATTATATACAATGGAATTTTATCCAATAATAAAGACATTCACTATCATTTAATTTTATTCTCCCAAGTATTTGGTTTGCAAAACCATATAGAATCTCTACAATAAAATCCAAATAATGTGTTTTGGAGACCAATATTGCATAATTGATCTTGACCTTGTGTTTTTCTCTGGATTTCTCATCATCAGAATATATACACCACAGATGCCCCATTACTATAAAGTCCCATTTTTAAATATCTACTTTCTTGATCAGATACTGATATTACTACAATTAAATATATCATTATTAAAATGGCCTTGTCAGTTTCTTCTACTATTATTCTATCAGTTGTTAGCATTAACATTTTCAGGCCATATTTTTACGAAGTGATAATTACATCTTTTGAGTGGATTCTTTTTTCATCTGTATTATGCTGTTTGTTGCTATGGATTTTTCCACTTTTGCTTCAAATTCTATTTTTTTCATGTAAATATGCCAATTACAGCTAGCATTTATTTTTTTTACATTCACTGCTTTTAAAAACTTCTATGCAGATTTTTAAATTTTGTGTTTTCTTATTTTAGATTATTTAAAAATATATGAATGTTTATTGTAAATATTATTATATTTGGACATTTCTTTCATTTTCTCTTCTTTTCCTTCATTAATTATAAATGGCAATTTTAAAATTGTTTTATTTCTTTTTCTGTTCTGTAGGATTTGCATTCAATTTATTAACCAGAAGGTGCATCTTTTCTTTTAACATTCACAATATATTAAATATTTCAACCAAGCCAATATATGCATTATTTCTCTCATCTCTCCTTGAACACAATAGATATCGCAATAAAATATCACATACTGCTAAATATCATATCATATACACATACATAAATATACAGGTTATCAGTTTTGCTAAAAATAGATCATTTCCTTGTAAGATCAATAGTTAATTATTACTGAAGCATGATTTAACTTATCTTTTCTTTTTTTTTTTTACTATCTTAGGATACAATCTTCTTTGGTTACAGACAAACTTTAATAGTTCCAATGTGGTGTGACTGACCCCTCCACCTGAGTGGCTAATATTGATTTCATTCTAGCATTGCCTTGGTGGATCCTGAGTAAGGCCCTGCTTCCATATAAGCACAGGCTTGGTTTTTCTCTAACTTCATATATCATGTATGACTTCCTAAGAGACCAACAATAGGAAAAACTTTGGTAAATGTCACCACACCATCCCTCCAGAGCAGCCCTTGTATATGACATTGTAGCATCAATTCTTTTCTTTGAATATCTGAAAAACATATGTACTATCTTTTTTAAAGACTTGCAGCTGGGAGTTGATGATTCAAATTGCTCCTGTTGAAGCACACTCTGTCTGGTTAGTCTTCATCTTGTTTACAGTGTCCCCTGTGATAACTTTTGAGAGCCTTTCTTTATCTTTAATCTTCTCATAGCTCATATTAAAGCATCCACATGTGTTGTTTTAATTTATTCTGCTGGAATCCTTTGAATTTGGAAATTGTTTCTTGTCTATTTTAAATTTGGGGGCGGGGAGGAAATCTCAATCTTTAAAAAAATGAATCACTTCAAATATTATTTATTATTATTTCCATACTTATTTTTGTTTTTATTCTTCTTATAAATCGAGACATGCATGCTAACATACAATGTTGTTGAATTGTGAAAATAAACTTATGTTTGTGTGTATAGGTGTTTTGCCTACATGTTGCTTTGTGCACAGTGTATGTTCAGTGTCCACAAAATCCAGAAAAGAGTGTCAGTTCCCTGTGGACCTGGAGATACGGTGGTTGGGAGCCATCAGAAGGGTGCTGGGAATTGAACCTCAGTCATCTTCAAGAACAGTTGACACTCTTAACCACTGTGCCATCTCTCCAGTCTTTACATGATGTGCTTTGATGACATCTAATTCTTATACTATTACTACCACTAACATGCCCTCCAATTTCATGTGGTTTACCTTTTTTTTTTCTTTTATTCCTCCCACATAATCTACTTAGTTCTCTACTTCAGGTATTGATATAGGACTGCCTATTGGAGCACAAGTAGCTTCTCAGGGTCATTGATCCTTTGGAAATTTAATTTTCATTCCCCTAGAAGCTATCAACAGGCAATTGATCTTCAAATAGTGTTAGGACTTCCTGATCATCCCAATTCTGGGACTTTATCTGGGTTCCTCTTCTGTTGGTTTTGTAGTTTCAGCAGCTGTCAATTTATGTGTCCAACTGTCTATCTCTAGAATGCACTATGCACTGCTTTTCCAACCAATCCCAACACACACACACACACACACACACACACACACACACACACCCCTTACTCAATCCGTATAATGTTTACTCCTTTTATTCCTGAACTCATTCCAACAATCCTGTTGATTTGACTTTGACTTGTCTTTCCCATAGGCAACTACGTTACAAGAAAATCTCCTGCCACTGTGGTGTTTAGCACTGACACAAGCTCAGGCATTTGCTTAAGTTCTGCCATGAGGGTATTTGTATCTAGTTTTCCACTTTCTTAGAGAATTCATGCATCAAATATCCAAGTCACAAAAGAAAATTCTCTTTTTAAACTAGGGGATTGTTCATACTAACCACAGGCTCTAACTAGATGCCTATTCTTAACTTTTTTTTTCCTAAGCAGGTATCTCCTGTTTCTCTCCTTTTGATTTTTCCAGACTGGGTTCAGACATAGGTTGGTAATCTCTCCTAAATTTCAGGGGCTCTTTGCATCTAAATAACAAAACCAGTACTTCCAATTTGATGTTTTAAATTATCAAAATATTCACCTTCACCATCCCTTCTGCAGCTTGACACAACACAGGAGCTGTTCTTCATTTGTTCCATAAATCGGCAGACTGGTGAAGAATGCAATTAGCGATCCAGACAGCTTGGAATCAAACGTGTGTTCATATTAATAGCTCTGCAACTTTGGTGAATGGCTGGAGTCCTTTGCCTAGTTTATCAGTTTGAAGAATGATGCTAATAATAGTAACTCATGGGACAGTAAGAGGTTAAAAACATCAATATTTGTATAGATTTGTGTCTGCTTTCTAGTAAGTGCTCAATAGCTGTTGCTTATTATTCCCTAAAGATTTCAGATCCTAGATACCTCTCTGGCTTTCTCTGCAGGACAATTGCACTCTTAGTAACCTCTTCTTTAGTGGGATTGTCTTGAATATAACTTTGATATTTCCACACTTATGTCTGGACATCATTATAGTAGCTGGAATTTTTTGATAATCTTGATTTTAATGATCTCATCTTCTGACAACGAAATCCCCCAATTTTTTTCTGCTGTTTCAATGACAGCAATCCTTTAGTCCAAGCCCAAACCCACAATCCACTGAGCTTCGCCATATATGACATACTTCTCAACCCCTTCAAACCCTCACTTTACTTCATGCATTCTGAGATTCATAATGGATCTTGTAGATGGCAACGTCTAACTATACCCCTGATTTGCAGTGATATTCTTGCTTTGTTGTACATTCTTGCCAATGATCTTCTCATATTAGACCCATTTTTCTCAGTACTCCGATCTTTATATGTGAGGTAGATGGCAACTAAATACACATATCCTACTTGGCCTGACTGATCTAACACTAACTTCATGAACACCAACATCAAATAGGTCCTAAGTGTTTGTTTTTCTTTTTAAGTGAAATTCTGTAGCATTCCAAGATAACTGGTCTTTCATTCTCCAAAAGATATTTCTGTATCTTTCTCACTCATCCTAAAGCTCCCTGTTTGCTTATATCTCATGCTAGAGTCTTCACTAATAAAATGAAAGTAATGAGAAGTGGTTAGTTCTCTGACAACCTCCTCCCATTTACTTTACATGTTTGTTTATATTTTCTTTCTTATTTCCTTTCACTGGGTATGAGCTAGCCACTTCCTCATAGAGCAAACCCTCCTGTCCAAGCACCATTATATGCTCTTCAAATTCCCTTCACTGGTGTGATTCTTCTTTTTCCTACTGGGATCTCAATCTTCTTTCATGGGGTCATACTCCATTGCAAAGAGGCGTTTGATTTCTGCTACACTATCAATACTGGAACCTCAATGGGTCTCCTCTTATCCTGTTGTGGTCCTGTGTCATGGAGATCCTGCATTTGAGATCTGTAAGACTGGTCCCTTCACGCACTCTACCAGTTCATAGATGGGGTAGATGTTGGGGTAGGCCAATCAAATCCCTGGATCTGGGCTTGAGGTCAACCTGCCAGCTTTCCCACACCCACACCACTGGGGCGAGCTCTCATGGCTTGGCTGGCCCATCCAATGTGGCAGTCAGCGAGGGGCAGATCCAGCTCTCCCTGCTCTCATGCCTTTGGGGTTGGCTCATCCAAGCCCACACTATCAAGGCCATAAATATTCATACCTATCAGTTAATTTGAAAAGCTTTTTTTTTTCTGACAACATTTCCTCAATATCATGTTCTCAAACACTAACAGAGTTTCTTTTTTTCTTTTTTTCCTCAGAGTTTCTTAATTGTGAAAGTTTTCTCTATTATTCATTAGTCTCCCAAGTTACTGCAACTGATAATTATGACTTGATTTTAATACTATTTAGACACATGGTTCTAAATTTTACCTATACATATAGATGAAATATGTACTTTGACTCTCTTTTGTCTTCCTGTCAATCCAATTTTCATGTCCTTTTCTAATGTATTAACTGGTTCAAAATTTAATTTGTCAAAACTTAATATTGACACTCCCAAGATTCAATTTTCGTGTCTAGATAATGAACAGAGGAGGCATCATGTTGACAGACTTGCAGCCATTCTAAGCCCACTCCTCTACTCCTCTGTACTCCTCAGTACAGCTCACCAGCACACTTTTAGTTATGTGGGACTAAGGACACTCTGGAGTGTGACTTGCTTCAGTCATCTTGTGCATCCAGTTAGGGCAAAGAATTCACTCTGCTTTTTAACTATGTCTTCAGTCCAAAAGCTTGACCACCCCATTGTTTTTAGCCTCACCCATTTCATTGTTACCTTGATCTGGAATTCTGTAACAGCGTCTTAATGCAACTATTACATCTTCTCCCCAGAGTAATTTTAATCAAGTCTCAATACAGCAGGCAAACCCTATGGTAAACCCTCTTGACAACATGACTAAGTTGTAGTGGCTTTTCAAATGGAGTAGAACTAAAATAGTAGATATAAGTAGCATAGAATATAGAGATAAATGATAGTAATTAAAGCATTCCACGTTTGTTCTACTAGATAGCAACTAATTAAATCCATGTACTGTGTTTGGAGAGTTGCTGGGGGAGGGGTTTTCTATGCCATGAAGCAATGTTCAGTAAAACTAATTCCCTGGTATAAATTTTCAATAAAGTTGATGAAAGTGCTATATGCTAATTAGTCTTAAAATGGAAAGAACATTTTTAAACTTAATTAACACTATGTTGTTTTCTGTGCACTGTTGACAGAGACCAAGTTGTATAGGAAACTTCCATTAAGAATGCCACAGTTACTATGTGTGCTAAGTGTGGCCTTTCACATGGTGAACCCATATTTTCTACTGAAGGAGTCTAATGAAACTGAAATTTTATTCAAAGAAATACCATTAGTGAAGTAAGATATAAAATGGTTAAGCTCAGAGGGGTGAAAAAGTAGGTATTCTCTTAAGTACATGAATCTTTCCATAATGTTATAATTGTAGGTCATCTTGTTCACATAGCGTGCACCTGCTGGTATCTTTGCTATCTATGTTGAAGATAGAGACACCATGGAAACCTTGTACACACACTATCAGTGGAGAGGAATGCTTCTGTTGTGTTTGACTTTGTATACTTTTGGCTTCTCATTCTCGTTTTCATGTCCATTCCTTATGTATTAACTGGAACATCAGGGTGTAATGAGATGGGGTGTAAAATAGCAGCGCTGCCAAGGAAAATGACTTAGGGAATACCTGTCTTCTGTGTCTCCTTCATCTCCTTGCGTCTTCCATGAAACATGGCTTTCTTTGGTTGTGTGAGTAGAATGGCAAGCATAAAGCATCCATGAAACACTTAGGTAGTGATCTTGACTTTCCCTAGCTAGAATATGGGAATGGAATCTACACAGTCCAGATCAGCTACTGAGTTTTACAGTTCACATGGTCTTTTTGTTTGTTCTGCTATTCCTTAGCTTTTAGAGTAGCTGCCACTTGTTTGAGGTTTCATTTATGTAAAGCTGCAACTAGAAAGGATTAAAGCTGTGTAGGAGTATCATATGTTCACAGAAATCTCGTCCTTCTAGGGCACATACTTTTCTTTTACATTTATTATTGTGTGTTTGCATGTTCATACAACTTGGTGCACATGTGGAGGTTAGAAAATAGTTTGTGGGAATCAGTATTTTCCTTTGACCATACAGGTCCCAGGAATGGGACTCAGATAATCAGGCTTGGCTGTAAAGTAGCATTGCCCACCGAGAGATCTCATGTGCTCTTATAGCACATCTTAAGGTAACCCTCATACTCATGTAATATTCTTGGTCAAGAATCTCCAATTAAAAAAATGGTTTCTTTTCATTTTTTTCAAATGTAAGTTATTAAAAGTAGTAAAAGGACAACTACTCCCTCCAAATCATTTCATTTTGTTACAGAATTTTGATCTTGTTAACTTCTGACAGGCTGCAAATTGTTTAATTCAGGCTCTCCCATTTCTTATTAGTTGCACTGACATAAGAGCTGAAGCCAGATTCTGTTCTTGTTGCTAATATGGGCACATAGATGCTAAGGCTTAATATGTACCTTCTCTGTTAAAACTCTAAATAATCCAGGCACTCAACATTTTGCAAGATAAGCAGCTCAACATTTCTTTTCTTTATGCATTATACTAACTACACAAAGGCAAAAATTCAATAAGAGTAATGGCTTTTGGAAGGCAAAACTATCTCACCATAATTATTGGAATGTGATTAAATGCATATAAGGCTATATTAGCCATCTGTGATTGGCTCCTATCATATTGTTTGATGTATGTGTGCTTGTCGCTGCAAATCCTTAAGAGAGAGGAGGTTAGGCCATGCCATTGTGAAAATTTCTTTTGGTCATTTTTTAGTGACTAGGCAGGCAAATATTTTGTTTCCTTGAGTAACAAGAAGAAAAATCCAATTTCCATAATCTCAATTTGTTTGTTATCTAAAACACTGAAATGTGTCTGTGTTTCTGCATGGTTTCTTACATAGATTAAAGTAAAAGCAGTAGGAGTCACAAAGTATAGATTGTCATGGAATGAACAAATAGAGCCGTGAATGCTGGGCAGGAACTCTTGGCAGCTCTTCCCTGAAAGCTGTGGAAAGCCTGCTGCGTAGAGCCCTCAGGCATTCTGACAGTGAAAAAGCATGCTGATAAATAATGTTTTAAAACATTTAATTAATAACTAAGACTACAGTATGGATCTCTACTTGCTCAGACAAGAAAAGGTTGTTTGTTTTTTCTTCTGCTTTAGTTATTTCCCCAAGAGGGAACAAACAAAAAATATTGGGAAATGCTAATTAATGTTTTTGACTGTATAAACTTAGTAAACTTCACAAAATGAGTTGTGTGGGGAGGGGGATGGCAAGGCATCCATTGATAATAATAATCATAATAAAAGTAAAAACAGGATAGTGTTGTGGATAAAGACAATTGAGTGTTTAAAAAGATAGGATCAAGAATCATATACATGTGAGATTGTAGCATAATTAATGCTCCAAAACCTCTGTTCAGCTAGGTAAGAGGCCCTTTGAAGATGTTCTTAGGTTAAACTAAATACACACACACACACACACACACACACACACACACACACACACTCACATTTATTGTTGCAAACATTAAGCACTGGATCTGTTTTAGCTATTAATTATAAACTGTGGGATCCTCTGCAAGGCCCTGCCTTGAAGAGTAGAAGAATACACAATATATTCCCATAAGAAATGTTTTATACTGAAAGCATTTACATAGATTAACCATGGGGAAGAAAAGTTAGAGAGCCTTTGAGAGTTGAAGTACATAGAAATGACAGGAGACTCTTAGTTCCCATTTCCCTTCAGAGTTTTCTCACTGATGTCTAAAGGGAAGAATTGGAGAGCCCTACGGCCTCTGTGCCATAGCTGAAAATTTGTCACCTGTTAAGTCCTGCTGGTACCAAAACTATGCCTGTGAAATACACTATGGGGCTGATCTCTATTCATTTGGCTGGTTTATTTCTGAATAGGTTATTATATATTTGGAAATCACATTACCTTCCTCAAGGAATCTCTTCCTGACCCCTATAACTTGGTGGAACTTCCTAAGCACTCCCACATCACACAATGTTTCTGTCTTTGCTTCATGATCTGTTTTCTTGCTTAATTTTCCTCCCCAGTCTATGAGCTCTGAAAGGACATGAATTATATGCTAGGGACCTAGAACGATGCTATAAGTACCATAGGTACATAATAATGTCCATTAGTACTTAACCATGAAGGAGTGAATGTTCTACCTGTATAGGTCACTGTCTTGCAATGCCAGAGTTTGTCTGGAGGATATATATCATCCTCCTGTATACCTAAAAGCTTAAAGTGCAAATTTGTTCACAGTAGCAGTAGTGAAAAGAATAAATAGCACCTATCTACCCTTGCCTCTTTTTCTTGTGCACTTACTCCAAATCTTGACATTTGCTCAAGAGAAAAAGGAAGGTCCATAAACATAAGCCTTGGTCATGCCCTCTTTAACTCACAAGTTTGCTTAGCTATGTTGTGTACTAGAAAAATCACCTTCAGTATAAGATGATATAGTGAGAAAGGGATTCGAGCATTCCATTAGAAAGCTTGAGCTATAGCCTGCAACGGCTTTGTATTTTGCAAGGCACTTCCTCTCTGGTGTTCTATCATGACCAACATATCTGAACACAGACTGTATCTGATTTCCCATTTAAGTGTCCCCTTTAGGTTACTGTAGTGAGTTTTGATAAATACCTACTAGACCTAAGATTCTGTGACTCAAAGGCCTTGACTATAATCCTCTTGTGTGTAAACAATAGTCAACTGAAGGTCTCACACTATTTTGGGCCCACTTGTCTCCAGCTTTATTTTTCCTAACCATGAGCAACAAGTTTTGTTTTGTATTTGTTATTCTAATTTGAGGTTCCATTACATATCTGAACACAGCCTCACATCTTTTCTACCTGCCTAATGATCAGTCTTCAAAATAATTTCCTCTTCCCCTTTAATCTTTTACTGATTTGGCATGAGCAGGGCTGCCGGGTACCAGCTAGATTTTTCACCCTACTTCAATAGCTTTGCATTGTGATTGGAAGGCTAATTTGCTTAGGACTTGTACAATCAGGAGCTTTTTCTCAAAACAGAAGCAGCAAGCTGCTTCACACCAACGTATACTTGGCCTCTCTCCTGTCAATCCATATGTAGCAGATGCAGATAGAATCTGTTGGTTGGCAGAAGAAGTTTGGTGCACATGGCTCCTATTTTTAAGCCTCTGTTGGTTTCCATGTGCTTGGTAGGGATGGACTCTGAATCCCTGAGAGAGAGAGAGAGAGAGAGAGAGAGAGAGAGAGAGAGAGAGAGAG
>OU015753.1:71072019-71093508 GCA_907169655.1 Acomys percivali | reverse complement strand
TGTGTGTGTGTGTGTGTGTGTGTGTGTGTGTGTGTGTGTGTGTGTGTATGTGTAGCAAATGTGCATCTTAGTCATAATGTGGGTCACCTAACAATAGGAGTAGGAGCTGTCTCTGAATCTGCTACCTACTTCTAGGTCACTTTCCCCTACTTGGGCTGCCTTGTCACTTCCCAGTGCTCAGACTTGCAGTGACTTGAGATACCATGGTGGATTGGTACCAATTGGGGTGGGAAATTGGGCTGGGAGGAGAGGAGGAAGAAGGTTGGGATCTGGATGTTAAGTGTTTTAGTAAATAAATGGAGAGAAAAATAAATCCCTTAAACATAAAAAAGACTTTATCTTCCCACATCAACCAAGGCAGTGGTTCTCAACATTATTAATGTTGTGACCATTTAATACAGTTACTCACATTGTGGTGAGCCCCAACCGTAAGATTATTTTCGTTACTACTTCACAACTGTAATATTGATAGTGCTATGAATCACAATATAAATGTCTGTTATGCAGAATATCTGATATATGACCCTTGTGAAAGATTCCTTCAGCCACAGAATAGTCCTGACATACAGGCAGAAATTCCCTGACATACAGGAATTAAGATAGGCACCCACATACATTCCCTTGGGTAAGTTGGCATAAACAACCCCCCATTTGGGCTTTCCCCCATGACTCTAGACTATGTTAAGTTGACAACTAAAAATATCCACCACAACCACTATATTATGTTTTATGTGGCATTGGAGAGTGAATCCAAGCCCACACTATACCAGCTGAACAACACTAGTAGCGCAGGACTGTTAATGAGCATAAAGCAATACCTTTCAAAGTGTCTAATACCCATTAATTTTGACACTATCACTTATTCCAGTGATTCTCAACTTTCCTAATGCTGTGACCCTTTAAAACAGTTCCTCATGTTGTCCTGACCCTATCCATAAAATTATTTTTGTAGCTACTTTGTAACTAATTTTTCTACTGCCACAAACCTTAATGTAAATATCTGTTTTCAGATGGTCTTAGGTGACCCCCGTGAAAGGGAAATTTGACCCCTAAAAGGGGTTGTGATTCATAAGTTGAGATCCATTTATTAATGTTCTGAACTAGGAACTCTTATCTTTCTGTACTTTGGTACATGTGGTCTTTGGCCTAAAAGGTCATCCAATTTTTCAATGACAAAAGCATGATGCAAGTACTCTAATGTCTATCAATCTCAAATGGACTCCTTCCATTCCCTCCACCTTCCATAGTTCTTAGGAAACCTTTTCTTCACTTGTCTCCCTACTGAAGAAGAATGTTGAGGCAAAGATTGAATCCTGCTTTTTCTCTTTCAGAGGTCATTCATTGCAGAGCTTCACATGAACTAGAAATTATTTGAATATTTAATGAGTGAGTGAATGAGGAAAGGTCTGTATGTCTGTGTGACATCCTAACTGGAATGTCTTACCACTAAGATGTTCTGATGGGAATGCTTTGTCATTTCTTTCCTTCTTTTCATGGTGGCTATGCTTGTGACACTTCGAGCAAAAGCAATGTATTTTGGCCAATTTAGATGTCCGGGAGGGGGATGTTTTCCAAATCTTTTAAATTTATGCTTCTTTTCCACTAAAACTCAACAGCATTGCCATAACAGTAGAAGGGTTTTCCCATGTTCCCAGTCCTTTTTAGCCATCTTCTTCCTGTGTACTACCAGTCAAAACTCAACTCCCTGACAGACTTACTACCCTGTGGGCTTCGCCTAGCAGATTTTTTTTACTGTTTATTGAAACACTGTATTAGAAGGGAATAGAGGGTGAACTTCATATTACATTTTTTCTTTTTGCTATCTATGTTATGTACATATCAAAGACACCCTTCCCTGAAGTTGAGCTTGCTATCTGGAAAGCAATCTTTGTAGAATCTCTTTCTAAGTCAAAGATATGAGACCATTGGCTCTTCAGAGACTACTTCTATTGCTGAGAATTCCTACAGGGAAAACAGTCAGGAGGTCTTGAGACTTATGGGAAAATTCTGTGAACTTTAGTTTTTCCAGCCTTCCTGACTTCTTCTGAATGCATGCATATATGCAAGCAGAAAGCTTGCTGCCTCTTGGGAAAATTGGGGCTATTAGAGGGGTTTCTTTCTAGTTAGATGAGCAAAAATCTTCTTACATGGGATTCACAGTTCCTTTCACAAAGTTTAATTGAAAACTCAGAGTATTTATAGAATTCAAGAAAACGTTGCCCCACCTGGTATTGCAAAGAGTACTACAACTTTGAGGAATCTTTTTCATTCATAGGGTAAATGAATCAGTATAATAGTTACTCTGAGGGAAGTGTTAAAGCATGGACATTTGAATAAATAGCCATTGTGGCATTTAAAAACCTTCTAGCAAGTGGCTTTTACACATTGGGCATTCTCTTGATGTGGTTCAAGACTATTATTAATCAAAAATGAAGAGAAATGTAGATATTAAGAAAAGGTGTTCCAAGGAAATAAAAACAGGCTCCAGACAACAGAACAATAAGCGAAGATGATAACCTGTAAAGGAAATACTGTCTGCGCTCTCTAAAGTGAGGAGGTCAGATGGGCATCATCAATTTGTTTCCAGGACAAATGCTAGTCCAGTAGGTTAAGCACATATTACTCCATCTCTGAAATCACTGCTTATTCCCTTTCTGTCTAGAACTAGTATATCTGCAGATGACCAATGAAACACTTGGAACAGCAAATTCCATTTTCTCAAAGCAATTTAGTTTCAGCACTCCCAGGGAAAGAGAAAATACTAAAAGGAGAGAAAAGCAATGGACCTGGTTCAAAGATGGAGAAGAGTTCAACAAGGAAGACACACAAAGAGACTATTCTGGTGATGAGCAGAGGGATTTTGATGTCTTAGAAATTTCCAAATGAACTCTGACATATATACCATCCTGGAAATATAGTATATAAAATTTGATTTTTTAGCAACCAGTATATATGAAGGATAAGTCCCATCTTTGCTTGAGAGAAAGAAGCAAGATTTTCTGTTACCTATGTGTGACTGCTCTGGAGGCAAATCCAGGGAAAGTAGAATCCATGCTGTCCAGCTTGCTCCTTACAGGGCTCCTTTTTTATGTGTACAGCACTAATAAACACAGCACATCTCCATGTTTGAAGTTACAGTGAAAGGCAGCAGAATTTTCTATAACTGTTGTTATTTTTTTTACCTGTTATTTCTCACCAAGAACTTTGTCAATGTTGTGGGAACTTATTACTTTAATGAGAAAAAGAGTAGAATGGAGTAAAATAGAATGTGAAATAAAGTATAATCTAAACAGTGGAAATCCAAATTATGAAGAAGTGATTAGAAAAGTTAGCAAGGCATTTGTAGGTCCTGGGATTTTGACAGAAAAGCCTTAGACCATGTTGGCCATTGAAACAGATGTCTACCAAGAGGAAGCTCAGGGTAGGCATTTCAGAAGTGTCTGTGTTAAAATGTCTGTGCTGTTGTTACTTAGGTCAGTGATTTGGGGCAAATTTACTACCATCTGCATCAGTTACTTTTTGTAGGAAATGTAAATAATAGCAGCAGCAATGAGTGTTGTGACTGTGTTAGTGTGAATTAGAAGAGTAGAGTAGTTTTTGATGTTCTGTTTAATATCAAAATTGCATTTAGAATATTGTCTCACATGTATCAGGGTAATGGGTTTGTTAATAATAAATATCTAAAATATGGATCCTAAACACACACACACACAGCAGAGAGAGAGAGAGAGAGAGAGAGAGAGAGAGAGAGAGAGAGAGAGACAGACAGACAGACAGACAGACAGACAGACAGACAGTCAGACACAGCAAGAGAAAGAAACAGAGAGACAGAGATTCATCCTATGAAACTCATATTATCTACTTGTATTAAAAGTTGTTCTTAAGATCATTCACTGACATTCCTATCTAATTTATAAATTTGAGGCTGGGCTGAAACTGTGTTTTGTGTCTCATCAAGAAAATTGACAGGTGGTATTGCAGACTGGAATAAACCGTAAAACAACACCAGATATTTTCCAGGAATATTAGATATGCAAGTATTGCTATTTTATTTACTTAATAACTGAGTCTCTAGGTAAGAGAAATATAGGAGATGGGGAAATCAAAGGACCCAGAGGGTCTTAGAAACCTACAAGAAGAACATCATGATGGGTGGATTGGGGCCCAGGTGGGTCTGCTCAAACTATTGCACTAACCAAGGACAATGCGATAGTAAACATTGAACCCCTATTCTGATCTACCCAATGGACAGGACATTCTCCACAATTATGTGGAGAGAGGGGGTCTGACTTTGACATGAACTCTGGTGCTCTATATTTGACCATCTCCCCTTGATGGGGAGGCCTGATGGCACTCAAAGAAAGAATAAGCACACTACTAAGATGAGACTTGATAGCCTATGACCATATAGTTGGGGAGGAGGTTCCCCTCGGTCTTAGACCTATGAGAGGAATAGGGTGAAAACAGGAGGGAGAGAGGAATGGGAGGATACAAGTAATGGGATAACAATTTAGTTGTAATTTGAACAAATGAATAAAATTTAAAATATTTACATAATCACATACTGTAGATATTAGTTTAGCTGGGTCCATGCTTAAGATTGTGTTCTACAGATTCTGAACTTCACACAGTCTCCTTTGTAAAAATGATAGTGATTAATACAGATTCTCTGTGGTGGAGTGATAAAAACATTGATCCAGATTAGCAACAATCAGATCATCTTTCAAGAGGAGTGGAAGAAGGAGTTGAAAACTTTGGCCAGTAATTGCTTGCATTCTTAGCTCAAAGGTAGGATAACATTTCTACCAACATCAACATCATAGTTATGAAAAGTAACTTGTATCTTGAAGTTGTAAAGGGTCAAATGAGAATTTTATTCCTCTGGCAACTCTATTTAACTGATCTTATGATGTTAACTTTCATAATTGACTATTTTTGCAACCTAGTATTTTCAGACTAGAATGTATGTATCTGATATGATAATGAGAAGAGAATGAAAAATATCCATATACTAAAAGCTAAGAAGTCAAAAACTAAAATTATTGTGATTTTATTTAAATTAGACACATCCATAATAGGTTGTATTTAGATGAATAGGTTAGATTTAGATGAAATTTGTCATGCCTTTTTACACTCAATGAATGGATTTTTAATCCTGCTAATTACTTTTATGAAATATCAAGGCACTCATGAAGTCAAACAAACATTTTAAAAGGTATTTATTATATTAAGCAAAAGTTTCAGAATCCTGATGTATTCTATGCAAATACAGAGAGATTTATGGAGCTTCAGAGAGATTTCCACAAAATTGTGCAGATGCTCACAAGTATCTGTGTGCATTTTTAAATGTATGCACCTAGTTGTACTCCATCTGTTTCATACTCTAAACTCCTTCTGAAAATGACATCTCCAAGACTTGGGGAGCCTTCCATGTGCATACACACGGTAATAATCCTCAGACCCTTTTCACGGTGAAATGAAGGCACAGGCTGTGCAGCTTAAATTGCTTCTTGTATTAAGATTAAAGCATTTTCTAGAAGAGCATCATAGTGTATTTAGGATCATTTTTCTTGTTTACTTGTGCTATTCTGTCTTTCTCAATGACTTTGACTCTATACCTGTTCCATTATGCTTTAAATACCGTGGACATCAGAGGAGGAAATATGGATGGTTTGTGCTCATAGCAGCATGAAGTCCAGTAAAGGTTAACAAACTTCTGCTATAGAAGAAATTGAAGATTCAATTTAAACCCAGGCCAGGTGAAGAATATAACAATTCTTGTAAAATCTGCTATAATTGTATCAAGACTTTTCAACTTGAGCCTTAATACATATTTTTGCCTAAATTAGAGATCATAAATATGGTACTTTTGTTTGAAATTAAATTGTTTAGCATCCATCCATGTTATTTTCTTCATCATATCTTACAGAGAGTGAATAAGGTGACATTTAATGTACCATAAAGAAGACCCCAAAGCATTCTATGGTGCAGAATGGAGACCACAGAGTTACTCAAGATAGAAGTTTTCAGTCCTGAAACTAATACACACCTCTAAGAAACTGATCTTGATTTTCTATAATAAAACATATGTTAAAATGGAGGACTATCCAAAATAATGTTTTATCACATAAGTTACAATTTGTTTTTGCTAGACTTGTAACACAGAACTCTAATAATCTCTTAAGTTCTTTATTTGAAGCCATCATGATTTACCTACTTAAAAAATGGGCATATATTGGGTTAACATTTTAAATGGGATTTTAAACTCATGTCTGAATTAAATTATTTTAGGTTAGAATATGTTTGACAGCTTTATTTTGTTCAAACACTGCCAGCTTGAGCTTCTTGGGATAAATCTTTCATATTGAATTTCTCCATAGAAAACATGGGCAACTGGAAAAGGAAGACTATCTTCTGGAGAAAAAAATTCATGAATTTTAAAAATCACATAAATGATGTCATGATGAACACATTCTATGGAAGAGAGGAGATCAGAAAGCCAGGAGAACCAAGCATAAGATTTGGCAGTGGTGCCATGGTTACAGATGACTTTGGAAGTGTGTCCTTGCAAAAGGAACAAAGAATAAAATTGGAGCTAGAAGGAGAAAGTAGACCAGACAAGTAGTTTTTATTAGCTCTATGAGACAATAGATTTGATACCATGCAGTCTATAAAAGAGGAAGGGGTAATAAAAAAGAGGTTTATATAAGAACATTTGAGCCATATGCATATCCTCTATGGTGTAAACTAGGTAGAACACAGGCAGAAATCTGAAGAAAGGTATTTCAAAATACTAGCACTGTCGCTGAGAGTCCCAGCATTAATAACTTGTCTTTTAAAAGAGTGGATGTAGGCGTAGAGGAAGGAATGCATGAAGAGTCTTTTCCCATTGCTGTCACTTTTCTCGGTAGACAGATGAGGTTAGCTCCATAGCTGCATACCAGACATAGTGGAATGGGTTTGTTGCTCGAGAGCTGGGAAGTATTAGCGATGCCAAGAGTCAGGGCTGGAAGAGATGACATGGAAATAGAAGTTACCATAAGCAAATGGTGTGTGAGACAAAAAAGCTGCAAAAGGAAATGGAAAGGGTCAGTGATGTTTTCATGGAAACTTACCGCAGGAGACAAAACAGTCCTTTAAAATTAATATGCAGTAAGCTTGCAAAGTAGGTTGTATGGGGGTCAGTCGTGTCTACACCACTTATACATCTGACAAGATGTTCGTATGTGTCTCTTTCTCTATTAAAGCTTTGTTCTCACAGCTGAGAACAACACACATATACCTAATTGTTCTGTGTCCTACAGCAAGAATCTGTTCCACCTCATCAGGAGATGCTGATATTCTGAGGAGTTTGCTCAGGTGAATTCCCCTCGAACACTCCCTCCACATTCTATCTCTCTATTGGAAAATATTATGAGAGAAAGTAATGTCACAAGGAGTTTGTAGGGATTCCTAGTGTTTTCCCTCTTCCCTCAAGCATTTTGGCTTCTTCTAGTCCTTCTGCAAGGAGATGCATCCCTCATCCTTCATAACAAAGACAAAAAAGGGTTCTTCTACAAATTACTGTTCTTCCATGTACAAGGATGCAAGACTGGCCAGCTAATTCCTATAAGAAAATTGACCCAATGTGTTTTTTTTCCATACTTACATATTATGTGGATTTGTTTCTTTTTTTTTTCACTTTCTTTTTTTTTATTAATTTATTCTTGTTACATCTCTATGGTTATCCCATTCCTTGTATCCTTCCATTCTCCCCTCCCTCCCATTTTCCCCTTATTCCCCTCCCCTGTGACTGTTCCTGAGAGGGATTATCTCCCACTGTGTATGCTCATAGGGTATCAAGTCTCTTCTCAGTGACCTGCTGTCCCTCCTCTGAGTGCCACCAGGTCTCCCCCTCCAGGGGACATAGTCAAATGTGAGGCACCAGAGTACATGAGAAAGTCATATCCCACTCTCCACTCAAGTGTGGAGACTGTCCTGTCCATTGGCTATATCTGGGACCTCATGAGGCTGAGAAGCTTCTGTAAGGCTGGAGACACTGTCAAGAGAACAAAGTGACAGCCTACAGACTGGGAAAAGATCTTCACCAACCCTACATCTGACAAAGGTCTAATATCCAAAATATATAAAGAACTCAAGAAATTAAACACCACCAAACCAAATAACCCAATTGAGAAATGGGGCTTGGAACTAAACAGAGAATTCTCAACAAAAGAATATCAAATGGCTGAGAAACACTTAAAGAAATGCTCAACCTCCTTAGTCATCAGGGAAATGCAAATCAAAACAACTCTGAGATTCCATCTTACACACATCAGAATGGCTAAGATCAAAAACTCAAGTGACACCACATGCTGGAGAGGATTTGGGGAGAGAGGAACACTCCTTCATTGTTGGTGGGAATGCAAACTAGTACAACCACTTTGGAAATCTATCTGGTGCTATCTTAGAAAACTGGGAATAGGGCTTCCTCAAGACCCAGCTATTCCACTCCTTGGAATATACCCAGAAGATGCACAGCACACAACAAGAAAATTTGCTGAACCATGTTCATAGCAGCCTTATTCATAATAGCCAGATCATGGAAACAGCCTAAATGTCCCTCAGTAGAAGAATGGATAAAGAAACTGTGGTACATATACACTATGGAATACTACTCAGCTATTAAAAACAAGGAATTCCCGAAATTTGTGGATAAATGGATTGAGCTAGAAATGATCATAATGAGTGAGTTAACCCAGAAGCAGAAAGACTCAAATGGTATATACTCATTTATATCTGCATACTAGCCCAAGGGGCATGTCCCACGAAAGCCTTCACTTACCAGGAAACTGGGACAGAGGGGAGGACATCCTATTGGGACTCTAGATGAGAGAACCATGTGAGAATAGCAAAGTAGAAGGATCCAGTGAGTCCTAGAAACCTACAAGTAGAACATTATGATAGGCAGATTTGAGCCAAGGGGTCCTGCTCAAACTAAGGCACTAGCCAAGGCCAATGTGTTTTTAAAAGAGCTCTCCAAAGTCTTCAAATCCATAGGGGGAAAAGACCATGGAAATCAATCCAAAGAGCACTAAGCAGCACCCAGACAGAAAATGCCATAGGTTAGATGAGTGGTGTGTCCATCATCTGCTTATGAGGACACACATGAGTGCCAGGCTGGGTACTACGCACCACTGCACCTGAGGAACACTGACGTTTCTCTAAGAATCTACATGAGAATGGTGATGAAATTATTCTTCTGGACAGTCCTAATGTCTTTACTAATCATGCCTACAGACTTTCTTCCTAACCCCTTCTTCTAATCTTGGCCTCTAGTGGGCTGAACCTATCAGATTCACAGAGGTAGTGGAAAATGTAAAACATCATTTCCCTACCTCAGCTTTTATTGCCGAAAGTGGCTAGTTGCATATAGGGTGAGTGTGGAGAGGCAAGAGAGAAGAGAACTTAGATATAAGCTTCTGATTAGATTAATGCATTAAACATGAATTCTTGTTTTACTACTTTCAGGATGACTGTGAATGGAAACCACAGGAGAGTTATAGAACCTACCTGAAGCATCTCCCAAAAGCAAGAAAGTAACTGATCCCAAAGGCAGTTTTGAAGAATAGTGTGAAGGAAAGAAATGATGTCATGATTAATCTCCCAAGCACTTCTTTTTCAATGTTGTGTATTTATCCTTATGAGGACTGAAGGTTTTCTGGATGCTGTGAGGAAACCCTCAGATGAATAATGAGTAGCCAGCTCCTGACATATTGGGTAGGTGGGTGCTGTTAGGATACTTTCTGCAAGTTAATGGCAAGTTAATGACTTTATTATACATCCAGTGGACCCCAAGGCAGAAGGGTGGGGAGGAATATTTACTAGTGCATTAGAGACTACTTTAGATAATTCTCCTATATTTTACACTTTAAAATTGATGAAGAATTATTATGCCTGTGTATGTGGTAGAGTGTGATAATATGATACATGTACATATTGTACATGTATCTAACAATTAAATTGAGTTGATTATCATTAACATCTCCTTAAACAACTGCCATTCCGTTCTATTGGAGCCCTAAAATCCTCCTGGAACGGTGAATCAGTTTTGGTGAACAAACAAACAAAATAAACACAAGGAAAGATGCTTTATAATTTCCTACATTTTCTGAAGAAACCATAAAAGATGTAAGTTTCAAATTAAAAAAATTATACCCAAAGAATCTGAAATCCATTTTTATAATTCATCTTCTAAGTTTTGGTTGAGGTATATAAAACCCATGATTTGAGTCCTTTCCCACCCCTCATTTGAATGTGAAATGTTCCCACTGGCTCATGTTAGAACACCAGCCATTGTTGTGATGTTTGGGAAGGTTGTGTAACCTAGAAGAATTTTTAAAAAATGACAGTGGGGTTGACTTATGAGATAGGGTCTGTCCCCAGTTCCAGCCCAATTTTCTCTCTCTTCCTGAGCTGATGAAATGTACCAAGCTGTCTTACAAGCCCGAGACCCCATAGCCAGAGCTCCAAGTTATTGTGCTGTTCATAAATGAAATCTTCCTCCTAAATTTCTTCTTCTCAGGTATTTTATCTCAGAGATTAAAACTTAACAATACGCAGTTTTCATATATGCTATGATTCCATAAATACATCACTGTCATTAGTGTAATGAACTTCCTTTCCTTCACTGATGTTAAAGCCAATGTCTTTTCAAGTTTTCTGTACCAGGACATCCCCTAGAAACGACTTTCTACAGACATTCAGAGTTATTTCATTTCAAGGCCATAATATTCACTTCAAGAAGAAGATCCTAAGACTATCTTCTTCCATCCTCCCATATTCCTCAAAGACATTCATACTTTCCTGTTTCTTCATAAATATTCAACTCCTCCCCCTCTTCTGTTTTTAAAGGTTTCCACAGCCATAATTTCTCCTTTCTCAACAACAGGAAAATTTCCCCCTGGGGTGGTTACTTTCTTAAATAAGAGGCTAGTGGACTTCATAGCACAGTCAACCACTGCACTGTTGTGTTTCCCTAATGAGATCTTATTTAAAACATAACTTTATACCTGCTATATTTTGAGCACATGGAGAGGTGGGCGTTTTGGAATTCTTAGAGTTCTGCATACCCAGCCAACCTCTATCAAAGGCAAATCGAGTAAGAGGTATTTTTGGAAATAATTCTGCCTTTTTGATGCTCCATTTTTCCTACTTTCTAGGTCAATCAATTTTTCATAGATGGGAAAACTTAAAACACTGAGAATCCCTGGGGCACAGATGCTTGGGAAGGGTTACACTCATCATTATTGTCTTTCTTTCAGGCTGGAGTTCAGTTTCTCTTCCTTCTCTCTTTTAAAAGTGGAGTCCTGGAGAGTTCCTCATCTCAAACACTTACATTTTTTTATACTTTCTTTTACCTTCTCATCTAGTACCACCTCTCAGTTCTTCAGTCCTGCGTGTCTAGTTATATCCTACAAGTCAGTGATTGGTCTTTCAAAGTTCCACTGAGCCACCATATAATGCACTCGAAGTTTCTCCTCTCAAACTTGAACAAGTTTCCCGTCCTCGTATCATTTCATGATCATTCTAAGGCCATTGTTTTTCCAGTCTAAAAGTGTCATGCTCATATTTGAATTATGCATCATTCTGATACACATGCCAGGGGTCACGATGCTGACTCAGTTCCTGCCTGTACTTTGCTAGGGCTGGTATGATAAACACTGAGAGAATCTAACCTTTTTCACATAAATCCTTCACATTTATTGTAGCCAAACAGACATTCTCATAATTTCTCTGTGGAGAACGAGTTGTCCATTGGTACATCTGATTAGGCAGTCTAGGTTTACTGAAAGCATTGTCCTTGGTTGATACAGTAGTTTGTGCAGGTCCCCCTGGGTCCAGATCTGCCAGACTAGATGGTCTTCTGCTCAGCTATTTTTACAGCAACTTTATTTCTAACATCCAGAATCTGGAAACAACCCAGATATCCCTCAGTTGAAGAATGGATAAAGGAACTTGGGTACATTTATTCTATGGTACATTTACAGTACTGAGCTATTAGAAACAAGGAAATCTTGAAATTTGCAGGCAAATGGATGGAACCAGAAATGATCATCCTGAGTGAGTTAACCCATACCTAGAAAGATACACATGGTATATACTCATTTATAAATGGATACTAGCCCAACATGGATGGCCTCTGAGAGTTTTCACTCAACGAGTGATTGGGACAGATACTGGGACTTGATATTGGGAATCGAGGTGAGAGAGGTATAGGAGAATGGGGAAATAGAAAGACACAGAGGGTCCTGGAACCCTACAAGAAGACCATCAAGGCTGGCAGATCTGGACCCAGGGGGACCTGCACAAACCCACATATTACTTTTAAACATCTTTGGCCCTCTGAAATATACTGTGATGGTTAGTTTTCTAGTCAGTTTGACAAATTGGAATCTCCTGGAAAAAGACTCTAAATGAGGGAAAGTCTAGATGAGGATAGCCTGTAATTATATATATGCAGTATAATTTTAATTTGAGTGCCTGCATGTGCTCATTCTGTCTTTGCACTTGACCATGGATGTCACATGACCAGTTCCCTCAAGCTTGTGCTACTGTGCATTCTCTGCTATGATGTACTGGAATGGTGAGAAGAAATACGTTTCCTTTTCCCTAGGTTGCTTTGTGTCAGAGTATTTAAACATGGCAGCCAGATAGAAAATGGTAACACATACTTTGCAATATATATATTTAATTCTTCGAGAATTTTATAAATTTTATTTTGATGATAACCACCTCTCTCCGTGAGATCCACTGCCAATTTCATTCCTACCCAACTTTATGTACTCATTATCTTAAATTCACTGTATCCAAATAATCTTGACTATATGCTTTTAGGTAAGAGAGTGTTATACCTACCAGGGATCACACCCATAAAGAAAACTAATTCTCTTTCTCTTAATAGCTATCAATTTCCAATATCTCCTTAGGTAGTTGTGGAACTTCCTACCCACTGCCTACCTCCATGGTGTGGTTTGTTTTGATGTTATTGTTGTTTTGTTTGGAAAACACTGATTCTTTGTAGTCCTCAATGCCTCTGGATCTTAAAATCTTGCTACCCCCTTTCTCTACGATGATCCTTGAAGGGCTCTGACACAGACATTTCACTGAAGTCATTTATTCAAACTCCTAGACAAGTTGTATTTTTCAGTGTTAACCACCATCTATTATGAAAATAATTTTCTGGGATAAAGCTTGAGAGATGAACCAGTCTATAGTTATAACAAATCATTATGACTGGACTCTGTTTAATACTCTGCCGCATGAGCAGAGTAATATCAGCAGGTTCTATACTAGGGCCTATGATATGTCTACCCACAGGCTTCTGGCCTTGATAACTCTGTTAGGTAAGGGTTCCATCTTGTGATGTGGGCCTTAAATCAAATTAGAAAGTGCTTAGTTGCCCTCAAGCTATTTCCTCCATTACTGCACCAGTGGACAGATCTTAGCTGGTAGCTCACTTTTATATCTCACAGAGTTCATAGATAGACAAGATTTTCAGGTAAGTGGATGGAGCTGGAAAATTGTCATTCTTAGTGAGTTAATGAAGATACAAAAAACCAAGCACTAGCTGATTTATCTCATTTGTGTATATGTTAGCTTTGAATCTTTAGATATGAGTATCTCATTTGGAACACCTAAGAGTTCAGAAAGTTATAAAGGGCCCATGAATTCAACTTGTGTTTCTTGCCTGTTTGTGCAATCATATTCATATTCACCAGAATCCTAGAGTCATTTTGAAATTTTATCATATAGCACCTGACACTGATAGTTACTTTATTTTATCTTTACCATTTTTCACTGAAGTATTAAAGACCAAACCCTGACATATTTTCTCTTTCTCATTCATAACTATAAAATACACACATGAAATAATTGAGTTAAAGATACCAGAAACTTCTTTTTAAAAATATATTTTATTAATTTATTCATATTACACCTCAATTGTTATCCCATCCCTTGTATCCTCCTAATCCTCCCTCCCTCCTATTTTCCCCTTTTTCCCCTCCCCTATGACTGTGACTGAGGGGGACCTCCTCCCCCTGTATATGCTAATAGGGTATCAAGTCTCTTCTTGGTAGCCTGCTATCTTTCCTCTGAGTGCCACCAGGCCTCCCCATCCAGGATGGTGTGGAATTAAAAAAATAATTGATGAAATCATATGAATTTATATTTATTGTCTCTTAGAGGCATAAATTTAATGAAATGGAAGATTTTTTAAAGAACAAATTTTTTTAAATGGAACAGGAATGTTTTATACAAAGATCAATTAAATAGGGAGGAAAAATAAGATTTCAGGGTCAGGATTCATTTGGGACTTTAAAAAATTAAAAAGCTCTCGGTCAAGTCTATGAGACATTTTTTTGACTAATAATAGATGTGGGAGAGTGCAGTCTTCTGAGGATGGTGGCAACTCTGGCATGTAGTTCTGGATTGTATAAGAAAACAAGCCATCTATTTCTCCATGAACAAGCTTTCAGCACCAGATTCCCTTGATGACAGACCATAGCCTGTAAACCAAATAAATTTTTTACCACCACAAAATAACAAACAAAGAAAAAATAAATGAAAAGTTTGAAGATCCAAGATGGCAGCACCAAGTGAGCACAGTATCTGAACAGCAGGACAGCAGAGTGAATGACAGGTCAAGCTGTGGACCCCAAACCCTAAAGTCTGCATTACCCAGGTGAGGCAAGAGCCCACAGTGAGGGAAACTCATGGGTCTAATTTCAGTGTCCCAGTTAAACTCGGCAAAAAATTCCCAGGATACCACTTGTGTAGCCTCAGGTCACATGCCTGCTCCAACCTTGGATTGTCATGAGAAGTGTATACCTTAGGTCACATGGTCATACATGCCTGCACACACCTGATCCCTCTGTCTGTGATTACCCCTTGGGGTGAACTGTCCCAACCACCACACAGATACCTTCCAGGTACTAGAATATTGGAGCTACAAATTCATGGGTCGACTCTCACTGTCTCAGATGAGCAGGCCCAACCATGGAAAAATACCCAACCACAACTCAGAAACTCCATTCTCTTAAGTCACAGGTATTCCAAAATGGTTGCATACAGAAAGCACGGTGTCTGCACAATAGGATCCTATTAACTTTTGAGCAAGAGAGGCAGTAGCAGTGTGGCAGCTGACTCTGGGACTTCCCTTAATAACAGAAGGATATCCAGGATCATATATCTGAGGAGAGCTGTAGGCCAGTCCTTGAGAACTACCTGCCATCCTGAAAACATTTCCACCAATCTGAGGAGGTCACACATAGGAACATCCAGCTTCTACCCCAGAACTCTAGAGGGCAATAGCATCTATCAGCCAATGCCCCTAGCTAACCAGATGGCTAAAGGTCATTATAAAAACACAATCAATGAAAAACAGAATAATATGGCATCTTCAGAACCAGTTATCTATGGTAAGCAGCCCTGAAGTTTCTAACACAACTGAAATACAAGAAAATGGCATTAAATCTATGATTATGAAAATCATAATGAAGAAATGACCAAAATCCTTATAGAGATACTAGAAGGTACAGGCAAACAGTTTGAGGCCTTTAGAGAGGAAGTGAATAAATCATTCAAAGAATTAAAGGAAAAAAATAAACCAGGTGAAGAATTGAACAAATCATTTAAAGAAATGCAGAAAAATACAAACAGATGAAGGAAATCAGTAAAATGGTTCAAGATCTGAAGATAGAAATAGAAACAATAAAGAAAGCACAATCTGAGAAAATTCTGGACAAGAAGAACTTAGGGTAAAAACAGGAACTACAGAGGCAACTGTACCAACAAAATACAAGAGATGGAGGAAAGAATCTCAGGTGTAGAAGACATAACTGAAGAAATCAATGCATCCATCAAAGAAAATGTTAAATCTAAAATATCCCCAACAAGAAACACCTAAAAAAGCAAGGGCACCATGAAAAGATAAAATCTAAGAGTAATAGGAATAGAAGAAAGAGAAGATTGCTGGCTGCAAGGCCTAGAAAATATTTTCAACAAAATTATAGAAGAAAATTTCCCCAACTGTAAGAAATAAATGCCTATAAGCATACAAGGGGGCTACATAACACCAAACAGATTGAACCAGAAAAGAAAATCCACCCACAACATAATAATCAAAACACTAAGTCTATAGAACAATGAAAAATATTAAAAGCTGCAAGGAAAGAAGGGCAAGTAACATATAATATTAAACATTTCAGAATCACACCTCACTTCTCAACAGAGCTCATAAAAGCTAGATGAGCCTGAGCAGACATTTTGCAAGCCCTAATAGACCAACGATGTCAGTGCAGACTACTGTACCCAGCAAAACTTTCAATCACCATAGATGGAGAAAATAGGATATTCAATAACAGAACCAAATTTAAACAAAATCAATGCTCAAACCCAGCACTACAGAAGATATTAGAAAAAAACCCTCCCATCTGAGGAAGTTAACCACACCCAAAAAGACCACAGCATATAAAGAATTTCAGTAAAGCAAAACCAAAAGTAGACAAGCACACAAACACATTCCCAAAATCAACATTAAAATAAAAAGGGTAAACAGTAACTGGTCATTAATATCTCCCAACATCAATGGCCTCAACTTTCCAATAAAAGCACACAGACTAACAGAACGGGTATGTAAAAAGGCCCCATCATTCGGCTGCATACAACAAACACATCTCAGCCACAAAGATAGACACTATCCGAGAGTAAAGGGATAGAAAAAGGCGTTCCAATAAAACAGGGCTAGAAAGAAGATGGGGTAGCCATTTTAATATCTAATAAGAAAGAATTTCAACAAATATTGATTAAAAGAGTTGAGGAATGGTACTTCATACTCATCAAAGGAAAATCTCACCAAGATGGCATCTCAATTCTGAACATCTATGCCCAAATACAAGACCTCCTACATTTGTAAATGCTTAAACCACACATTGATCCCCACACCTTAATAGTGGGATACTTCAACACCCTACTCTTACCAAAGGACAGGTCTATAAAACAGAAACTAAACAGAAATAATGACACTAACAGATGTTATGAATCAAATGGACCTAACAGACATCTACAGAACTTTTCACCCAAACACAAAAGAAAATACTTTCTTCTCAGCACCTCATGGAACCTTCTACAAAAGTGACCATGTAGTCAGTCATAAAGCAAGCCTCAACAGATACTAGAAAATTGAAATAATCCGTTTTATCTTATCAGACCACTATGGACTAATGTTGCACCTCAACAGCAATTGGGTTAGGTCAGGAATAAAGAAAGCAATTAAATACTTGTAAGAATTCAATGAAAATAAAGGCACAACATACCCAAACCTATGGAACACAATGAAAGCAGGGCTAAGAGGAAAGTTCATAGCAATAAGTGTCTTCATAAAGAAATTGGACACATTACATACAAGTAACTGAGTGATACACCTGAAATTCCATAGAAATAAAAAGAAGCAGACACACCCAAGAGGAGTACACTACTGGAAATAATCAAACTTGGGGATAAACTCAATACATTAGAAACAAAGAGAATAATTCAAAGAATCAATAAAACCAAAAGCTGGATCTTTGAGAAAATCAACAAGATAGACAAACTCCTAGCCAAACTAATTAATAGTCAGAGAGATACTATTCAATCAACAAATAAAAAAAGGGGGGGATATAAAAACAGACACTGAGGAAATCCTCAGAATCACTAGGTCTTACATCATTTTCTTGATATAAGTCATTTATCAAATTTGAATCAAGATCAGGTAAACAAATTAAATAGTCCTATATCCCCTAAGGAAATAGAAGCAGTCATCAAAGGGCTCATAACAACAACAAAAATCCCAGGGCCAGATGGGTTATGCACAAAATTCTACCAGACATTCAAAGATGAGCTAATACCGATACTCTTCAAACTATTACTCAAAATAGAAATGGAAGGAACATTATGAAACTCATTTTATGAGGCCACAGTAACCTTGATACCTAACCCACACAAATGCTCAAGAAAAAAGAATTTCAGAGCAATTTGCCTTATGAACATTGATGTAAAAACACTCAATACAATACCCACAAACTGAATCCAAGAACATATCAAAAATACCATTCACAATGACCAAGTAGGCTTCATCCCAGGTATGCAGGGGTGGTTCAGTGAAATCCATCAATATAATCCACCATATAAAAAAACCGAAAGAAAAAAACACATGATCATCTCCTTTGATGTCCAACACCCATTCATGTTAAAAAGTTTTGGAAAGATCAGGGAAACAAAGTGCATATCTAAACATAGAAAAAGCAATATGCAACAAGCCAATACCCAACATTAAAGTAAATGAAAATAAACTTAAAGCACTTCCAGTGAAATCAGGCACAAGACAAGGCTGGACAGTCTCTCTGTATCTATTTGATGTAATACTTGAAGTCCTATATAGTACAATAAGACACAGACATGAGATCAAGGGGATTTAAATTGGAAAGGAAGAATTCAAAGGATCACTATTCAAGCATGATATGTTAATATATATAAGTGACCCCAAACATTTTACCAAGGAATTCCCACAGCTGGTATAAACCTTTAGCAAAGTGGCTGGATACAAAATTAACTAAAAATTATCAGCAGTCATCCTGTATACAAAAGACAAATAGGCTGAGAAATAAATTAGGAAAATAAAACCTTTCACAATAGCCACAAAAAAAGTATCTTAACATATAACTCTAACCAAGCAAGTAAAAGACTTGTAGGAAAAAAAAGTTCAAATCTCTGAAGAAATTGAAGAAGATGTCAGAAGATGGAAAGATCTCTCCTATTCATGGATTGGTAGGTAGTAAAAATGGCCATCTTACAAAAGCAATATACAGATTCAATGCAATTCCCATGAAAATGACAACATAATTCTTTACAGACCTTGAAAGAACGAGTCTCAAATTCACATGGAAAAACAAAACAAACAAACAAAAAAACCCAGAATAGTTTTTTAAAAATCTTGTACAATAAAAGATCCTCTGGGGGTATCTACATACCTGATATCAGGCTGTGCTATAGAGCCACAGTAATAAAAACTCCATGGTACTGGCCTAGAAACAGGCTACTGGATTAATGGAATCAGATCGAAGACACATATAAACAAACCCACACTTGATATTTGATAAAGAAGCCAAAACCATACAATGAAAAAAAGATAGCATCTTCAACAGATAGTGCTGGTCTAACTGTATATCTACTTGTAGAAAAATGCAAGTAGATCCATATTTATCACCATATACAAAACTAAAGTCCAAGTGGATTAAAGACCTTAACATAAAAGCAGATACAATAAATCTGTTAGAAGAAAATGAGGGGAAGATCCTTAAACTCATTGGAACAGGAGAAAACTTCCTGAACAGATCACCAACAGCCCAGGCTGTAATATCAACAATTAGTAAATGGGACCTCATGAAACTGAAAATCTTCTGTAAGACAAAGGCGCTGTCAACAGAACAAAACAACAGCCTACAGACTGGGAAAAGATCTTCACCAACAAAACATGTGACAGAGGTCTAATAACAAAATGTATGTAAATCTCAAAAAATTAAACGCCAACAAACAAAATATTCCAATTAAAAAATGGGGGACAGAACTGAGAATTCTCAACAGAGGAATAGTAAATGGCCAAGAAGCGTTTAAGGAAATGGCCAACATCCTTATTCATCAGGTAAATGCAATTCAACACAATTCTGAGATTCCGTCTTAAACCTATCAGAATGGCTTAGATCAAAAACTCAAGTGACAGGACATGCTGGCAAGGATATGGAGCAAGAGCAACACTCCTTCATTGCTAATGGGAATGAAAACTTGTACAACCACTTTGGAAATCAATCTGGCACTTTCTCAGAAAATTGGGACTAGCTACATCAAGACCTAGTTTCACTACTCCTGGGCATATACGTGAAAGATGCTCCGCCATACAACAAGGTCATTTATGCAACTACGTTCATAACAGCTTTATTCATAATAGCCAGAATCTAGAAACAATCTAGATGTCCCTCAACTGAAGAATAAAGAAACTGTGGTACATTTACACAATGAAATACTACTTAGCTACTAAAATCAAGAAAAGTCATGAAATGTGCAGGCTAATGTATGAACTAAAAAAGATCATCCTGAGTGAGGTAACTTAGACTTAGAAAGATACATGTGATATAAATGGATATTAACCATCAAAAACAGGATAACCATACTACAATCCACAGACCTACAGAAGCTAAATAACAAGGAGGACCCTAGAGAGGATGCTTAATTCTCACTCAGAAGGAAAAATAGAATAGACACAGGAAGCAGTTGAAGAAAGGGAACAGGACAAGAGTCTACCAAAGAGATTCTCTGGGAGAATACAACCAGCAGAGTTTTGAAGCAGATGCTGAAACTCATAGCCAAACTTTAGGCAGAGAGCAGGAAGTCTTCTGGAGGAGTTGGAGGACAAAAGGACCCAGAAAGGATAGGATCTCCACAAGGAGACCAGCAGAGCCAACAAATCTGAGCCCAGAGGGGCCTTCAGAGACTGATGTACCAACCTAGGACCATGAATTGAGAGGACCTAGACCCCCTGTTCAGATATAGTCCATAGGCAGCACAGTCTCCATGTGGATCTCCTAATATGGGGAACAGGGTCTGTATGTGACATAGACTCTGTTGCCTGCTCTTTGTTCAATTCCCTCTGATGGAGCAGCCTTGCCAGGCCACAAAGGAAGAGGATGCAGGCAGTCCTGATGAGACTTGATAGGCTGGGGACAGATGGTAGGGGAGGAGGGCTCCTCCTTTCTGAGGACTAGGGGAGGGGAATTGGGAGAAAGAAGGAAGGAGAGTTGGCCAGGAAGAAGAGGAGAGATTAGGCTACAGTAGGGATGTAAAGTGAATAAGTAAAAATATTATAAAAAAAAACCAAAAAAATGAAAACTTCTGGCTTACAATAAATACTCAAATTCTATTGCCACTGTAGCTATTCAAACAGCCATCCACAGAGTATGCATCAATTATTCGATGATAGAGCTGTTTTGTGACAGTCATCACAGCCAGAACAGAGCACCAATTAACATTAAGGTCTCACTGTACACAGGCTACAAAGCTCAGCATTTAGAAGACGGATGGAGGCATTTATTTTCCTTAATCTCAGCTCTTAAGAGGCTTACAGTTAAGATAAATTCATTTAAGGAGGCATGCATATCCATACATGTATTAACGAGAAATCTAAATGATAGGATACAGAGTGTGGGAGAAGAGAAACAAAGCATTCAAAAATGTTCTCTTGCTAGTCTGTATTTTGATGCCACTTTGAATTGATTTGTTGGGCAAAGAAAAGATGAGTGGGACTAGGAATACAGGAAAGAGAATAAAATGTGAATGCCTTTAGTGGGAGGACTCTTATCTTGAACTGCTCTGTGTGTGTGTGTGTGTGTGTGTGTGTGTGTGTGTGTGTGTGTGTGT
>OU015753.1:71012173-71066219 GCA_907169655.1 Acomys percivali | reverse complement strand
AGAGAGAGAGAGAGAGAGAGAGAGAGAGAGAGAGAGAGAGAGAGAGAGAGAGAGAGAGAGAGAGAACAATACAGGAATACATTAAAGCTCATGCAGTCAGTACAGTTCAGTGCAGGCAGTTCTGTGTAGTTCAGTTCAGGGAGCTCAGAAGCAGGATTTTCCCCAGACAATTTGAATCAGTCATCTTGGAGAGAAGTTTTGATCCAGAATAGCTGAGTTGGAGCAGCTACCCAGAGTTCAGAAAGAACTAGAAAGGGTGAGCTTAGTCATCATTAAGTATCAGAGGTTGAACATATTCTAGGGTTAGGTTAGCTGATAGGGCCTGGAAGCCAAAGTCCTCAAGGTCCAGGCTTGCAGAAGATTAGATTGTATGGAACTAGAGGTGTCCAGGCCTAGACCTAGGGATAGTTAGGCAGAAATCATCTGGGCTCACCCTGAACCATGCATTCATAAAGCTTGAGTATGGCTCTCACCTCATCCCATTATCTGAAGACATAAAAACTAATTTATAACCCCAGATCCTTACCAGATTTGGTGTTTTTTTTTCTGTTGAGCATAAATCATAAAAATTGATCAGAATGTTTTACATGATTATTGTAGGTTTGTAAAGGACAGTGATGGTATTGATAGATAACCAGACTCATAGCTGCAAAGAGATTAAATTGGGCTTAAATAAAACTCAATTCATGCACACTGTGGAGGAAGCTGAGGTTATTTTAACTAATTAGGATGAACACAATGTGAGGCTAATCCCTCTCCTCTCCTTTTCCTTCCTCTCCATCTCTCTCCTTCCCTCCCTCCTGCCCTCCCTCTCTCCCTCTCATTTTCTTTCTTTTTTTTTTTTTTTTCATTTGTGTCTGTGTGTCCCTGTGTGTGAGAGAGTGTGCTTCCATGCATGTATTCTTGTGTGGAAAACAGAAGCCACCGTAAGGTGTCATTCCTTGAGTGCCATCCACCTTAGACTGGTAAAATATGGTCTAGATTTTGCCTGTATTTACCTCTGTAGAATTACTGGGGCAGGCCACTACCTTTCTCTTTTTAAATAGATGCTGAGAATCAAGCTCAGTTCCTCAAAAATGCATGGCAAGCACCTTTGTGACTGAGCTATCTTCCCAGCCTCAGCCACGCCCTTTCAAGTGAGCACAGAGAAGCCACCAGAATCTTGGAAATGTACCATCCCAAGTGCACCATCAAATCAAGTTTGTCTAAAGTGAATTTACATGCTTTCTGAGCTGTCAAAGAAAACTTGCAAGCAGATGGAGTTATTCAGTTAAAGAAGCTTGATTCAAGATGACTGCGGCAAAGCTAAGGCTGTTGAAGAAGGAAACAGATTGATCTCAACCTCACTATGAAAAAGTAGGAGGGAGGAAGAGTTTTAAGTGCTGTGATGAGTTGGAAAGTCCAGGAGGGTGTTTTAGTGGGGAGTTCATTAGGCACTATGACTAGGACACTTATGAAAGCTACTTTGTGCTTTACCATTTTGGGCTGTTTCTTCCAGAGATAGTGGGAATTAGCAGTGCATGGCCAGACCTTTTATGGTCCTGACACAGACATTCTTGGGTTACAAAATGGACAATAGGCAGAGATGAAATTTACTGATTAGAGGATAAAAAATAATTTGCAATTGTAAGCTCTAAATAAATACTATGTGAATATGAGTTTAGAGGCTTATACTCAGAAGGAAATTGGTTAAAACTCTAGCAAAACTGAGAGGAGTCTTAAGACCACCCTAGTCATTGCTATGTACAGTGTGCTAAATGCTCATAGAACATTAGCTCAATCTCTTTAAGTTTCCATAAAAAGTCCCATGTTCATTTTCCACTGCCATTACAACAAAGCTATAACAACTTCCCTGAGGGCCAAATGTCTTCTCAGTGAAGAAATCCAGGAATTGTCATGTCAGGCCCTTCTTGAAATGGTACTGTCATCCTAGTACCAACACAAAATTCCAGGGTCCACAGTCATTTCTTGGCTTGAATGTTTCTATTTTCAGTAACACAATATCATCTATTCTTTGTTTACTGTTTCTCTGGACACAACAGCTTCAAGACCATTGACTTACCCTTCTAGGGGCATCCTTATTGAGCCCAAATAGATAATGCAAGAACACCTGGCCACTTCAGATCCTTCATCTTATTGTGTCTACATACCATCTTCTTCTTCTTCTTTTTTTTTTTTTTTTTGACATGTAAAATAACATGTTAAAAGGTTTCGGAGATATGGATAATTCCATCTTCCAAGGTCACTTTTCAGGGATTAGGGTACAAAAGCATGTTTCTCCTTTGTCACTGTCAGGACTGCTGCTCTGATGCTTCCTCAGCTCTCACCTAAACCCATGTCTGGAGAGGAAGTGTTCACCATGCACTGCGCATGAGCACAGAACAGTCACTTCTCCCTGAACTCACAGGTCTCACACTCACCTGTAACCTCTGAGAGGAGAGCATGCCACCCCTCTGGCTGAGAATAGTTGGCACTGCTCTTCTGTTCCCAGGTGGCCCAGTCTATCTGATGGTTTTACCTATGCAGATGTGTTTGTAATGATGATATTAGTTTCACTTGCAAAATCCTCATGGATTGAGGGTACAGCCCTTCAGTTTAGAAATTTTAATTTTACTGGATAATGATCTTGGTGATTTTAAACATTTCCTGTTGCTTGTTAAACTGCCTGCTCGATTCAGCTCCAAATAACAGCTTAAGGCATACAAGTGAAAATTTAGCTCCTCGTATTTAACAACTACTATAATTTTAAAATCTACTTTCAATTAGGAAAAACCTTGTAATTCTCAAAAATGGTTGTGTTCCAAAGAAGTGCTAAAATGTCGACTGAATACAAGTCCACTTAGGGTCTGGTAGAAACTGTTCTGTTATCATGTGGCTTCATATTCAAAAGCTCATTCAATAGTACTACTGACATGACTGGGCTAGTGAAGCATTTAATATTTGTCTTTCTACATCTCCCCATGATGTCAGAACAATCCCCAGTAATCAAAGGAGATGAAAAAAGCTAAAGTATTTGTTAAATCTAAATATGTACAATTGGCACTTTCAAGAAAATGTGCATAAGAGATGTATTGATTTAGAAAAGGAAGATCATTTATGACTCTGGATACATGTTGGCTTTTGAGACTGACAATAATCTATTTTATGCAGCCAACACCATACAGATAGAGCCAGTCTTCCAAAGAGAATGCTTATCTTTAAAGAAATGTACCCCTTTTTTGAAGCTGAGTCTAATGGGATCCTCTCATTGAAAAATGAAGTCCAACCTTGGGGTGAATATTCTTTGTATTTAAAAATGAACTTGAGATTAATGTAGACAGGGGAACACAGAAGTAAGCTCAAGAGTGGGCATCAAGTCAGTACAGATGTTACTTGCTACATAGCAGGCTTGGAAGCCATAGGTGGATCATTTCCTGGGTACTGGCCAATACCAGACATTTACAGGTGTAGGAGAAAACAGGATTGATTTAAGACTAATAGCAACTGATATAGTTTCAGATAGGACAGGTAAGGCTATGGCTATCTGTTAAAATGAAAGAACAAATTTGTAGTGAAAGCTAGATTTCCATGTTTTTACCAATGTCCATCCTATCCTATAAGTATGTTATTTTTTTTTAACAAACATAATTGAAAATATTTTATTTGAATTTCACTTGTGCATGTTTGTATAATAGTATATTCCAGTAGCTATATATTAATACATGTGCTAGTTAGTTTTCACATTTGAATATATATATGTATATATACATATTTTTTTCAAGATCATCCCTCAACCTTGGAGAATTGTTTTGCTTAGACAGGTTTTTGAGAGGCTTTGCAGTGAGTGCTTCATCGCTTATATAGGTAGGCATATTTTTTTCTCTGCTTCATGGCTTTTTGTCTGGCCAAGGACATCTACATATTATGTCAATATGCACACAGACATTTATAGATGGCAGTTGAGCACAAGTTTCTTTATCACATAGATACAAGACTAAAAATATCAAATTGAACACATTTATACTTAAGAAGGCTTGGGATGTGTCCTTCACCTGAATTGCATACAGTCTTCTTTTTAAAATATGCTTTTAGAAATGTCAGGGAAATTTTATACAATGTTTATTAAAGCAGAGTGCATTGAAGACACACATTGAAAGGTTTCTTTCAGTCTTCTACTCTCTGTAATGGGTAGAGCTGCTGTTTATACCTTCCATAGACAGTCTGATTTACACACTAGTCTTTCTCTTAGATATATAGTGATTTTTGTTCCATGTGTTATGATTCTGTCATTCTCATTAAAAAAAGACATGTGTAGGTCAAATAGTTAGAGAAAGTAAGAAACTAGTTGGTGAAATTTATATCTCATTACAAAAATATTTTACATTATCAAGTATTAAAAGAAAAGTAACTTTTAAAGCTATGTGTAATATGCTCAATGATAATGCTTTAAAACACAATAATGAAGGTTGATCCTCAGAAGATGTTCATTTGTAAAATATTTGCTGTGCACCACCTGAGACTGGATCCTCAGCAATCACATTAAGTCCAGACCTGTGGGTACATATCTGCAGTCTCAGCAATGAGAAGGGCAGACAGGAGGATCGTAGGGTCTCTCTGGCTTCCCACCTTAGCCTAATAGGAAACTCCAGGCTCGGCTAGAGACCTTATCACAAAAGAAAGGTGGAAAGAGATTTAACGTTAACCTTTAGGGTCCACAGATGGCTACATGAGGGAGCACAACTGAACACACACACACACAACACACACACACACACACACACACACACACACTTCTCTCTCTCCCTCCCTTCCTCCCTCCCTCCCTCTCTCTCTCTCTCTCTCTCTCTCTCTCTCTCTCTCTCTCTCTCTCTCTCGTGTGTGTGTGTGTGTGTGTGTGTGTGTGTGTGTATGTGTGTGAGATGTCTTTCTGACACGTACACACATAAATAAGATGATATAGGATGTTAGCTTATTTTCAGGAATATAACAATTTTTATTATCTTACTCAATGGTTAATTCAATACTTATCATTTACAGTTGTCCAAATTTCAACATGAAGCTGCAATGTCACTCTGTATTGGGCGCTCAGATGTATTACAGCAAACAGGTTTCTGGATTTAGTTTTTTTTCCATGCAGAGAAAGGGCTGGTTAGTTTCCTAAATGATAAACTTTTCCCTCCTGTGTGTCTGTGTTTCTGAAACCAATGACTCTAGAGCAGCATGCCATCTTCAGTAAGAAAGGAGAGGCTAAATTTCCTTTTGCTGGTATCCACAGTTTATGAGGAGATAAGCCAGTGCATAAAAAGTATGGTACTTTAATTGTTAGAAGAAAGGAAAAGGTCTGAAGAGCCATAGATTCTGCCTCAAATGGGGCCCCTACTGATCTGGGAGTTGTTGCTGGGGATGAGGCTGAGCAGGGCAGGAAACACTGGACAAGTTGCCAGGATTTCTTTTCCTACCAGAAAAAAAAAATCCTGGAATCAGTTCACTCATGGTTTAGAGTGAAAACATCAGTGTGAGTATTCTGAGCATATCACAGAGGATAAAATGTGTAATTTGCTTCTGAGTTCTATGACATGAAAAGTAAATTACTGTGGAGCAAGGGAGTGAGAAGACAGATTTTTCAAAAGAAAGACAAAAAATATTTTTAGCTGCAAAGATTTTCAAATTTTATACATATATTTTTTTTTGAATTCACGGATTTGAGCCTCTCATCAGCTCTCCCTGCCACTCCCACAAATGTACATAGTTTAAAACCTACGAAACAGGTGAGGTCACTTTTGCCTTTTCTTTGCTACAGTTATGCAAATATTCTGGTTTGTTGGAAGTGCTAACTGATGAAAATGAATGGAAGGACACTCGCTTTTATTCAAATTAGGTGTCAAATGTGTGTAAAACATTCATAAACTGCATACTGTTTGACCTAGAGACAGCATTATAAGAATATGAAACTGACATCACAGTCTAAGGCAAATTTTTGTTGAAAAAATGTGAAGATCATGAAGATCTTTCATCAAGTCGGTAAAGTTAGAAAAGCTGGAAACAGTTTGTGTGTTCAGTTGTGTTCATATTTAGGTGTATGGATTCACATTTCACACAAATGATAGACTGAAATCCATCAATCACTCCGAACACCAAGTATAAGTAACAGGCAAAACTCTCCAAGTCTCTGTTCCTAATGAATCCATGTTATATGTGGAAGGAGTGAGGGACTTTGGGTATATATATTTAAAGAAAAAAATAGGTGTCATTATTAGGGTCCCAGAAGCTTTTCCAACAGTGGATGGCTTCCATGCTACTCTTTTATTAGTAGGTTCGTTCCTAGGAAGAAGATGTAACTCCACTGTGGACAGGAGAGGCGGGTCTGTTGCCTACTAACTGAAAGCTTCAGTGAGGCTGCGTCCTCCTCAAGAGACCACCTCAAAGGCAAATACAGGCCTAAGAGGCAAGGTTGGGAGGGAAATCAGGAAATATTTAGTGACTGGTGTCAGTTTCCCATGAGCCAGTTGTTCCCCTGAGACATATTAACTCTCCCATGTCTCTAGGCTACCGATACATAGTTTATTCAGAGTAGATATGAAACACATGGAAAGGGGTGGGTGCTGAGAACCTCCGCTGTGGCCACCCCCAAAAGCATCCAGGTGTGACTATGTGAACTGATTCCACCCATCAGGAGAAGCCCGAGAGCTGAGGTGTTTAGAACAAACACTAACTTACAGAGAATGGAGAAGAAATACCTACACTATATTATTAAAATAGAAATAAAAATTGTGTTGAGTTTGGGGATTTTGTTTTTTTACATATTTTCTTTATGTTCATTTATTTAACTACTCTTTAAAATAAATATGAACAAATATGCTACTAATGTTTTTAAAAAGTTACTTCTGGGATGTAAATTTTTTTATTAATTTATTCTTGTTACATCTCAATGGTTATCCCATCCCTTGTATCCTCCCATTCTTCCCTCCCTCCCATTTTCCCCTTACTCCCCTCCCCTATGACTGTTCCTGAGAGGGATTACCTCCCTCTGTATATGCTCATAGGGTATCAAGTCTCTTCTTGGTAACCTGCTGTCCTTCCTCTGAGGAATGTAAATTCATTCTCTTTTATTATTGAGTAAATTCGAATACCTCTTCCCCAATAGTTAGTTACTTACTTAGGGTAAATGTAAAAATTTTCATGTTAAAATGGTATAGAAAAAGATAACCAACTCTGGAAAAGAATAAAATTTTTAAATTGATTCTGAATTTCCCGTACAATCCACCCCTTATATTGTTGTTGTTGTTTTGTATAATGATCTCATTGTAGAATGCGTTGGTCATCTTTAAGAGCTTATAAGAACTCAATAAGGAAAAAAATGAAGAAGGAACATATCACACCCACACACATACTATTAGATACTATATATACTATTAGATAGTTAAAATATTTTCTGTGGAGATATATGCAGAGGAGTTGGAATGTATGGGGGCTGGGTACAATTTTAGATGAGGTGGTTAAACTGTCTCCCTAGTCTATTGACACTGCAGGAAAAAAATTGAATGAAATAAAGATAATTTAGGAAAATGTCTGCCAAGAAGGACCAGGAGAGCCCTGAGGTGGCAATGGAGACAACATGCTCAAGGGGCAACAAGGAGGCTGGAGGGCAAGATGAGTGCTAGGAAGAACAATAGAATCATATGCTTTCTACAGTGTGACTACATTCTAGTTACTTTAGCTGTGACATTAGGAGGCTCACAGCATTTCTGTCCAGTTTTACCATAGGTTCAAGTCTCCATACAACTCCTGACAAAATATATTTGCAGAACTAACTAGCCCCTTCATGCTTGCATCCTATAAGGTATTAATCTACACTTTGGAAATATTTTAAAATTTGGCAGTTTCCACACTGTTACTTGCTGTGTTCTCTTTGATTTGCCTGCAGCAGTGAAAAGCTGTATGAGGACAGGGACATACACACGCCCTGTTAATTATTGTCATCTCCCATTGGCAGTTAGATCATCTTAAAAGAATGACTTCACCATCTTTTTTTATGAGAATTTATAGAACAGATAAAGTTAACATATGAACGAAGCAATTAGCTGAAAATTAAATTCAGTTATAAAAAACAAAACTAAACCAGAGAGTATTCACAAATATTCTGAACTAAATTGTGTGTGTGTATTAAAGGTGACAGGAGGGTACCCTGATAATGCTGGATAGGTGACAGCACAAAGTAACATCCAAAGCCCATCATGTAGACCAGGGTTACAATGATGGCCAATTTATAGTGGCATAGATGCCACTCTGTCTTCATAGCTTTCACTTGAGTCTACTTGATACAAGATGTAGAATAAAAATAAATGTGATTTTAAAGGAGCACTGCATGCCATCCCAGTCTTCCATATTCCTACTTCCTGTCACGAGAATCTCAAATAAATAATTCCTTTCCTGCCCTCCTCTCCTGGCACTGGCTAATCTACTTCATGTTCCTTCCCAATTCCTTCCCAAAGAAAAGCAACTTCCACCATCAAGAATAATCAGGTCATCTTGTTCTAGGATGTTGTTGTACCTAATTTTTCCAGGAAAGCCTTGAACCATCCTATAAACAACAATTAGGAAATTACCTGTTTAGTTCCAGGGTTCCCCACTGAAGTGAAGTCTCAAAGCTTCTGTAGCTATGTCATTACATTATTTCTCTGTCACTAGATCCTGGGAGATGTCAGAAACACAGAATGTGCTAAAGTTTATAGGAATTAAAGATTATTACTTTTAACTCGAGTCAGAGAGAAGAGTCAACCAAGTTACTTCCCTAAAAAGTCATGTAGAATAAAACAGAGTTAGGTAAGCCAGGAATAACATGTTTGTACATATGAAGAAACTAAGTTAAACTTCTGACCATTGAAAATGTTCTCAATTACATTTAAAAAGTATCTTCTTCAAGCATGCATGTGTACATGCAAATGCAGACACCTCAGTTCTCATACAAATGTCAGAGGACAAGCTTAGATATTGGTCCTCACTCTCTACAGTGTTTGAGATAGGGTCTTTTGGTTGCTTGCAGCTTTGTAGTTCAAGTGATCTCTCAGTCCACAAGCTTCAGAAGATTCTCCCGACTCCACCTTGCTTTAGGAGTTCTGGGATTGAAGACTTGCTGGCCTCTAAGAGTTTGAACTCATGTCTTTACAATTGGAGCCAAGCACATTACATGCTGAGCCATATCCCCAGCATGAACTATAATATGCTTTAAAAATCTTTACAATATTATATTATGTTGATATGATTGAGTCAGCTTTACCTCTCACAAATAATGGAAATCTGTCATACATCAATGTCTGCCTTTAGTTATGCTTATGCCAACTATGTATCTGTTTTTAAAGATCACAATCCTTTATTTTTTTATATTGGCTCAGCACAAAGTTGTAGCAAACTGCAGAATTTTGCTACAATTACCAAACACTGCATAATTTTATCTAATTATACAGAGCTAATGTGCAACCTTCCTGTATTAATAATAAAGCAATTAACCTAAAATACCAATTGGTGTGAGTTTCTTGACTATTTCCTCATTACCACAGTCTGTTCCCAGTTTTTGAACAATGAACACTATACTCTATAAATGTTACTTCCAGATAAAGTTTATTTTTGTATGGCTCACAATAGCCTTGACACTCATCACCTTCAATTTTCTCACCTTTCCCTTTCTCAAATTTGTATGTGTGAAAGATGATATCTGTTATAGGAGTTCATGATGATCTAGATAAATTTAAGAGTAATTAGGAACATTAAGAGGCATAGTTATTATATTCTCATAGCCCACTGAGTTTACTTTTCCTCCCTTTTTAATGCCAATAGATTTTGTAAGAGACACTTCCATTGTGTCTGACAGGTCTGGTGTTATGGTGTCAATGGAAGCTTGCGTGGAAACCATTATCTTGTCAATTCTGTGATGTCAGTGGCAACTTGATGTCAATGAAAATGTATAAGGTTTTCCCATTATCATTGTAGCAGCTTCTCTAGGCTTCTCAATGTATCAAAAGACACTCAGGGCTAAAAAAGACTAACAACCTGAAATTGATGCCTGCACTTCTCAAAATTAAAGGTTGATATTGCAAGACTGTTTCTATTCTTGGCTTAGCATTAGCAGAAAAAAAAATACATTGAGCCCAAATAAAATAATAAGTAGTTATTTTTGTTGTTTATAATTTTGAATTTATTTGAATTTTCATGGCTGGTTCTTATTTATAAAGGTGAATAGTGCAGAAAAATTTTCTTGTAGACAATAAATTTGGTTAAATGTATTCTTTCCTATGAAAATTCATAAATATAGGAAGGTCACTTGGAATCAGTGGCTTGAACTAAAATTATATCCGTCAACCCACAATATCCCTGCTGTTATATTTGAACAGTTTCATATGGTGATTTCCCAGGAAGATGTAATCATAGTGTATCACTAATGCTGGGCAAATGACACTTAGGTCTTTGTGTAATAAAATAAGTATGGATTGCATTGTACTAACACAGTTTATATTTCAGTACATATGAAGTGGAGCAGAAGGCTTTCGCACTTTGTTTATGATCTTTTAGGCACAAATTTTGCCTTGGTAAATATTGAAACTTTATAAACACAATTGAATGTGCATGTTTTCCCAAGCAATCTTTCTCTCACTCTCTTGCTTTAATGCCATAATTTGCTTTGAGTACTAATCACTGGAGATGGTAAAAGTTGTGAAAAAAAACTGAGGCAAAAGTAGAGTTTCATTATCTTTAGAAGTTTTCTAATTAGCTCCTTGATACAGGCAATTCATAAAATAAGGAGAAATTTGAAAAAATCGAATGCACATTTAGGTGTATGCAGGTGTGTACGTGTGTGTATGTGTGTGCATGCTTATGTGTACATGTAAGTCTATATGTGTGCATGTGTGTACATATGCCTGTGAATGTGTATACTTCACAGGTCTTCAAAGGCCTGACAGAAACAGAAATAACCACATAGATTCAATTCTATTCCAAAAGATGTATTCTTTTTTTTTATTTTCCATATCCTGAATCTACGTATGACTTCATAATAGTAAGCTGTGACATTTGAGCTCTCTGAAATAGCTACACATTTTTTATGTAAAAAGAATACATGGAATTATATTGGATGAATTGAATAGGCAAAAAATAAAAGTGCTACCTGTTTGGGTGCACTTAAATATATGATTATTATAAATACTTGTGTGTGGATCAAAACAAATCATGTTTATGTGATGATATGAAAATACATGCTTAGATTTATAGCCATATATGTGTTTTGTATGCAAAAGTAGATCACCACATAATCATGATTTGATTTGAATTATAGTCACAAAACATATATAGTTGTTAATTTAAGGTGTAAATATGTTGTATCTATATATCTACATTTTCCTTCAATTTTTTTGCTGACCATTACTTCTGGCAATTCAAGTTTTGTAATATGGACAGGAAGAAATCAAGATTTCTACACTGTGGGTGAATTCATTTGCTGCCTGTGGACAATTGTGAGGTACATTTAAGGAGAGAAAATGTGAGCCCACTGAATCTGACAGGATTTTAGAAAATTACTTTTAAATTGCATGGATTGTTCATACTCTGAATCCTGTTGCAAAATAATTGAGTTGGTTACATCATAAAGTTTCTCCTTTCCAGCTCTCTGTTTAGATCTGCATATCTAACGATAGGTATAGTAAAAATACTAGAAATCATGTAATTGCTTGTTAAAATGTTGTTTTCTATCACACTGAAAAAGTTATTAATGTTTCTTTTGTGTTTATGTGATTGTGTGACTACATGCTTGTGTGAGTGTGGGTTAATCTTGCCACAGTGTTTGTGGGAGGTCACTGGAAAACCTCAGGTGGAAGTCTATGGGTTTCATTTTGTTTGAGACAAGATCTCTTATGTATTGTTACAAGCTAATAACCCAAAAGTTTCTATGGATCCCTTTGTTTCCATATTCCATGTTATAGCAGGAGTTCTGGGATTATAGAGATGTTCAATTATGTTCACCTTTACATGGATTCTGGAGATTCAAACTTGGGACCTAATGATGATATCATGGCAAATACTTAATCCAATGATGGTTGGCAACCCATCTTGCTAAGCCAGAGGATAATATTTAAAACAAGATCATCATACACTTTAGTAACTTACAAAGACAGAACAGTTTTAAGTAACTGACAAATACATGATACATTTTTATTTTAACCCATACATGTGGCAAGATAATAAAAGAGAGATGCTGAGAGAATAAGTATCATCTATCTATGTATCTATCTATTGATCTATTGATCCAACACCTATCCACTACCCATATATTCACCTCTTACTTGTTTATACATCTGTCTTCCTATTTCTATATACTTATCTATGTTAAATCTATTCACAAATAGAGTTGTAATCTCACCTTTGACAGTAGATAAATGAAAAAAAATCTGAGAGAAAAAATAGTGTTAATACATGGAGGAAATAAGATTGAATTCTGGCTGAAAGCTCTGCTTGTTATATGGCTACCTAAAAGACAATTTGTGAATGGGGATAAAACATCACTAAAGGTGACCTTCAAACTTATTTAACATGTCACATTGAGACTCAGGTCCATCTTTATGGAGAGTTGAGTTAAATACTGTCAGCATATCTGCATAAGCCACACTAAAGATGCTGCAGGAAAGTTGGATAACATTTTCATTATCAACTATCACTGTGACAGTTAAGAAGAACACAGAGTCCTCAAGGCAAAATGTAAACCAAACTACAGGAAATGGACATCACATACTCACCCATATCCTAGCTTGATTCTTCTTAGGAAAAATGATTCTTCTCCAAGAATTTACAACTTGGATAAAACTGGTATTTTCTTGAATTAACTGAGCCTGTGTTATGTTTTCCTAAACATTTTGTCATGTTGGTGTTTCACACAGAGATGTGAAGGACAATATATTCCACAATGAAACCTGGATTCCTTACTTAAAAAGTAAGTGTTGTCTCTAAAGTCAAAGAATGAATTAATAATATAACTTCCTATCCTGTTGAATTCCAATGGATAATCTGTTCACATAATTCAGTTTATGTCAGACAAAAGAAATGCTTGAAAATGCCTCACTCTCACCTACTTCTTAGAGCTCATTAGCCACAAATCATAGGCAACCACTCTAACCTTTCACCGATATATTTGATGCATTAGTGACTTAGGAGTTGCATTTCTTTATATTTGGCTGCTTATCAAGTAGTTTTGACACATACATAGTTATTTTCAAGAACCATTTAGAAAATATTAACTAGAATTGCTGGGTTTCCAGAAATTTAAACCCCTTATTTTGTTTCAAATTAACAGAAGTATTCTGAGGGTGATGGAAGCTGGATTTTTTTTAAGCCTGGGGACACCAGAGCAGTGTTGGGCATGGATCTCTCTTCTCCCCCTACTTACCAGCCTGGCCCATCTGGGTCACAGACAGCAAACAAGCAGAGCTGAGTTGGGCATGGGTCATAAGCAAAAGTAACAGCCATCCAAGAAGGAATGTGGGACACCTGAACAGCCTTGAGATTGGATTTCTCTGCACCCACATCTTTTTGGCCTAGCCTATATGGGTCACAGAAACCAAAACAGCATACCAAGGAGGTTTGAGGGTCACCCTAGCAGCTTTCAGCTTGGAACTCTCACAACCTCTCCTGCTTCATCAGGGTTGTAATCTAAATAAATTATTTAAATAAAAAATACACACAGAAAAAAAGAAAAGAAGCACAAAGTATCCTGGTATAATTCTAACCAAGCAAGTGAAAGACTCATATGAAAAATTTTAAGTCTCTGAAGAAAGAAATTGAAGAATATATCAGAAGATGGAAAGATTCCCCCATGCTCATGGATTTTGGTAGGATTAACATAATAAAATGGCCTACATACCAAAAGCAATCGACAAATTCAATGCAATTCTCATAAAAATGCCAACACAATTCTTTACAGATGTTGAAAGAACAATTCCCAACTTGGTATGGAAAAACAAAACAAAACAAAACAAAAAAGCCCTAAATAGCTAACACAGTCCTATACAGTAAAAGATCTTCTGGAGGTATCTCCATCTCTGATATCAAGCTTTTACTAGAGAGCAATAGTAATGATAATGGCATGGTATTTGCATAAAACTGACAGGTGGATCCATGGAATTGAATCAAAGACCCAGAAATAAACCCACACACCTATGGACACTTGATTTTGAACAAAGAAGCTAAAACCATACGATGGAAAAAAGTTATTTTTTCAACCAACGAATGGTGCTGGTCTAACTGGATGTCTAACTGTAGAAAAATGCAAATAGACCCCTATTTATCAACCTGTACCCAACTAATGTCCAAGTGAATTAAAGACCCTAAGATAAAACCAGAAACACCAAATCTGTTAGAAAAGAAGTGGGGAAGAGCCTTGAGCTCATTGGCACAGGACACAACATCCTAAACAGAACACCAATAGCTCAGGCTATAAGATCAACAAATTAATAAATGGGGTCTCATGAAATTGGTACTATTCTGTAAGGCAAAGGACACTGTTAAGAGAACAAAATGAAAGACTACAGACAAGGAAAAGCTCTTTACCAACCCTATAGCTGACAGAGGGCTAATAAACAAAATATATAAAAAATTTAAGACATTAAGACCAACAAACAAACAATCCAATTAAAATGGAATGCAGTGCTTAACAGAGAATTCTCAACAGAAGAATATAGAATGGCTAAGAACCACTTAACAAAATATATAAAGTCCCTAGTCATCAGGAAATGAAAATCAAAAGACTCTGATTCCATCTTACACTTTTCAGAATAGCTAAGATCAAAAACTCAAGTGACAGTATATGCTGATGAGGATGTGGAGAAAGGGGAACACTCCTCCATTGCTTGTGGGAGTGCAAACTTTTTTTTTCATTTTATTACTTTATTCTTGTTACATCTCAATGGTTATCCCATCCATTGTATCCTCCCATTATCCCCTCCCTCCCATTTTCCCCTTATTCCCCTCCCCTATGACGGTTCCTGAGAGGGATTACCTCCCTCTGTATATGCTCATAGGGTATCAAGTCTCTTCTCGGTGACCTGCTGTCCTTCTTCTGAGTGCCACCAAGTCTATCCTTCCAGGGGATAGTCAAATGTGAGGCACCAGAGTACATGAGAAACTCATATCCCACTCTCCACTCAAGTGTGGAGACTGTCCTGACCATTGGCTAGATCAGGGTAGGGGTTTAAAGTTAACGCCTGTATTGTCCTTGGCTAGTGCCTTAGTTTGAGCAGGACCCCTTGGCCCAAATCTTCCTATCATAATGTTCTACTTGTAGTTTTCTAGGACCCACTGGATCCTCCTACAATGCTATTCTCACCTGGTTCTCTCATCTAGAGTCCCAATAGGATGTCCTCCCCTCTGTCCCAGTTTCCTGGTAAGTGAAGGCTTTCGTGGGACATGCCCCTCGGGCTAGTATGCAGATATAAGTGAGTATATACCATTTGAGTCTTTCTGCTTCTGGGTTAAATCTCTCATTATGATCATTTCTAGCTCAATCCATTTATCCACAAATTTTGGGAATTCCTTGTTTTTAATAGCTGAGTAGTATTCCATAGTGTATATGTACCACAGTTTCTTTATCCATTCTTCTACTGAGGGACATTTAGGCTGTTTCCATGATCTGGCTATTATGAATAAGGCTGCTATGAACATGGTTCAGCAAATTTTCTTGTTGTATGCTGGTGCATCTTCTGGGTATATTCCAAGGAGTGGAATAGCTGGGTCTTGAGGAAGCCCTATTCCCAGTTTTCTGAGATAGCACCAGATAGATTTCCAAAGTGGCTGTACTAGTTTGCATTCCCACCAGCAATGAAGGAGTGTTCCTCTCTCACCACATCCTCTCCAGCATGTGGTGTTGCTTGGTTTTTGATCTTAGCCATTCTGATGGGTGTAAGATGGAATCTCAGAGTTGTTTTGATTTGCATTTCCCTGATGACTAAGGAGGTTGAGCATTTCTTTAAGTGTTTCTCAGCCATTTGATATTCTTCTGTTGAGAATTCTCTGTTTAGTTCCAAGTCCCATTTCTCAATTGGGTTATTTGGTTTGGTGGTGTTTAATTTCTTGAGTTCTTTATATATTTTGGATATTAGACTTTGTCAGATGTAGGGTTGGTGAAGATCTTTTCCCAGTCTGTAGGCTATCGCTTTGTTCTCTTGACAGTGTCTCCAGCCTTACAGAAGCTTCTCAGCCTCATGAGGTCCCATTTATTAATTTTTAACATTAAGCCTGGGCTGTTGGTGTTCTGTTCAGAAAGTTGTCTCCTGTGCCAATATGTTCCAGGCTCTTCCCCACTTTTTCTTCTAAGTGACTGAGTGTCTCTGGTTTTATGTTGAGGTCTTTAATCCACTTGGATTTGAGTTTTGTGCAAGGTGACAAATATGGGTCCAGTTGCATTTTTTGACACATAGACCTCCAGTTAGACCAGCACAATTTGTTGAAGATGCTATCCTTTTTCCATTGAATGGATTTGGCTTCTTTGTCAAAAATCAAGAGACCATATGTGTGTGGATTCATATCTGGGTCTTCAATTCGATTCCACTGATCAACCAGCCTGTTGCTGTGCCAGTACCATGCTGTTTTAATTACTATTGATTTATAGTACAATTTGAGATCAGTTATTGAGATTCCTCCGGAGCACCTTTTATTGTACAAGATCGTTTTGGCTATTCTGGGTTTTTTGTTTTTCCATATGAAGTTCAGAATTGAACTTTCAATGTCTTTAAGAAATTGTGTGGGTATTTTAATAGGGATTGCATTGAATCTGTAGATTGCTTTTGGTAGGATGGCCATTTTTACTATGTTAATTCTCCCTATCCATGAGCAAGGAAGATCCTTCCATCTTCTCATGTCATCTTCAATCTCCTTCTTCAGAGTTTTGAAGTTTTTTTTCAAACAAGTCCTTCACTTGCTTAGTTAGAGTAACTCCTAGATATTTTATATTGCTTGTGGCTAATGTGAAGGGTATGGCTTTCCTAATTTCTTCCTCTGCAAGCTTGTCATCTGTGTATAGGAAGGCTACAGGCTTTTTTGAGTTAATTTTGTATCCAGCAATTGCTGAAAGTGTTTATCAGCTGTAGGAGTTCTCTGGTGGAATTTTGAGGGTCACTTATATACACTATCATATCATCTGCAAATAGGGATAGTTTGACTTCCTCCTTTCCCATTTGGATACCCTTGATCTCCTTTTGTTGTCTTATTGCTCTGGCTAGAACTTCGAGTACTATATTGAAGAGATATGGAGAGAGTGGGCAGCCTTGCCTTGTTCCCGATTTTAGAGGAATTTCCTTGAGTATCTCACCATTTACTTTGATTTTGGCTATTGGCTTGCTGTAGATAGCCTTTATTATGTTGAGGAAAGTGCCTTGTATCCCCGATCTCTCTAAAACTTTAAACATGAATGGGTGTTGGATTTTATCAAATGCTTTCTCTGCATCTAAAGAGATGATCATGTGGTTTTTTATTTTCAGTTTGTTTATATGGTGGATTACATTGATGGATTTCCGTATATTAAACCATCCCTGCATGCCTGGAATGAAGCCTACTTGGTCATGATGAATGATATCCTTTATGTGTTCTTGTATTCGTTTTGCAAGAATTTTATTTATTATTTTTGCATCGATGTTCATAAGAGAAATTGGTCTGAAATTCTCTTTCTTTGTTGAGTCTTTGTGAGGCTTAGGTATCAACGTGACTATGGCCTCATAGAATGAATTTGGTAATGTTCCATCCAATTCTATTTTTTGGAGTAGCTTGAAGAGTATCGGTATTAGCTCGCCTTTGAAGGTCTGGTAGAACTCTGCACTGAAACCATCTGGCCCTGGGCTTTTTTTGTTTGGGAGACTATCAATGATTGCTTCTATTTCTGTAGGGGAAATGGGACTATTTAGCTTGTTTATCTGTTCTTCACTCAATTTGGGCAAGTGAAATTGATCAAGAAAGTCATCCATTTCCCTTAGATTTTCAAATTTTGTGGCATATATGCCTTCAAAGTAGGATCTTATGATTCTTTGTATTTCTTCAGTGTCTGTTGTAATGTCTCCCTTTTCATTTCTGATTCTGTTGATTTCAATACTGTCTCTCTGCCTTTTAGTTAGTTTGGCTAACGGTCTGTCTATCTTATTGATTTTCTCAAAGAACCAGCTCTTGGTTTTGTTGATTCTTTGGACTGTTTTCTTAGTTTCTAATTTGTTAATTTCAGCCCTGAGTTTGATTATTTCCAGACGTCTACTCCTTTTTGGTGTTTCTGCTTCTTTTTTTTTCTAGGGCTTCCAACTGTTTTGTTAAGTTGCTTATGTGCGATGTTTCCAATTTCTTTTTAAAGGCACTTAGTGCTATGAGTTTTCCTCTTAACACTGTTAGTATGTGTCCTTTTATTGGAGAATTGAGACCATTGATGTTGAGAAATATTAACGACCAGTGACTGTTAAGAGTCTTAATTTTGATGTTGTTTCCAATCGAGTGTTTGTGTAGCTATGTTTTTGCCATGGTATAGTTACCTATTTCCTGAGTAGTTTTGGTTGTAGCTTGACCCTTTGGGATAGAGTTTTCCTTGTACTACCTTCTATAAAGCTGGATTTGCGGATAGGAACTGTTTGAATATATTTTTGTCATGGAATATTTTGTTTTCCCCGTCAATGGTTATTGTTAGTTTTGCTGGGTGAAGTAGTCTGGCCTGGCATCTGTGGTCTCTTAGGGTTTGAAAGGTCTCTGTCCAGGCTCTTCTACCTTTTATGGTCTCTGCTGAGAAGTCGGGTGTAATTCTGATAGGTTTGCCATTAAATTTTATTTGGCCTTTTCCCCTTGCAGCTTTCAATATTTTTTCTTTGTTCTGTATGTTTTGTGTTTTGATTATTATGTGACGGGCAGTTTTCCTTTTCTGGTCAATTCTATTTGGTGTTCTGTAGGCCTCTTGTATGTTTATAGGCATCTCTTTCTTTAGCTTGGGGAAATTTTCTTCTATGATTTTGTTGAGAATAGTTTCTGGGCCTTGGAGTCTGATATCTTCTCTTTCTTCAATGCCTATTATCCTCAGATTTCTTCTTTTCATGGTGTCCTGAATTTCTTGGATGTTTTGTGTCAGGAGTTTTCCAGATTTGGCATTTTCTTTAATGGTTGCTTCAAGATCTGTGATTGTATCTTCTAGACCTGAGATTCGTCCTTCTGTCTCTTGGATTCTGTTAGAAAAGCTCACCTCTGTGTTGTTCGCCTTCTTCTCTGAGGTCTCACATTCTCGTTTTTCTTCTGTCTGTGTGTTTATCATTGAATCCATTTTTGTCTTCAGATCTTGAAGTGATTTTTTTATTTCTTTCACCTGATTGTTTGTATATTCCTGAGTTTCTTCCATTGCCTCTTTATATATCTTCAGAGCTTGAACCATTTTATTTATTTCTTCCATATGGTTATTTGCATTTTCCTGAAATATTTCCAGTTCCACTCTATGTTCTTCTTTTATGTCTCTCACCTGTTTGGCTGTGCCTTTTGTATTTGATTACGAATTTTATTTGTTTCCTCCATTAATATGCTCCTTATTAAGGATTTGAGGTCATTTTCTTGTATTTCCATTGTATTTGAGTTCTCTGGATTGTTTTCTTTGGGATAGCTGGAAACTGGAGGTGCCATGTTGTTTTGGGGTTTTTTGCGTATGCTTTTACGCTGTCCTTAGACATCTTGTTGTCTTTGATTTTGTTGGGTAGCTTCCCAGGTTGGATGTAGGGCGTCTGATGATAGATTCACTTGTTTTCTCATGATTTCTGTAGGTTGGATGTTCTGATGCTTCACTGGTGTGGATGGCAGGAAGTTAGCCCTGTCTTTTGGGCTCTCACAGCCAGTGATCTTCAGCTCTCCTGTGCTGTGTGTCCTGCAATCATTCTGGGTCTCTGGATGAGCGTTGGGTCAGGCCAAGGTATCCACAGTCTTCTGGGTTCCCTGTCAAATCCAGCCAGGGACACTGGGCCTGAACCACCCGCCGACCTTAGCTAGAATCTCCGGGCCTGAACCGTCTGCCAAGCTCAGCTAGGAATTCTGGGCTCAAAATGCACCCAGGGTCCAGCCCGAATTTTTGGGCTGGAACTGCACACCAAGCTCAGCTAGGGGCTTTGGCCAAAGTGCGTGCTGTGGCCAGTTATTGGCTCAGGCCCGAACAATCCGCCCAGCTCAGCCAGGAATTCTGGATTCAAACTGCACACTGTGTTCAACCAGAGTCTTAGAGCCGGGACTGTGCCAAAAGCTTTACTAGAGTCTCTGTATCCAATCTGTCTGCCAAGCATGGTTAGGGACTCTGGCCCTAAACTGCATGCTGAGCTCCACCCGAGTCTCAGGGGCGGAATTGTGCACTGAGCTCAGCCAGGGACTATGGACCCACACTGCACGCTGAATTTAGCCCGGGACTATGGGCCTATACTGCGTGCATAGTCCAGCCAGAGTCTTGGGGCCGCTGAGCCTATGTGCACAGCTCAGGAAGAATCTCTGGACCTAATCTGCCCATCAAGTCCAGCTAGAGCCTCTGGGCTGAATCTGCGTGCTGATGTCAGCCCGCGTCAGTGCCCCAAAACTACCCGCTAAACTGAGTTAGTGTCTTGGGCAGAACTCTTCGTTGGTGTGATTTAGCGCCTCCGGTGGAACTGAGCGCTCCGCCCAGCCTGCATCACAGCAGGTGAACTGAGGCTGTGCTGATCTGGCGCCTTTGGTGGACCTGAGAGCTCCACCCAGCCTGTGTCACAGCAGGGGAGCCGTGGCTGTGCTGAGCTGTTGCCTTGGGCAGAATTGCTTGCTGTGCTCAGTCAGCATCTCCATGGCATTGCACACTGAGCTGTACCAGGGACTCTGAGGCCAAACTGTCCGCCGAGTCCAGTTTGTGTCACACTGCACCATGCTTCCCAAATCCTGTCCGGAGTCCCCTCTCCTGCAGCAACTCCCACCAGCCACCACACTAACCGCCTCCACCGGAAGGCTCTGAGCTGCAAACCTCAGCCACTGACACTGGTGCCGCTGGTGTCGCCGCTGCTGCTCTGATCCGAGAAAATCCACACTCCGCGGGCTGGCCTTGGTATCAGTGGATACTCTCTAATGATGCTGGTGCCTCTACGGATGTATCGGCATTTTCAGGAATTTTAGGCTATAATCACGAATTGTGGAATGTTTCTGCCACACACAAAATAAAGGGCAGACATCACCAACCAAAATTAGAAAGCATTTCATACAATAATATTTTAAATAATGATACTGGCACTGTAGCTAAGGTATGCGTCAGAGCACCCTTCTTCTTTCTCATAGCTGATACTCTCAACTCCACTATTTTAGATTGTACCTCACCTGAGTGTCAGTTGGCTGAATGTTGGGACGGCACATCCAGGTTAGCCCTTTTGGTTCGTCTGCCTACCTTTGTGCCCATTCCGGTAGAGGCAGACCCTGATAATTTTCCGATTATGAATCTTATCAGGCAAAAACATGATTTTGGAATTACTGCAGCCATTATAACAGCCATCACTATTTCAGCAGCAGCAGCTACCACTGCAGCTGTCGCTATGGCCAACCAAGTACAAGCTGCTGAGACCATTAATCAGATAGTGGAAAAAAACCGCCACTGCCTTAGTGACCCAAGAAAGGATAAATGCACATTTCCTGTCTGGCATTCATCTGGCTACCCAGAGAATGGATCTGTTACAGGAACAAATGGAAGAATTGTTTAAACTCATTCAAACAAGTTGTATTTCTCATTATCAACATGTGTGTGTTACCCCCCTAAGTTATGATTTTACTACTTCCATTAATCAAAGTAAGATCATTTCAGATTACCTTGCAGGAGACTGGACATTGGAGGCCGAAAAGCTATCCCGACAGCTTTTCTACCAGATCGCACAATTGAATGGCACTCGAGTGGAGATCATTACCCTTGGAGATCTTACTTCTTGGCTGCATTCTGCATTTTCCTTCTTTAAGGAATGGGTGGGGGTGGGAATTTTTGGAGCTATATTAATTTGTGGTGTAGTGCTCTGCCTTTGGCTACTGTGCCGACTAAAGAAAAGAAATCAATGCGATAAGACCCTGATGATCCAAGCATTGCTGGCAGTTGAGCAAGGCGCCTCTCCCCAAGTCTGGCTTGCCAGACTCAAAAGATGAGCCATCCCTTTCCCTTTGTGTGGCCTTTGCACACCGGTTGAGCCTTGTTGCCATTGCACACCGGAAGGCACACACACACCCTGTTAGCGGCCGTAGCACTTCGCGGGGATCCTCCCATTGCACGCGAATCGGTGCTACCCCTACCCCTGATCACCGTCCTCGATCAGTAAGATCTTCATAAGGATCTCTCCTAGATCGGATGGTTACCCTTGGCTCAAATAAAGGAGGGGGAGATGTTAGGCACGGATCACACCCAGAGGTGGTGTCGATCCTACTTCAGCTCCTGCGCATGCGCGGTTAAGGGCACGACAACAATGTTTCTCTTTCCCCTCCCGCACGGGGATATGCTAATGAGGCATTGGCCGGAGGCTCAATTCCCCCTCCGGCACAGGGGAATGCTAATGAGGCATTGGCCGGTTCGCCAATCAGCCAGAGACACGCCACGCTAGGGCCTGCATATAAGCAGCGCGCTCCGAGGGCTGGGGTCTTTCGCTTCAGCTTCAAAGGGCGCTCCCAATAAAGTGTGATCGAGAAGGATCCTGGTGTCGGAGTCTTTCCTGCTGGCAGGGAGGTCGAGACGTGTAGGGGCACACAGGTCCTCCGCACCCTGGTCCCCCCGAACCGTGGAGCACTCCTGCCATCGTGGTGTCAGGACCCCGGTGCTCCTGGCTCAGAAATCTGCGCAAATCCCCGAATTGTTCACTGGAGCCTCCAAACACGGTCCGCACTGCTTGCCACCATCTTGGATCTGGGAGTGCAAACTTGTACAATGTTTTTGGAAATCAATCTGGTCCTTTCTCAGAAAATTGGGAATATTTCTACCTCAAGACCCAGCTACACCATTCTTGGGCATATACTTGAATGTTGCTCCACAGTAAAACAAGGACATTTGTTCAGGTATGTTCATAGCAGCTTTATTATAATAGCCAGAATCTGGAAACAGTCTAGATGTCCCTCAACCAAGAATGGATAAGGGAGTTGTGTTGTGTTTACACAATGGAATATTACTCAGCTATTAAAAACAAGGAAAATTTGAAATTTGGAAGCAAATGGAACTAGAAAGGATCATCTTTAGTGATGTAAGCCAGACCCAGAAAGACATAAATGGTATAAGCAGATACTAGCCATATAATATAGGATAACCACAGTGTAATACACAGACCTAAAGAAGCTAAATAATAAGGAGAACCCTAGGATAATGCTTAATTTTTATTCAGAATGGAAAATAGAGTAGACACTCGAAGAAGTTGAAGAGAAGAAACAGGACAGAAGCCCATCATAGGGGTTCTCTGAAAGACCCCACCCAGAAGGGGATATAAGTAGATGCTGAGGCTGACAGCCAAACTTAGGGGTGGAACACAGGGAGTCTTTTGGAAGAGTTGGGTGATAAAAGGACCTGGAGGTTACAGGAGCTCCACAAAGAGACCAATGGGGCCATCAAATCTGGTTGGAGTAAGGAGGTGCTGTAGAGAGTGATGCACCAAGGACCATGCATGGTGAGGACCTATACACTCTGCTCAGATGTAGTATATTGGCAGCACAGTCTCTTTGTTGGTCCCATAATATGGGGAATAGTGACTACTTTTGGCATGGACTCTTATGCCTATTCGTGAGTCATGTTTCCTGGTGGTATGGACTTGCTAGGCCACAGAATAAGAGAATACATACAGTCCACATGAGACACGATATGCAGAGGTCAGATGTTTGGGGAGGATGGATTCCCTTTCTGGAGATTCCAGAAGGGGGATGAGAGAGGGATAGAGGTTAGGATAGGTAAATGATGAGGGACTGGGCTACAGTCAGGATATAAAATGAATTAAAAAAAAAGAATAAAATCAAAATAAATCATTAAAAACAGCACTATCCACTGTATAGTATAAAATATCTTACCTTAAATGAAATTCAGTATTGTAAAATAGAACCTACTTTCCTAGCATGTAATAAGAACATATTGATTTTTGTCCTTATAATTTTCCTCAAAGTTTCACAAATTTAGCATCCTAAACACCATCTTAAAAGTTCATATGATATTGGGTAATTCTTTTGATCTGGATATACCTTTTTGCCTTTCAATATTTCTCAATAAATTACAGTTTCTCAGAGACTGTAGCTAGCTATTAGGCCTCACAAGAGCCCTTTGAAGTGAATATAGCTGCTATAGATATTATTTTATCCATTTCTTGGTGAGAAGACTGACATGAATTTGAATAACTCCTCCTAGAATTTACCCATCCGTGAAGATCAATAACTGGAACTTGTATCCATTACTACATAATTACACAGCCAGTGTTCAATCATGTCATTCTGTCTATGAACTAGCTAAATGTTATGCCAAAGAAATACTTCTGGATATTATTTTTGTAGCCAACTTAAGTCTTTGTCCTCCTAATTTGAATTAATGTCTTACTTTTTAGGTAAACAGGACATTGAAACTGTGAAAATTCAGGAGCTATAGAAGAGAGAAGTAGAAAAGTATGTCAGTAAAGCATGTTAATGATATTATATGTTAGAGTGCAGTCATCAGTATTGACTTACTCACTTGGCCCAAAAGCCAGAAATATTTGATTGAGCTGGGAAAATATGCAAGCACTAAGCCCACCCAATTCCTTTCTTGTTACAGTCTATGTTTTAGCCATATCACCAAGGTGGTCATGGGTATAGCTATATTAAATCTTGAGAAACATTATAAGTGAATGAGTGTGCAAAAGAAAAATAAAAGAAGAAGAATAGGAGGATCAGGAGAGAGAGAGAGAAAGACAGACAGACAGACAGACAAAGAGACAGAGACAGACAGAGAGAGAGAAAGAGAGAGAGAAGAAAAAGGCTGAGTTGTTGTATTAAGAGTACTTGGGTTGACCCACAGTGCTGTGATGAAGAGGGAGGTGATTGATGCCCAGGACTTTATAATATGAAAGCTTCAGCACTCATTCTGACCTGACTCAGGGGAACTATCTCCCAAATAGGAGAGGCTTGGTGAGCTGCCATTATCTTCACAATGTCTTCTTTTGCTTTGTACTCTTTCTGTCCAGACCTGTGCCTTGTACTCACACTTGCTTTCACTTTAGTTACATGCAAGCCTGAAGAAGATAGTTTGATAATGTTAAAAACCAAATGAAGAAAGATTTTTGTTTAATTATAAGGAATATTTAAAAATAAAAAACATTGGTAAACTACAGAAAAGGGTTTTTTGGAAATGAAAAACAAAGAAATATAGAAGGGGGAGTAAAGGCAATCATTATAGACCATTAGTATTAATAGTTGCATAGAAACTAAATTAAATACCTACTGTTCATTCTATCCACGTCATTTTATTTTAACTTAAGTGTGTGATGGCTATACTATCAAGAGGAAGAAAAAGTTTGGCTCAATGTATACTATTACTAGTAAAAGACTTGTAATGTTTTACTAACTTTTAATGAATTAAAAAATATGATATTAAATTATAACCATAGCTGTCATAGTAGTATGGCACAATAGTATAATTATGACTAAACTATTATCACTATTATATGTGTCACAGACGAATATCCTAGCTAGACGAAAGCATTGAAGTTGTTCATTATTTTTTACCTTCCTAGCAAGTCTCCTGCAGTTCTGTCACAAATTCACAGAATACCCTTGAGAACCAAATTTTCCCCTGGAAACTCAAGTTACAATGAAATGTGTGAAACCTTTCAGATGGCAGTGTGGCATTCCTGCTGAATGTACATGTGATGCAATTCTGTTTCATTCCAGTCACAAATGAATACTTTGCATTTATTTATAAACTGTTCTACACTTAAAGGTGGGGTTTTTGGAAGCAGTATATGGGTAATAATGGATTAGGATGGACATTCTGAAGTTCAGAATGCCCCAGCTGTTCTATTTTGTGAAAGCATGCACTCCAGCCTCCACGAAGCACTCTGCTTTTGATGAGCTGATATCCTCTTTATCCTTTTAGGTTTAGACAATGTGTGTTACAATCAAATACATGCCAAGGAAGTATATCATTAATGACTGAAATAAAATAGAAGGGAACTTTCCATCTGAAAAACATCACAAAACAAAACAGAACAAAGCTGACTTGTGGATTGAATGAGGGTGGGCCCTACCTCCCATGTGTTTGGATGTCCTCAGATGATGGAACTGTTTGGGAAGGATTGGAATGTATGGTCTAATTGGAAGATGTGTTTCAAAAGACTTAGGTTCTGGAGGATTCAAATGCCTCCTGTCATTCCCAGCATGCCCTCTGCTTCCTGCTTCCAGTTAGAGATGTGAGCTCTCAGCTGTTCTTGGGTCATGTGTCTGCTCAGCCATCAGGGACACTAAACATCTTAAGTTCTAAGTTGCCTTGGTCACAGTTTTTCCCCTACAGCAGTAGCAAATTAACTAAGACACACACTTATGAATTTTCAGTTATGTACTATGAGATTAAAGCAATTGTAAATGTAACATAATAAGTTTAAAAAGCTAGATATTGCTTTATATAGATATTGTACTTGCAGTATATTTTTCTTGTCATCATTCACAAAACATTTATGTAATAATTCTTCTGATCCAAGCATTGCACTACAAATGGATATGCAAACCAAGCAAATAAAGAGTATTTGATACCATGTGAATTTTGACTCATGTGGGAAAAGGAGATATAAGATTAGAAAGTCAATGAAGTTCTCTGTACAAACTATTATTTTCATAGCTATACAGAATTCCTGACAGAAGGAACTGCAAGAACATAATTTCATGTGAACTCCTGGTTTCAGAGGGTCTCTGTTCATTATGGTGAGTATGTGGGTGCAGGGCACACAGCACAGACATCTCACACTGCCCCAGGCCATGTAGGACAAAGAATCCCCTAGTAACGTTTCCCACAGTCCTTAATGTAGTGCCACAAGCTTGACACTGCGTGCTTAAACAAGAGCTGTGGGGAGGTAACACACAGTTCAGAAGTATGTGCTGTCAAGCAGACTAATGTGGTTTAGAGGATTTCACACACACTGATCTGGACTTTAAGAAAGAAAACAAACTGGACACTAGTCCAAGGGGCATGTCCCATGAAAGTCTTCACTTACTGGGAAAGTGGGATAGAGGTGAGGATATCCTATTGAGACTCTAGGTGAGAGAAATACAAGAGATGAGGAAATAGAAGGATCCAGAAGGTCCTAGAAACCTACAAGAAAACACTATAATGGGCAGATCTGGGCCCAGGGATTCTGCTCGATCTATGGCACTCATCAAGGACAATACATGCAGTCATCATCAAAGCCCTACCGACCCAGATCTAGCCAAGGGACAGGACAATCTCCACAGTTAAGTGGAGAGTGGAGACTGACTTTCACACAAACTCTGTTGCTCCATATTTGGCCATATCCCCTGGATGGGGAGGCCCAATGGCACTCGGAGGAAGGATAGCAGACTACCAAGAAGAGACTTGATACCCTAGCATCATATTGCGGAGGAGGAGGTCACCCTCAATCACAGTCATAGGGAAGGGGAATAGGGTGAAAGCGGAAAGGAGAGAGGAATGGGAGGATGCACAGGATGAGATAGCAATTTAGATGTAATATGAATGATTTTATTTTTCAATAAAAAAAGAAAGATAACAAAAAGAGGTACATTCATTAGATTGATGTTGTTTGTGTGTAAAAGGTATGATTCTGAGCTAGGAATCTTCTGGAGCCATGGGAGCAGATCAGAAATTCAAAGAAGTAAAACTGTCAGTGAGGCGGAAGCAGAAGTCAGAAGAATGGAGAGATGAGAGAGCGAGAGCACAAGACAAAGGTACTTGATGAAACCTGGATTTAAAACTGGGCAGGAGGGGGCTTGTGAAAATGTTTATGAACTTGAGAGTTCAGTGAAGGGGGCCACTGGTGCAGACATAGGGAGGTGGGCTGTGGCAGAAATGACGAAAAGTAAAATTTCTGAGTTCCCCTGACAGAATCGGGTTCTGTGCTCGCTTATTTTACCAGCTGAAATTCTACCTACCCCATGTAGCCTACTATTGTTGATTTGTTAATTTCTAAAAATGTATTTCTATTATGGTTTCTGAACATTTTACACTTTTCATTCTATTATCTACATTTGTCCATATTAGTTCCATGAGAGTTAAGCACATTTGCATTTTATTATTATAAAAATATGTCTCTATGATTCATGTGTTGAGTCAAGATTTTAATTTTTATGATTTGTTTTCCTTTGATAAACATATTTTCAATTTTCCTTTTAAAATTTATTTTCTGTGTGTATTGTATGCTTGTGTATGTGCATGTGTATGTATGTGTATGCTGGTGTGTATGCTGTGTATGTATGTGTTCATATGCATGCATGTGTGTGTGTATGTGTGTGTGTATATATGCAGACACATACCGTTGAGTACCTGTCATAGGACAGACTCTCAGAAGTGAGCTTTTTCATGCCATTTTCTGAGATTCAGGCCTGATCACTATTTTCTCTACAGAGCCATAGCACCATTTTTGGCTCCATTTTCATTGGCTTATATTTCTTCACAAATACTTTTATGAAAGTATATATTCTTGAAATGTCTGGATTCATAATTTTAACTTTTTATACAAAACTCTCAAATACGTACAACGTTCCATTGTTTTTTTTTTGTTTTGTTTTTTGTTTTTTGTCCTAGACAGACACCTGTTCCCTGTGCGGCTGTCCTGACCAGAGGCTTAGTCAACTTCTTTTGCCATTAATAGTTCATCACTTTTTTTTTTCTCTCCCCTGGAAAGTTCCTTGACGTTCACAAGTCTCCATGTATTGATCAAAGATTGTTTTCCCCTTGGAGTCTTTTAGTGCCTAACACATTTGAAATGGCGCTTATGGGATTATATGCTTAAAAACTTATCACATAGTGTTGTTTGTAAGGTGTGACCACTTTCAAGGCATGGGAGAGTGTTAGATCCTTCTGTGTTACTGTGTTCAAACACTTTGAAGAACGATGTAAGGGAGGGAAGGTTGGTTTTGATGCATGGTTTCAATGTCCAGTCAGTGCTCATGTGGCCTTGTGGTTAGGCAGAAAGTTATAGCCACTGGAAGGGAAGGAGGCATAGTCACTTCATGGGGGACAGAAAACAGGGTGGAGAAACAGGAAGGAGTCTAGGAAACAGACACACACATAGATATCTATTTCCACTAACTAGGCTTTGTCTGCTCAAGTTGCCAAGGCTTTCCACAATTGCACTGTCAGTATTCCACACACAGACTCCTGGAGACAGTGCACTTTCAAGCCATAACAAAATTCAAATTTCCCTAAGAATAATTTTCAGTAACTTCCACTCTGCTCTTAAGGACCTCTCCTTTTGGATTGTTACTAAATAGATGCTGCTCATTGTGAATTCTGCATTTTGCCTCCTCTTCCTTTTCTTTTTCTCCCTTCCTTCTAATCTTCTTTTTAATATTTATGTCTGAGGTGTTGCCACTAACATGTTAGTAATTATTAATAACCCCTCTTTTGTATCCACTTGGGTACTATACTCTTGATTTCAAGAACTTTTTCCTTTTTCTGATTTTTAAAATTTATGCATCCCATTATATTCTTTGGACACAATATGTCCTTATATTCTTTATGTCCCAGAACAAATAAGTTACAGATTTTTAATTGTCATAGTACTGTTTTCTCTGTGCTCACCCTCTCCTCATTTTACTTCCAGTTGTGCTTAGTTCTTTTTTCAAAAAAAAAAAACCATAGTTTTCCTGAAATAATCTATTTATTACCATTTCGAGTGAAGTAATAATTTCAAATCTCCAATGTCACCTAGGCAATTTAGATCAGCCCTTACATTAAGAAGAATTATGCAAAGCAGTATTAAAATAATAAAACATGTAAAATACACAAAATAAAAAAGTATAACTCTGTGTAATAGGACTTATCTGAAATTATATCAATATAATATCATCACCTAAAGTTTATAAAGGAAAAATAAAAATAATTGTAAGAGAGATGACTAAAAACACATTGTACTTCCTATAGCATTTAATAGAAAATACAGACAAAAATTAAGCAAGTTTCCTTTATTCCCCAACTCTTCCATAAGACTCACTGCACTCCACACCAAAGTTTGGCTATGAGTCTCAGCATCTGCTTCAATACCCTAGTGGGTGAAATCTTTCAGAGGAAATCTACAGCAGGGTCCCTTCCTTTTCCTTCTCTTCAGCCACTTCTGGTGTCTATTCTATTTACCTGTCTGAATGAAAATTTAAAACTCTCCTTAGGAGGAGACAGGAGCGCCATAAAGAGACCAATGGAGGCAACAAATCTTGGTGGGGTTTTGGGTTGCTGCAGAGACTGATGTCAAAGATAGCCTTTACTCTCCATATTATGGGACCCACACAGAGACTTCTGCCTATCATTTACATCTGAAAAGAGGGTCTAGGTCTTCACAATGCATGGCCCTTGGTTGGTACATCAGTCTCTGCAGCAGGCCAGATGAGCCTTGACAGACTTAGGTCAGATGATAGGGGAGGACTATGGGAGGGGAAGGAGGGGGTATGAGGGAGAAAGAGTGGGACCAGGAGGCTACAAGGGAGGGGCCTACAATCCTGGATGTAAAGTGAACAAATTAAACACACACACACATTTAAATCAAAAATGTAACTTTAAATGAATATGATTTTTGTGTAATAAAGAGGATTTTAATAACATGATTCATAATTAAAATCTCTACTGTAATTTTTTTCTTTTTCATTGAAAAATATTTTTCTCTCATAAAATGCATCCCAATCAATTAGCCCTCCCTTCATTCCTCCTAGCTCCACCTTGCACCACCACCTCCCCTCTTACCTAGATTCACTCTCCATTCCATTTCCTCTTCAGGAAAGAGCCAGCTCCAAGAAACTACATCTATACAGGACAAAATAAGATACAATATGACAATCTGAAAGCCTTCATATCACACCTAGAAAAGGCAACTCAATAGGAGTAAAAGAGTCTCAAGACCAGGAAAAAAGAGTCAGACACACATGCCATCAGGCAGTCAAACTAACAGCCTTAACATATATTCAGAGAACCTAGTGCAAACCCAGGATCCCCAGTGCTTGCCACTTCACTTTCTGTGAGCCCTCCTTGGTTGATTCACCTGGCCATGTTCTCCTGGTGTTTTCCATGGCCTCTGACTCCTTCATTCTTTCCTCTCAATATTCTGTGGCATTCCCTGATCTCTGAGCGGGGAGTCCCAATGAAGACCTCCAATTTAGACCCCGTCTGCATTATGTCTGGCTATGGTTCCCTATCTGCTCCTATCCACTGCTAGAGGAAGCCTCTTTGATGAAAATTGGATAAAGTACCAGTCTATGACTATGGTAGAATATTATTAGGAGTCATTTCATTGTTTTTGTTATTGTTGTTTTTGCTTTGCTTTGTTTTTAGACTAGTTGTGTTTTGTTCTACCCTGGGTCTCTGCCTTATCCAGGCTCCATTGTCTAGCCATCCAAGTAGTGTCAGGCATGGGCTTCTGCCTTATTTTTTTTAATTTTATTAATTTATTCTTGGAGTGAGCCTCAAGGTAAATCAGATATTGGTTGGCTACGCCCACAAGTCCTGTGCCATCATTGCCCAAGCACAGTTCTTTCTCTGTCCCTCTTGCTTGTTCACTTGCTCTACACACACACAAAATAAATATAATATAAAAAAGAAAAATAAAGAAATAGGTAATAAATTTGAACACAACCAAATAAAGGCCCAGGTTCAATGTCTTGTTGGAGAACAGTAGCCACCAGTTCTGGTTACAAGAACTGTATGCTGCATATGTACATGCATGTGGAGGTACATGCAATTCAGCCAAAGATATGGAGAAGGGATAAACTCAAAGCTCAAAGCACAAACATTTGAGGGACTGTGTTAACATTAGCCCAGTATACCTCATGAAAAAGAGTATCCCTAGGGCTCGCAAAAGACACTCCAAGTGGTAAAGGACCCATAAAAGTTTTAAATGTGTTATTATCTTAACAGCAAGTGCAGGCCAAGCTGAAGTACATGCTTATATAGCTAGACATTTATATATTCTTCCTTCAGGAATTAGTAGAATGAATATGAAAGATCAATACAAATATAGAGTAACAATATTACTGTGAACTACTGAGACCTAAGTGACATTGACAAGACAATCTACCTACTGCAGAATAGACAGCACACCCAGTGCACTGAGCCTTCATCAGGGTGAATCACGTCATAAGACATACAAGTCCAAGAATTTTTAAGAAGATAAAAATTCTATGAAAGTTCAATTTAAGAGAATTCTTTTTTTTCTTTTTTATCTGCTGCAAAACTGAAGCACACATAAATAACCAAAATATGCAGAAAGTCTCCATATGTAGAAATTAAACAACATGTTTCCAATAGCTGAGGTCAACAAAACAAAACACAAGGGGAATTACAAAATCTTTTGGTTTTAATAAAAGTACAAATATAACAACAAAATTTCTGTAAGATAAAGTAGAGTGAAATAAAATGTTATAAAATTATATTAGAAAAGCAGAAAAACCTCAGATTAATAACCTAACCTTTAGCACTAAAACATAAGAAAAACAAAAGCAAATTAAACTTAAAATTAGTAGATAAAATAAAAACACACTTTAAATATATGTTTACATAGTCAAATTATCTAATTATTGTTTATACCAGAAAAAAATAAATTTTAGAAATTGCCTTAGCTACTGCTCTAATGTTAAGAAAAGACTTCATGTCCAAGGCAACTTACAAAAGAAAACATTCAAATTGAGGGCTTAGTGACAGTTTGGGGGGGCTTAAGTCCTGATCATCATGGAGGGAAACAGGCAGGCAGGCAGGTAGGCAGGCAGGCAAGCATGGGGCTGGAACAGTAGCAGGGAGCTTACATTTTTACCTCCAAGAAGGAGGGACAGAGTGACTGGGCTTGGTGTGGGCTTTTGAAATCTCCAAGCCCAAATACATCTCTCCTCCAACAAAGCCACACCTCCTCATCCTTCTTAAACTGCCCACCAACTGGGAAGGAAACATGAAAACAAATGAGCTTACAGGGCCCTTCTCATTGTGGCCATCCCAGTTATCATGTTACCCTTACAGACAGTGACTGTGTTATCTCACCCTTTCTTAAGGAGAATCAGCAGACAGGGTGTGATCACCAGTGAGTTCTGTCAGGCATGCCCATAAGCTCTGCTGGAGATGGAAGAGAAGGAAGAAGAAGATCTCACTAACACAGTCTACAAGCTGCGCCTCATTCTTATTTGAAAACCTGACAAAACCATTCGGTGAAGGGTAGTATCTAAAAACAAAATTGTTTTTTTTTTTTTCAAGATTGAGAAGTTGTAATATTTTAAAATAAATCATGAGAGTTGTACATTAATGCAATAAAGAGAATTATAATGATACAACTTGTGGCAGAAACACTGATAAAATTTAATACTAAGTCATGCTAGAAATAGATTTTGAAAACTAAACAGAAAAATAATCTTTTTTTAAAGACTAGCTTTTCCTTGACAGTTTCATGCACGTATATAGTATATTATAGTAACATTCTTCCCTTTATACTCTATTTCCTTTCCACCTTCCCCTCCAACCAAGTCCTCATTTAATTCTCATGCCTTTGTGTAACTGCTTTTTGATTTGTGATTCACTGTATATAAACTGGTCCACTCACATGGTCATAGCTTTGAAGTACTAGATCAATGGGGTGAAATGGTTATCTTGTTCATCCCTAGAGCTTTTGACCTCCCCAGTCACTATCCTTTTTCCAAATCCTCAGTGTTAGGCACAAACTTCTTGGGTCCCAAGGGACTTCACATCTACTCAGTAATCAGGTAGATCATCCCAGAAGGGTCACGGCATCGTTCACCAGCAATCAGCTCTTTCACGCCACATCAGTGTTGCAGTAAGCGAGGTCAGAAGGTAGGACCAAATGTTGCTGACATTTCTCCCCCAGCTCCCTGTATATCAGCTTCCTGCACTAGGAAGATTGGCAACTAGGGAGGAAGCTTCCAGCTCAACTCCGGGGCTGGGGACATGATTCAGTAGCGACGAACAGCTGCTGTTCTTCCAGAAATCAAGTTTGGGTATCAGAACCCATACGGTGCCACCATTGGTGGCGAACAATTGTAACAATAGTTCCAGGAGGATCCAACACACTCTTCTGCCCACCATGGGCATCAGGCATGTAGAAAAACCATCGTGTACATAAAATAAACAAAACTTTTTAAAAAAAGCTAATATAACCCTCTCCTGTAAGCTCATGTGTGTGAGCACTTGGTCCCCAGTGGTAGCATTGCTTGAGAAAGTATGGAACATCGAGGAGGTGAAGCTGTGATGGGCAAAGCACATCACTAAGCGTGAGTTTGAGGACTTATAGCTTTGGCCTGCTTCCACTATAGAGTGTTTTTATATAAATGAGATCAGCCAGCTCCCTCTTCCTTCTGCCCTATCATGCCATTGCTCCTATATGGAATCTAGCCCCGTTGGAACCTTAAGCCAAAATAAATTCTTTCTTTTTTTAGTTGCTTTTGGTCATGATATTTTATCATATTAATAGAAAAGTAACTAATACAATGGGTTTCCATGTAACCTCTTTGTACATTCTTAGTTTTGATAAACCTTTCTTCGGTACTTCATCTTCACCCCTAACCCTCATTCCCGTAATTATATTCCTGGTCTCTATTTTTATACCACATGTATTCTATCATCTCTACCCTCTTAAGGCCTCTAGAGAGAACACTGATTAATTAAATTAATCAGAATATTAGCATTACAATAGTAAACTATGAAAAATTTCACTAAAGACACACATGGTAACAAACACCTGTGATCCCATAATAAGGAGGGAGAGACAGAACTCAGAATTCCAGGTCATTCACAGATACATAACAAGTTGGAGGATAGTCTTGGCTACATCAAGTACAGGAGATTCTGTCTAAAACAAACAAAACAAAACAAAAAATGTGCTAAAAATTCTTATTTGGTATCTTAAGAATCTGTAGGTTGTCAGTTTTAAAACTCTTATTAATTGTGTTAGTAATGTAATTCTGAACGTGTAAAAACATACAATACAAAGAGGGATTGTTAATTATTCTTGAATAAGAAATAAAGGAGTCATTACTTGCTTGAGTACATGATTGTGTATAAGAAAATATATGAAAGAGTCAGAGAAATATCAGCAGTGTCAATAGGGTTAAAGCTTTCTGGATATGAATCAAATATCTTAAAAATAATTGTTTTTCATATATGTAGGTTAAATATGAAAATGTATACATTTTTGTATTTAAAGAATAATTCTAAATAAGAATATATAGAGGTTACTAGAGAAAACACTGTATTATTGAATCTGAAAACCTAAACAAATTAAGTGGCACTCAATGTTTCTACATGTGAAGATTCTATAATGACTCAGTTATAGCTATTATCCTATTGAAATATAAATTAAATGCTACTTCAAACAACATATAATTTAATACCTACTTACTAGAATGCTGGGTTAATTTAAAAATTTATATAGACATACAAAAGCTCAAAGATAGCAAAGGCATCCTTAAAGGAAGTACCAACAAGATGGAGTGATTTGGAGATGGAGAGGTGGCTCGGAGTTTAAGAGCACTGGCTGCTTATCCATAGGACCCAGGTTCGATGTACCACATCCACATGGTATCTCACAATCATGTTACTCCAGAGCATCTATACCTTCCTCTGGCCCAGTGGGTACCAGTCATGCATGCACACATAGACACATATACAGACAAAACTCATGCACACATAAATCAAAAAAGCTAAAAACATAATAATTTCTTTTTAAAAGATGAAAGGATTGATTTGATCATTTCTAAAACTATCTTAAGCTTATTAGCAAGTCAAGATTCTTGACCTACAGCTGCTACATTGTTAAACCAGCAGAATAACCCCTGAATAGGTCTGAAGTATTTGTCTGTCATTTAGCATAAAGGAAACTTCTCCTCGGGGGGCGGGGGGGAAAGGAGACCCTTATGGAATATGACAACCAATCTCAAGGCAGAGTTGTAGAGCCCAGACATAAGAGATACATCTACAAAACACTCCCACAATTATCGCTCAGGAATCATTGTGGAGGAGGAGGTTAGGAAGAAGGTAAAGGCCAGAGGATTGGGGAGTTTGCTGTGAGATTGTGTCTCATAGAAAGGTCAGAATTTACTCCCGTAAACTACTAATAACATAACTGTCCAAACATGATCTGAACAAGGACAACAACAATAGACATGCTAGCACAGACATGGGAAAAAGCCTATGATGTCTCAGTTCTAGACAAAGGACTACGGGCAACTGAGGATGGGAGAAACAGCCTTCCCCAGGGAGAGCACACCAACTGATTATCCAATATCAAGTTGTAAACCCTGAAAGATGCAGACAAGTAACATTGTACATGCTGAGTGAGCAGGCTGTTTTTTTAAATGTATTTAGGACTATATATGTATATATACAAGTATATATACATAAATTTATACATATATATAAAACAAGAATTAACAGAAAAAACATGATTGTGACAGAAAGCAAAGTAGAGATATATAGAAGGATGTTGGGTTAGAAAAGGAAGGCGGAAATGAGATACTTATTAAAATTAATAAAATAAATAATTTTAAAGGTGTATTACTGCAAGAATATAGAGGTTCAATTCACATAATTTTGTAGGTGCAGAAACAGATTTTACTTTAAGCTTTTAGGTTTGAAAAAGCTATCTCTTCCGAGAAAAATTAAAATAAGATTTTTCTTTAAAATATTTCATATTGTATTGGGGCTTCATAGTTTACAGAGAGAAATTTGGTTATTTCTTTAAGAATGTAAAAAAATTATGTTCAGGTAGTATCTAGATACTAACAACAAAATAATAAGACTCTTAGGATGTGTTCTCACAGGTTGCAGAACAGGTCTATGGTATTCTTTTTCTTTGAAGTGTGCTGGACTTTCATCTTATTCACTTGTATGTTACTTAGAAAATGGAAATAAACTTCCTAAGATTAGATCTGTGTGACAAAAATGACTTTTAATATTTCCTTAAATCTGTATAAGAACATATTCATGATATCGGAGTAAGGGAGATTAAAAAAAATAGGACACACACCCATCCATAAACCAGTAAATATACAATATCTATGGCATATTAAACACATAAAGAGCTCTTTTTTTTTTTTTTTTTTTTACAAAAGGTGTCATTAAGAGAGGAAATATGCGGGTCACAGCTTGGTTACTTAATTGAAAACACTCCTCATGGTTTATGTATCACATATTTATTTAAATTAATAATAAAAAGAGACAGATCAAAGGAAACATCAAAAATTTGGACAGATGATTTACATAAGATATACATAAGATTTACTTAATATTATCAGGGATATGCATGTTATAGTAGTTAAAACCTTGCACATATCTCCTAGAAATACCAAAAGTGAAAGTTTTGTGATTTCTATACTATTATTAGAATAAGTAACAAGTCAAACTCTATCCATGGTCTTGCAAATTATTACAACTTTAATAACTCTTAGGAAACCTTACACAGGCTTTGAAAATTTCCATGTTTTTTAAAGTTAGTCAAATACTTTCCTGGCAGGAATAGCGAAAGATATGTATAAGAATGTTTATATTTCCACATTCTCCCATGCTTCTCTCACCTACAAGTAGATCATTATGATAGTCAGATCTGGGTCCAGGAGTTCTGCTCAAACTATGGCACCAGCCAAGGACAATATAGGCAGTAAACATCAAACCCCTACCCAGATCTAGCCAATGGACAGAGCATTCTCCACAGTTTTGTGGAGAGTAGAGTCTGGCTTTCGCAAGAACTCTGGTGCCCAATATTTGACCACATCCCCTGGATGGGGAGGCCTGGTGGCACTCAGAGGAAGGACAGCAGGCTACCAAGAAGAGACTTGATATCCTATGAGCATATACAGGGGGAAGAGGTCCCCCTCAGTCACAGTCATAGGGGAGGGGAGTAAGGGGAAAATGGGAGGGAGGGAGGAATGGGAGGATACAAGGGATGGGATAACAATTGAGGTGTAATATGAATAAATTAATAAAATATATTTTAAAAAAGAATGTTTATAATAACAGTATAATAATAGCCCTACATTCAAGTATTAATCAATGGTTAAATAGAAATGTAGAGACCAAACCAAGGCCATTTTGTGTTCGCCACCTGAGAAGATGACTCAGGTCCTTATGTTTGCATAGGAAGTACTTCACCCACAGAGTCATCTCTCCAGGCAATGAATGATTCATTTCTTGACTTAGGAAACACAAGTTTCCACAGTAGATTTTATTTAAATGATCTGTGCATGTCACTTTATGTCATTTTGTTTTTTGTTTCATAGTTTAAACTTTTCAAATGTTCCTCAATTGAGGGGCACTTAGGTGGTTTCCAGTTTCAGGCTATTATGAGTAAAACTACTATGAACGTAGTTGATTAAGTAAGTGTTCTTTTGGTATGGTGTAATATCTTTTGGGTATAAGGCCAAGGGTAATATAGGGAGGTCTTGAGGTAGAAATATTCCTAATTTTCTGAGAAAGTGCCAGATTTCCAAAGTGAATGTGCAAATTTACACTCCCATCAGCAATGGAACAATGTTCACCTTGTTCCACATCCTTGCCAGCACGTGCTGTCATTTGAGTTTTGGATATTGACCATTCTGATGGATGTAAGATGGAATCTCAGAGATGTTTTGATTTGCATTTCCCTGATGACTAAGGAAGCTGAGCATTTCTTTAAGTGTTTCTCTGCCATTCAATATTCCTCTGTTGAGAATTTTCTTATTAGCTCAGTACCCCATTTTTTAATTGGATTATTTGTTTGCTTGTGTTGAATTTCTTGAGTTCTTTATATATTTTGGATATTAGCCCTCTGTCACATGTAGGGTTGGTAAAGGTATTTTCCAAGTAGGCTGTAGGCTGTCATTTTGTTCTGTTGACAGTTTCCTTTGCATTACAGAAGATATTCAGCTTCATGAAGTACCATTTGTTAATTGTTAATCTTAGTGCCTGAGCTGTTGATGTTCTGTTCAAGAAATTGTCTTCTATACCAAATGCATGCAAAGCTATTCCCCATTTTTCTCCTAATAAGTTAAGAGAAGCACTATTTGTTGAAGATGTTTTATTTTTTAATTGTCTATTTTTTTTGCTTTCTTTGTTAAAAATCAAGTGTCCATAAGTGTGTGGATTTATTTCTAGGTCTTTAATTTGATTCCATTTATCAAACTCTGTTTTTATGCCACTACCATGCAGTTTTTATTACTATTGTTCTGTAGTACAGCTTGAATTCAGGAACGATTATATCTCCAGAAGTTCTTTTATTGTACAAGATTATTTTAGCTATCCTGATTTTGTTGGCTTGGTTTTTTTGTTTTCATATGAAGTTGGAAATTGCTTTTTCAAGGTCTGTAAGAATTGTGTTGGAATCTTCATAGAAATTGCATTGAATATGTAGATTGCTTTTGGTAAGATGGACATATTTACTATGTTAATCCTGCAGATCCATGAACACGGGAGATCTTTCCACCTTTTGATATATTCTTTAACTTCTTTCTTCAAAGACTTGAAGTTCTGTGATACGGGTCTTTCACTTGCTTGGTTAGAGTAACATTAAGATATTTCATTACTATATGTGGCCATTTTGAAGGATGTTGTTTCCCTAATTTCTTTCTCAGCCTTTTTATCATTTACATAGAGGAAGGATACAGATTTTTTGAGTTAGTTTTGTATCTAGCCAGTTTGCTGAAGCTGTTTATAAGTTGTAAGAGTTCTGTGGTAGGATTATGTGAGCCAATAACGTATACTGTCATATAATCCACAAATAGTGATAATTTTATTTCTTCCTTTCCAATTTTATTGCCTTTATTTCCTTTAGTTATGTTATTGCTCCAGCTAGAACTTCATGTACTATATTGAATAGAAACAGAAAAAGTAGGTAGCCTTGTCATGTCCCTGATTTTAGTGGAATTGCTTTAAGTTTCTCTTTATTTAACTTGATGTTGGCTTTTGACTTGTATATTGACCTATTGTATTTAGGTATGTTCCTTGTATCCCTGATATCTCCAAGACCTTTGCCATGAAGGAGTACTAGACTTTGTCAAAGGCTTTTTCAGCATCTAATGAGATGATTGCATTCTTTTTAAAAATTTTTGCTCATATGATAGATTACATTGACAGATTTTTCATATGTTGAACAGTCCATGCATCTTTGGTATGAAGCCTAGTTGATCATGTTGGATGATGTTTTTGCTTTGTTCTTAGATTTCTGTTTCTATTTTGTGGAATAATTTGAGGAGTATTAGTACTAGCTATTCTTTGAAAGTCTGGTAGAATTCTGTGCTAAAACCATGTGGTCCTGTGCTCTTTTTTTTGTTTTTTATTTTTGTTTGGTTGTGAGAATGTTAACGACTGCTTCTATTTCCTTAGGGGGTATAGGACTGTTTAAATTGTTTATCTGATCTTGATTTAACTTTGGGAAGTGGTGTCTATCAAGAAAAGTATCCATTTTTCTTAGATTTTGTGGAGTACAGGCTTTTGACACAAGATCTAATGCTTCCATGTATTTCTTCAGTGTCTGTTGTTATGGGCCCTTTTCACTTATGGTTTTGTTAATTTGGATACTGTGTATCTGACTTTTAGTTTGTCTATCTTGTTGATTTTTCTCAAAGAACAACCTGTGGTTTTTTTGATTCTTTGAATTCTTTTCTTTGTTTCTAAGTCATTGATTTTACATCTGAGTTTGATTATTTCCCTCTATCTACTATTCTTAAATGTGTTTGCTTCTTTTGGTTTTAGTGCTTTCAGGTGAGCTATTAAGTTACTAGTATGAAATCTTTCCTGTTTCTTCATGATGGCATTTAGTACTATGAACTTTCTTCTTAGCACTGTTTTTATTGTGCCCTATAAGTTTAGGTATGTTGTTCTTTCATTTTCACTAATTTCTAGAAAGCCTTTAATTTCTCTGTTTTTTTCTTGATCCAAGGTAATTGACTAGAAAGTTGATCCCTTCCCATGAGTTTTTAGGCTTTCATGTTATTTCTATTGCTGTTGAAGTCCAGCTTTATTCCATGGTGGCATGACAAAATACAAGGCATTATTTCAGTTTTCTTGCATCTGTTGATTCTTTTTTGTGACTGACTATATGGTCAATTTTGGAGAAGGTTTCACGAGGTGCTGAGATGAAGGTATGTGTGTGTTTGGGTGTATTTGTATGTGTGTGTTTGGGTGAAACATTCTGTAGATATTTGTTAGGTCTATTTGGCTAATAGTGTCAGTTAGTTTCATTATTTCTCTGTTTATTTCCTGCCTTAATGACCTGTCTATTGGTGAGAGACAGTGATGAAGTCTCCTACTATTAATTTGTGTGGTTCAATGTGTGACTTGAGCTTTAGCAATGTTTCTTCTTGAATGTGGGTATTCTTGTGTTTGGGACCTAGATGTTCAAAGCTGAGATATCATCTTGGTGGCTTTTTTTCTTTGATGAGTATGAAGCATCATTTCCCATGTCTTTTGACTAATTTTGGTTGAAAGCCCATTTTGTTAGATATTAGAATGGCTACCCCAGCTTGCTTATTTGGCCCAATTTCTTGGAAAACCTTTCCAGCCCTTTACTATGAGGTAATGTCTATCTTTCTGTCTGAGGCTTATTTTTTGTCTACAGATGAATGACAGATCCTGTTCATACATTCTGATAGCCTATGTCTTTTTATTTAGGAATTCAGTCCATTGATGTTGAGAGATATTAATAAGCAATGATTGTTTTTTGCCGGTATGGGGTTTTATATTTACTGTGTTTTCTTGAGTGTAGTTAACCTCCTTGCATTGGAGTTCCCCTATTAGTTTCTCTTATGGCTGGATTTGTGGATAGATAATGTTTAAATTTGGTTTTTGTCATGGAATGTCTTGTTTTCTCCATCTATGGTGATGGAAAATTGTGTTGAGTATAGTAGTCTGGGCTCACATCTGTGGTCTTAGAGTTTGCAATATATCTTCTCAGATACTTCTATCTCTTAGAGTCTCTGTTGAGAAGTTGAATATAATTCTGATAGGTTTGCCTCTATACGTGACTTGGTCTTTTTCCCTTGCTACATTTAATATTATTTCTTTGTACTGTAACTATAGTGTTTTTATGATTACGTGGTTGGAGGAATTTTGTTTTCTGGCCCAATCTACTCGGTGTTTTGTAAGCTTCTTGTGTTTATAGGCATCTCTTGGTTTAGGTGGAAGACGTTTTCTTCTATAATTTTCTTTTCATAGGATCACAGATATTTTTGGATGTTTTGTGTTACGTGCGCTATAGATTTGACATTTCCTTTGACCGATGCATTGATTTCTTCTGTCATAGCTTCTATTCCTGAGGATCTTTCCTCCATCTCTAGTTTTCTACTGATCATGCTTGTGTCTGTACTGAGGATCTCTCTTCCATCTCTTGTTTTCTACTGATCATCTTGTGTCTGTACTTCCTGTCCTTTTCTGTAGGTTTTCCATCTCCAGGTTTCCCTCAGCTTGTGTTATTTTCTTTGTTGCTTTTATTTCCATTTTCATGTCTTGAACCACTTTATTCATTTCATTCGTATATTTGATTGTGTCTTACAGTATTTCTTTAAGGCATTTATTCTTTTCCTCTTTAAAGGCTTCTATCATCTTTATAAGGTTGAATTTGACATCATCTTCTTGTGCTTGTGGTAGTAGGATAGCTGGGCTCTGGTGGTGCCATATTGCACTGACTCTTGTTGGTTGTGTTCTTATGCTGGCCTTTAGTCCTTCGGTTGTCCCTGGTGTTGACTGGAAGTGCCTGATGCTTGCAGGACTCCTAGGGCAGGCAGGCAGAAACTTGAGCCTGACAGTGAAGCTCAGACAATAGCCTACTGTTCACTTCTGCTGGCTGTGCCCCAGAAGGACCAGGAAAGCATGGAATTTTAGTTCAACTAATTTTTTATTTATTTACTTTAAAGATATTAATGCACTCTTGTTCATTTACATATTTCTTTTTTCAATTTTTCAAAGACTCTCACAGTATGGATAGATCGGAATGATGAAGAGTTTGAATAATTACTATTATTTTGGACACATACATTATTAGAAGCAAGTCTATCCTCAAGGATGTTAAAATTCATAGAACCAAGAAAGGCATAATATTTAAAGGGGAGATCATGAGTAACGTGCTTTATAGTTGACAGTTTTGGAAGGCTGTCTGCTGTGATGGAACCTCTCTAATTAGTGCATGCTAAGGATTCTCTGCTGTTGAACTACACTACTCTCCAAGGAGCAAGATCTTTGTACCTTTACATCTCCAACTCACTTTGGAATTTCATTTCTCTACAAATTCAACTGCCACCATTCAAAATTAAAAACATGAAACAGCTGCCACCTAAGTTCCAGAATATTTCTGCCTCATCCTCTCATGTAATTTATCTCTTTTCCTCTTTCTGGAATCCAGAATTTGGAGTTTATTTTCCCTTATCTTTAAGAATGATTTTATATGCATATGTTTCCTTAAATGAATAATATTCAGATCACCTTATTTTTTAGGTTTAAGAAGATATTAAATTATACATATTGTTATTAAAATCTGTGAGATTTTTTAAAATCAAGATGAATATATTGTGATGTTAATCCATGTGGTTTAATCTAAGTTTGGTTTGTTGATATATAAAAGTAAGCTATATCTGTGTGTTCCAATTTGTTTAGTCCTTCTGTTAATGAAAGAGTTGCTTCTACTTGTTTCATATGATAAAACTGATACCATAAATACACACATACATTTTTCAGTGTTTGTAATGTTGAAGATTGAAATGAGGGCCTTGCTCATGCTAGGAAGTACTGTACCACTGAGCCATATCCCCAGAAAAATATGCCTGTACCCTCATAAATATGTCATCACTTTTCATGATTCACACCTATTATGTGAAGTGACATTGCAAAAATTACTATTATCTGTTGTTCAAGGTGAAAGAAACAGAACTTTACAGGTAAAATTTCAAAAAAGAGAGAACTTACTCTTTTTCAAATATTTAGGGGATAGTGATCTCTTCAAGGACAAGAGGTTACTATGGTATATTGTGCCACTATAGTAACCAAAGTGGCGGTATCTTAAAATTAAAATGAAGGGCTGGCAAGATTTCCCTGTGTGTGTGTGTGTGTGTGTGTGTGTGTGTGTGTGTGTGAAGCAATAATAAGTAAAAATGTTAGAGAATAAATTATGGAGTATTCAGCTCTCCATGAGACATTTATATAGTATTTCCACATCTCAAGGCTCATCCAGGTAGAATTCCAACACAGATATTAAAGGTGCTCAAGGTGCTCTTGAAATCCCCCATCTAAGGAGCTGCTGGCAATTGATGGCTGAAGGGGAAAGGATAGTCACATGACCACTGTGAGACTACACACCTTCCAATGTATAGTCCTACAACAATGCACACTGAAAACCTTAAGTTGACTCAATGCCTTTGAGGAGAGAAACATGGTGAAAAGAATGGGAAAGGAATTGAAAGAGAAGCATCTGTGGGTAGATTTGATAAAAAAAATTATGTGCATGTGTGAAATTATTAAATAATAATGTTTAATGAAAAGGTGCATGTGTCTCAAGAGCCAGGAAGGAAGCCAGCAGTAACATTCACAAGACTCTAGATTCAACCCTCCATGGACACATAAAATGTTAAAGTTAGAAATACCACATTATCTAGCAATGCCAGTCCCAGACATATCTAAGCAGGAATTCGAACAGATATTTGGGCACAATGTTTACTCTAGCATTAATCTCAGCCAAAGAATGGGAAAACCTCAACATTCATAAACAGATGAATGGACAAAATAAAGTATGCTGTTCATACTAGATGTTTTTTAAATTTTTAATAAAGGATGGAGATTCTGGCAATTACTAAGATGTTGCTATTATCTTGAAGGCATGCTAAATGAGATTAGAATGCAAAAGAACAATGTTGTAATATTCCATTAACATGAGACAACACAGGCATTCCAATTTATTGAGCTAGTCAGCAGAATCTTGTCTATAAAGAGTTAGAGGAAGGAAAAATGGATTTTTGTCATGTCTTGGGTATAGGGTTTAGCTTAGATATAAAATTTTATTAGAAACAGATTGTTGGGATGGGTGTGCTACCATTTAGACATTCTTTATGTCACTGAACTATACACCAAAAATATCTTAAACAATTCAATTTTATCCTATGTGTACTATATCGCAAAAATATAATATTCCATAATATCATAATACTTCTAATTTGCTGTAATATTTAGAAACTAAATAGTAACTTTTAACTGATTTTTTTACCTTTGTTAAAAGAAAATAGTAAATATTAATATTATTTACATAAAAAGAATAACTAAGGTCTGAAGAGATGACTCAAATAATAAGGACACTGGTGACTCTCGCAGAGGATCAAGGTGCGATTCCCAGCACCCACATGGCAACTCTCAATCACCTGGAACTCCAGTTCCAAGAGATCTGATGCCCTCTTCTGTTTTCTTTAAGGAACTAGACATGTACATGGTACGAGGACAATGCAGAAAAACATCCATACAAATAAAAATAAATTATAGTAATACTAGGAAAAAATATAACAAAATGTATATGTTTGTCAACATATGGCATGATTACTTATAAGGTACTACATCAGATTAGCCTATAGCATTCCTAGTGAATATTACATACTTAAATCCAGATTATAAACTGTAAACAAAAGAGCATATTGGTGAGGAACTTCTAGTTTATTACCTATTGATTAGATAAAAATTCCAGGAACATAATACCAGAATGAAAATAAATGAACTCTATTGCAAGCAACACACCTCAATGAAAGAGATTAGAGCCCATTTCTTGTCCTGTTACTATATTTTTGCTTCTACACTGTAAAGGGCAGACCTTGTTTCTTTATGGATACTTGTGTTTTAAATTGGGCATCCTAGTCACTATGTTTGATTCATTTTCACTGAGTGGAGAATAATTAGGGGTGTTCTGTCAGTGTTTCACAATCCCTGTGTTTCATTAGATAATTTACTGCCCTCAGTACACCTGTAACACTTCATAGACAGACTAGCCATCATGTATCTCTCAGAGTTTGTGTGTTCTTCTTTGTAAAGCATTAATGAAATTACTAAATAGATCTAAACAGAACCAAGAACTCTTCAGCAGCCTACAAGATCCCAGCACTAAACTAAAAATAGAAAATTTACTTCAAATGTCTGCTTACAGATCTCCATCCATTTGTATTCAATCCATTCAATGATACTTGATGATGGGGCAATTGGAATTAATTTATTAATTGCATTTCATCAGTGTTGTCATCTCCAATCTCCTATCATATAATATTTCCCTGAGTAAGGTTCTGGGAAGTGGCAGTAGAGGATGAGAGGAAATGAATCAAAAGGCCATCATGATTCAAGGCTAACTGGGTCTGTTATGGGAACTGGAAACCATGAAGAAGCAGAGATGTGTGTATATATATATATATATATATATAAAATCTGGTATAAGCCAAACCATTATGAGACATCATGGTACACTTATTAACCAAAGAAATGCCATGCGTACCTTGAGCCACACAGAACAGTTGGGATTTTTGCACTGAACTAATGGCAATAAAATGACATTGACATTGAGAATCAGCTTTGCCATTCTTATAAATTTAGACAAACATTTAATAGGTCGTATGTAATCCCACTGCTGATTACTCAAAAGATAGGGCAACATATGTACATCCAGTATGTACATAAGAACAAGGACAAATGTTCCTGCAGACGGGCATGGTGGCACACGCCTTTAATCCCAGCATTCGGGAGGCAGAGGCAGGCAGATCAATGTGAGTTCGAGGCCAGCCTGGTCTACAAAGCAAGTCTAGGACAGCCAAGGCTACACAGGGAAACCCTGCCTCACAAAACAAAAACAAAAGTTCCTGCATACACATGAGGCAACAGACCATGAGGCAACAGAAGTGTCTACATAAAACTCCCTTTCTATTTGTTGCCACCAAGTCAGTGTCCTGTAGATCTGTTGTTCTATTGACTGGCTAACCTACTCAGATGAGCAATGCTAAATAATATTGGGTTAGAGGAAAACAGCTGATTCCTCTCTCCGTCCTTCCCGCCCCCCCCGCCCCCGTCTCTCCTCTCTCTCCCTCTCTGCTTTCTCTGTTTCTCTACTTGTGGCTGTCTTTCTCTGCCTCTCTGTCCTCACTCTTTTTTCTGACTAGTTCTCCTATATCCCAGGATAGCTTTAAACCAATCATGTAATAGATGAACTTGAACTCCTGATTCTGCTGTTTTGACCTTTCAAGTGCTAGAATTATAGAGTTGTGTCATCAAGCCTGGCACCAGTGCCATTCGAAGATGTTTAACTTCAGTAATATCTGACTTTTGAACTTCTGATGGGAACTGACTTTACTGCCTCTTCTAATCTGTGTTTCCCTGATACAGAGTCATGGAGATGTACTTCTGCTATTGTTTTTGATTTCACATTAGGATTTGTGATTCATTGTAGTTGATTAGTAAATTTTGTTCAAAGAATCTTTTTTCCTCTGGCATGAATTCAATTGTTTCAGCACTGAATTTTGGAAGCCCTGTTCTACATCCACTCAAATGAACTGTCAACTTTGAAAAAAAAAACAAAGAATAATAATGGATGCTTTTGAGTATATTCCTTGACTCCTTGTTTAGGTACTAGGTAAACCTAGGGATTCTCACTTGATAGACAAAACCTCTAACCCTGAGCTCTATACCTAGTCCTCATTCTTGACTTCTTTTCTTTCCATTAAAAAAAAATTGAGATGATCTCTGCTCCATCTTTATCTCTGCACATCTTGTAGGCATGGAAAGTTTCGGGTTGAAGGTTTTGTGGGTGGGTTGGTGCACTACTCCCTAAACAGGAAGTTCTGCCAGACTAGGAGTTGGCCACCTCACTCTCAATGTCTGCCAGTGCAAGGAGTGTCAGGTAGAGGGACCCTTAGATCCTCCCAGGTGCATACTCTGTTGCAGGTTTCCATCTTGTCCCACAGATGCCTTGCTCCATTGATTTCCCTTCTCTCTCCCAACCCTCTCACCTCCTACCCCAGCTCTCCTCACACCTGATCCCCACTCTCATTCCCCTCCCTACACCCTATCCCACCCACTTCCCTCTCTTCATTCACTTCTGATGTATATTCTATTGCCCCTTCTGAGTGAGAGTCAGGCATCTTCCCTTGGGCCCTCCTTGTTGCTTTGCTTCTTTGGGGCTGTGGATTCTGTATTATATGACTAATATGTGTTTATGAGTAAGAACATACCATCTGTGTCTTTTTTGGGTCTGGATTACCTCATTTAGGATATTTTGGTCAACCAATGACTAGCCCAACTTGAGGCCAACCCATGGGAGATAACCAGCTCCTGAAACTATTAATGATTCTCTGCTTTGATTGCAGGATCCTAGCAAAACTGTCCTATAAGAGGCTCCACTTAGCAGCAGATTGTAACAGATGCTCAGACCCACAGCCAAAAGGCAGAGTTCAGGGAGACTTGTGGAAGAGTTTGGAGGAAAGACGAGGGGACACAAAGGGGAAAAGAATGCCACAAGAAGACCACCAGATCCAACTAACCTAGGCCCAGGGGGTTTAGAGACTGATGCACCAACCAAAGAGCATGCATGGACAGAACCTAGGCCCTGTACACATATGTAGCTGATGGGCAGCTTGGCCTTCATGTGGGTACCCTAGCAAGTTGAGCATGGACTGTTTCTGACATGGACTCTCTTGCCTGCTTTTGGATCACTTTCTTCTAGGTAGTTGGCCTTGTCTGACCTTAGTGGAAGAAGATGCACTTAGTTTGTAACTTGTTTGGAAGAGGTGGATCTATGGTTTTCTGAGGAAAGGGGGAGGGGTTTAACTGGAGGAAAGGGTGGATGGATAGGACCAGCAGAAGAGGAGGGAAGTGGCTGCAGTCAGGATGTAAAGTGAATAAATAAATAAAAGAAACACAAGAAAAATGTGAGACAGTTATCACTAACTGTACCTTGGCCTCAGTTTGTAGCTGAGACAGACATTAACTTGCAATCTATTTGTTTTGTTTTGTTTTGCTTTCATTCTTCTAAGTCCTTTTCTTTTCCATGAAAATATTAAAGTAAGATTGTTAGTCCCTCCTTCCCTCATCAATTCTGACTGGATTTGCATTGAGTCCACTCACAATAATAGAGATTTGAAATCCAAAAAGTGCTGGATTTTTTCATCCATGAACATGATATAGCTCCCTATCTCAATTAATAGCTTCTTTAATCAAAATTTTAGAGTTTTCAGTATGCAACTATTTCATCTATTGTGTTCACTTTCCTCCCCTTAACTTCAACAAATACTTAGGTCATTAATATATTTGTTTATCTTGGTAATTTTGGTACTTGACTTATATAAACATACCATCAACTATTTTATATATTAGCATTTAGAAATGGGTGTCTTTGCGACGTTACTAATTTATCTTTGTTGTTGTTCTTGATGTTATTTTTCCAAGACAGAGTTTTTCTGTGTAGCCTTGGCTGCCCTGATCTCACCTTTTGTAGACCAGGCTGGCTCGAACTCAGAGTGATCCACCTGTCGCTGCTTCCCTAAATGCTGGGATTAAAGTCATTGCCACGACACCTGCCTTCCAGTGCTTGTTTTTGTTTTTGTTTTTGTTTTTTTTAATGTAATGTTCCTCTTCATCTCCAGTAATATACCTTATCTTGAAGTAGGTTTTTTCAAATTTAAGACTCTTTTTCTCTTTCTTTAAAGTTATGATTACCATACTTCTGATTATATTCATCTTCATATTTGAAGTAAGTTTGATCTATAACATACAGTTCTCAGATTTGTTTTATTTTTATCTCACCTGGAAACCAGTTTTGGATTTGGGTGAGTAAACATCTTGTTAATATAAATGTAGTATATTTGTATCTATTTGAATTGGATCTGTCCTCTGTTCTGCTTTGTCACAGCAGGAGACAGCTCTTGCTCCTTCTTTTTCCTTGGACAGGCTGGGTCTTGGATGGAGTTAGGTTCTTCGTTCATTATAGCATATGCTGAACTAAAAATAGTTATTATTCTGTTATTTCTTGATTTTAATCATCATTAATGGGAGTGACAGACTGTAGATCTTTATACTCCATGCACAAGTCGACTTCCAATAAACAAACGGTTGAGTTTTGAGTTAAAATTGGTCAAAGTACAATGAATTTAAAAGAAATCTTGTATGAATAAAGGTCATGACTGAAGTGAAAGTATTAATGTCACATAAGCAAGTACACATAACAGTACATTCCAGGGGCGTTGTTTCATCTATAAATATAAATCAACACAGAAATTACCTTCCCATATCTCCTTTCACCCAGGGAAGCTTATCCCTAAAATTCAATGTAACTCAGTTTGAATTGGGCCAAATGTTCTTTGTGTGTGTGTGTGTGTGTGTGTGTGTGTATGTATTACATGTATGTATGTATGTATGTATGTATGTATGTACAAGGTCAGTAGTGTGTCTCCTATGGCTATTACACAGATTCAACACACACGCTCCTTCCCTTCTCAGCTCACTCAGCTATCCTCAGTTTTATATATTTCACAGTAGCCTATTACAACCAAGGATAAGCAAGCTGGAGCTTGTCGCCCTCAGAAGACCTCCTTTGTGGTGCTTTAGACAATTTCTCTTCTGTGTCCATTCACTTCTTTGCCCACATATCAAACCGCCATATTCACCTTATAAAAGAACACTAGATTTAGAATACTTGAAATAACATTCAAAAGGGTTTGAGTATGCACAACTTTTTTCTGTTTCTTGATAGTTTGGACTAAACCCTTGGAAGTCAAAGAGCTCAATCAAGAAAAACATTTTTTCTTCTTGAGTGTATGTTAAACCACTTAATTAATCAACTTGGTTTTTGTTATATCATCTTTTTCAGCCTGAGAAAAATGTTCATTATTATAAGCTGTTTAAGTAAGGATAGTAGGTTAACAGCAGTTACAGGCAGGAAAAACAATAAAGTAGAGAAATATGTTTATATTCCAATTGGTGTTATGAATTCCATCAGTAATTTCTAAGGATCAAACACCATGCCTCTTACATGCAGTATTGCATTTCAATGCTGCAAAAGACTTATGATGTGATTTATATCATTTTAGAGACAGAACTGAGGAACTTATCAAAAAGATCAACCATTGTTTTAGAAAGAACAATATGGCTTGGAATATAGGCCTAACTTCAATACAAATACAGTATACAGCATTAACAGAATCAGAATTAAATTATGAAATTCTCAATTTTTTAAGCTCCACATTGAGAAGATAGATGTTAGGTAAATCTACTTTCAATTTAAGGAAGTTGTTAACCTCTTTGGAGATAAGCATGTAATTTAAAGCAATTTTCATAAATTAGTTATATGATCCTGAAACGATAGAAATAAATACTAGGCACTGAATAATGTGATAAAAATAAATTATACACATGGGAAATAATTTCTTGGCATTATTGCTTTGATTGAATGCTGAAATGAGTCAGTGTGAGTACTCATTTACACAGCTCACTGGGCTCTGGGATATGACAGTGAAGTAAGGAAAAATGTTTAACATGTAGCCCCCAGCCAAAACTCAACATTTCATTGAACATGGCTACCTTCTTTATGGCTTATCTCATGAGGCCAATGATAAGTGTGTGGGACTGCTTTAATACAGACCAGACTAAATAGCAATGTTATCAAGAAAACATGGCATTGATAGACTTGGTAGAAAATGCCAAAAAAACAGTGCTAAAGGTAAAATGTATCAGCACCTTGGTGTGGGGTATCATTCTAAAATTATGGAGACGGCGTTGTTTTTGTTTTATTTCACAATATTTGAAATTTAATACAAATGCAAGTAAAAATAGATGAACATTATGAGTAAGTTAATCTGAACAGATATGAGTGCAACATAAGACTATAGGACTCTATGTAATCCATCTGTTCCTTGCTTCTGTAACTGCTTGTTCCCCCCAGAGGGAATTTTTATAATCAATTGTACGTCTAAAATTATTTTTGACCTATTGAATACCTCTATGGCATGTAAATCTACTACTGAACAAGCTGTCCTCTGACATCCACAAGGGAAGCCACAGCATATTGTGGCTCCCACACATATAAACAAACACATATAAAGATCAAATCTTTGCCGTCTAAGCTTACGTTTTAAACTTTATTGTTAATTTGCTTTTGACATGGGGTGAAAAGTGGCATCTCATGATGTCCTTGCTCTCTAGTGGGCAAGCATCTGGTCATAATCCTTCCCTTCCCTGTTATGTGGCATAAGCAACAGAGATAGAATTTGCTAGTATTGTGAATCTGTTTCTGGGATCTGCAACTGAGAAAAGTGATATTATCTGGCACTTCATCATAAGGACCAAACAGTTCTTTTGATCCTAGTTGTATCACAGCTCCGCTTATGCGGGAAGAAAAGGCCTCTTGTACCTATTTGTCTTCACTAGGTGCCCTCACGATATCTTCCGCATTCTATTGTTCTCGCGATATCTTCCGCATTCTATTGTTCTATATAAATTTTGAATGAGTTTCCACAGTCCCTTAGAATATTCCATTTTGTTTTTTTATTTCAGTAGATGTAAAACTAAGTTATTTGGAAGAATTTGTAAAATTAAATTATTAAGCTATCCACCACATCTACCCAGTATGTTTATTTTGACATCCTGAAGTGGTTTTCATAAGGTTAGCGTTTTCCTGGAGAATTGTACACAGTTCATTTTTATTTGTTCTTGTTGCTTGATAGTATTACATCTTAAAATATTATTTTCTAGTAGTTGCAGGAATAGCTCAATTGGTAACATTTTGGTCATGATTTGAGTTGGGATTCCTAACACCTACATAGAATTGCTGTCTACACCTTTGTGCACATCTGTTATCTTAATGCTGAGGGCTGAGGCAAGCAGGGTAGGTAGGAGGACAAATATGCCCCTGGACATTTTGGGCATCCAGTCAAGCCAAAAGAGTGAGCTCCAGGTTCACTGAGAGACTCTATCTCAAAACAAAAACAAAAACAAAAACAAAAACAAAAACAAAAACAAAAAAACAGAGTGAAGAGCAACTGACAAAATACCCGAAGTCTACCTCTGACCTCTATATACTGAGCTCACATGCATGTAAACATGGGCACTACACAAACCAATATATAAATCATATTTGACTACTTAAGCATAATTTTTATATGTTGAGCATTTATTCAGACAATTCGTTACACTCTTAAATCACTTATAGATTTCTCACATATCCTTCAAAATAATGTTTTGATGTTTGCATTATTGAGTAGAATGCCTATGAATTAGGCCAATTTGTATAATTTTCTTATTATATTTTTACTGATTGTCTGTCTGCATGTTCTATCAGTTATTGAGAGTAATAAAATCTGACTTAACTGTACACTTATCCATTTCTTCTCATATCCTATCAGCTCTTACATCACAATGAAATTAGATGTATGAATATGTAAAATTATGTTTTCTTCATTAACTGGCTACTTCTTTATTATTAAAGGACTTATTTGATCCCTGACAGTGATAGTTATTTTACAATTAGTTATTTATACTTATGTGTATCTGTGTCAATCTGGGATTACAGGTGATTGTGAGCTGTCTGATGCAGATGTTGGGACCTGCATTCTAGCATTCTGCATAACAGTACACTTTCATAACTGCTAAGCCATCTCTCCAGACAACCTGATACTATCATCTGCTTAGAAACGTACTTAGTCTGAAATTAATATAGTCATCCCACCTTTCTTTTTCTAACATTACTGAAGTATAACTTTTCAACTGCATTGTCAATCTACTGTTTATTTATATGTACTGAAAAGTGAAGTTCTGGTAGGACGTTTAGGTGAAGATCACTAAAAATCGCACCTAACCATCTTTGATATTTATTGGATATTTAAGCCTCGTGTGTGTGTGTGTGTGTGTGTGTGTGTGTGTGTGTGTGTG
>OU015753.1:70956889-71004245 GCA_907169655.1 Acomys percivali | reverse complement strand
TGTGTGTGTGTGTGTGTGTGTGTGTGTGTGTGTGTGTGTGTGTGTGTCTTTCTGTGTCTTTTCTTAGCTACTACTTCCTACGCTATACTATGCTTGGGCACACCTCTGCCCTGTCTATCTCTGCCGCTCAGGTCATGCCTTAAATAGCTAAGCTTCCTTCCATGACCAGCCAGAAAGGAAGGGAGATTTCACCATGTTGTAAGCTATTCTCTGGCTTCTCAGTGGTATCTGCCAACTGCTGCTTCAGGGGTTGTCCCAGAAAATTGCTGTGTCAGTTCCATCAAGAGTGTCTGGACTTCTGGAGAGACTATTGTGAATCTCTGTTGTCCCCACCCCCAAACCCCTGCTGAACCAGCTATTCACAGGCACTGTTCTCCCTAGTGGCAGTTTGTTTTTTTTGTTTGTTTGTTTGGTTTGGTTTGGTTTTTTGTTTGTTTGTTTTGTTTTGTTTCATAAGTAGGAGCTTTCTTTAAAACCAAAACTTCTGCAGTTCCTTCTCACCTAAACCCCCTGCTCAGATACAGCCAAAAAAACAGATCATTGTCCATGGTTGTGGGATAAGTAAGGATTGCTTCTGAGATGAACTCTGGTATTCAGCTTCCCCCATTTGATCACTTCCATTTGGTGGGGAGGCCTTGAGGTCATACAGAGGAAGGGAAAGCAGGCTATTCAGATAAGACCTGATAGGCTGTGTTCATACAGTGGCAGAGGAGGTCCCCTTCTTTCAGAGGTCTAAGAAGGGGCATAGCTCAGAGCAGGGGAGAGGGTGGTGGGAACAGGAAGATCCATGTGGGGGGATAACAATTGGGATATAATATGAATACATTATAATAAAATTTCAAAAAGAATAAAATCTGGAGAGGCCTGATGGCACTCAAAGAAAGATTAAGCAGGCTATCAAGATCAGTCTTGATAGCCTATGACCATATAGTGGGAGAGGAGGTCCCCTGGGTCATAGATCTAGGGGAGAGGAATAGGGTGAAAGTGGGAGGGAGGGAGGAATGAGAGGATACAAGTGATGGGATAACAATTGAGTTGTAAACTGAATACATTAATAAAATTAAAATTAAATTAAAATTTAAAAAAGAAGCCAGCCCTCTTTTCTTAAAGAGACAGAGTTTCGAAGCTGTTTGTTTTGGGGAGGTTTAGTGCCTCTACCCAGGATTTTAGGTTTTGATTTTATGCCTCTCATTGTTGTACACCATTATATTGCAGTGTACAGTTTTTCTTCCCATTTTTATGCTTCCAGCATAATTACTCATGAAACTCAAAAATTATTCATAAATAATTAGGCCCTACAAATAGACTCTTCTCTGACCAGTTCATAACTTGAAATAACCCATTCATGCTCAACTACATTTTGTCATGTGGCTGGCTGGTTACCTGTGCTCACGTATTATGTATCTGTCCTCCTCACATCTTGAAGGCCGAATCTCTCACACCTGAGTCTGTCCCAGAATCCTTTCTGCCCATCAGATGTCCCACTTTCTATTTCCTGCCTCAGCCATAGTCCATTTGCTTTATACTGACAGGCAAAGCTTGAATACAGACACGAGAGATTCCTTCTACAATATCATGTCCTACATAAATACTTTCCAGCCTCCGCCATAGGCATTTGCTTTTTATTGACAGGTAATGCTTCCATACAGACACAAGAGATTCCTTCTACATGGTCATGTCCTACACAAATGCTTAGCTGCTAAAATTCCTATTGTTTATGCACATATAGGATTGAAGACTTTGCATGGAGCCATGCCAGCTCACTTTGATACACCTCACTGTATTTTATAGAGAGCACACATACATCTGGAATTCATATCTACATTTGCACAGTTAATGTCACAAATATAATGCAGATGGTGTCACCTCCATCAGTGATGTATTTCACCAAAATAGAAATCCTGGTTTGGGTTTACTTTTGTACTTAAAACTATTTCAAATCAGATATGTAGTCTGAGTTTCTAGGATAACAATTAATTTTGCATAGTACTTTTGTAATGGATTTCATATAGAAAGCAGCTTCTAAGTATTTGAGAATTTTTTTTTGCATAAATGTTACTTTTTTCCTTTTCTATTTCTTTAGGCAAAAGTAAAATCTCTCTATTACTTCTAACATGCTTGGTAGTTCCATGAATACTTGTCAATGTGGAATATATATACTGCTTTCTTTGAAATACAACTCCCAGCTTTTCTATGAGAAATAAAGGCTAGCCAAGATTATATTTACCAAAGGATTTCTAAGGTAGAAAGGCCACATATTGAAGAGATTCTCAGGTACTGTGATCAGGAAAGAATTGAACATGGACTGTTATAGACCCTTCTCTTTATAAAGCTTTTCCTCTGAAATTTCAAAAAAATATTTGATAGAATTGGAATAAAATGACAATTTATTTGCTGAAAAGATGCTGTAACTCTCTTGTAAATTGCCTTTGAGAAATTTTATGTAATGCTTTGCTGTTCATTCAGTGGTGGTATTATTTTATTTTAATTTTGGACTCTCATTTGAATAATAAGCAGTCAAGGCTAAGCATTTATGCTTTGTAATTCTAAATCTGTCAATAATTTTACTAATTAGCAATTCACAATGAGTCCATCACATCACAGAATCTCATTGATGGCACATTTTTATATGAGTAAATTTCAAGATACTGCTTTTAGTTCAGCAAATTCTCCTTGGTGGACAAAACAAAATTCAACAACAAAATGCTTTCTGAATCCAGTCAAGTCTCTAAGCAACCACAGAGTTTCTTTGAAGGAGTGCAAGCTGTTCTCTGATGTTTATCCTTAATTATATGTCCAGTAAGATAGACCTCCTGTGTTCAACTTTAATTCATTTAGCAATCTACCAAATTAAAAAAACTTGAAAACTTAAAAGGCATATTATACTTTGGAGGCAAATCCTGTATGTCTGCAAGAATTAAACAACCAATGGATTCCGCCTTCACCATTAGTGGCTGAAATATTTTATTACAAGATCACTGTTGCCTGTACATCTATCTGGGTGTAGCCTTGGTCTGAGAGAATCTTTCATTTCTTGAAGAAAAATAAATTACTTCCTGTAGAAGAATTTTAATCCAGAGACATGTCTGATCACATCAAAAAAAAACTTCTAGGTCTGTGTGATCAGGCTGGAATGACAAACTTTAATCTCTCTGCCTGGAATAAAGACACCCCCTTAATATACCTTTAATCCCAAACAATGAAGGAAAAGATAGTTTGTAGAAAGAAGAAGCCATGATTGAAAATCATGTGTAGACAGTGAATGCATGCCTTTGATCTCAGCACTCAGGGAGCAGCAGTCAAATCTCTGTGAGTTTGAGAGGCCAGTCTTGTCTACAGAGTAAGTTCCTAGGACAGCCAAGGCTACACAGAGAAATGTTGTCTTGACACTGTCCCCACAAGTGATGTCTAATTGAGGGGGGCAGACATGACAGAATGAGTCAGAGATAGGAGATGCCCAATTCTTGTGAGACCAGAGAGATGGGGTGAGGGGAGAGAGTTGAGCTCTGTTCTGTTGAGTTCATGCAGCCAGTCAGTTCTGGCAGCTCCATGCACTTGACTTAGTTTCAGTTCAGTCAGTCAGTGAATTGAGAGCCAATTGTGAGTCATTTGACAGGCAGTGCAGCAGAACTGAGTTCATGGCATTTCAGTTGGTGGGAGTTCAACCTCTGGAGTTCAGAAGCAGACCAGATTTCCTGAGTTAGTTTGAGACCAAGCAGAGCAATTCAGTCAGAAGCTGAGAGAAGACAATTTGAATCAGTCAGCTTGGAGAGGAGTTAGAACCAGAGCAGCTGAATTAAACCAGTCAGATAGAGTTTAGAAAGAGCTAGAAAGGGCGATTTTATTCAGAAGTAAGCTTTCAAGATAATAATTCCATCTGGCAAATAGAAGATACTTTTACAACTTTCTTTCTTAGACTTAACTAACTACCCTGCTTACCTTCTAACTCACATGGTTAGGATGATGTCTTCTGGGGTCGTAACTCTATATGTATAAATCATTATCTTTTCTTCTTTTTTGAGAATTGGAGCTCTTTGAGTCCTGACTATATATTTTCCAGATAATGTAAAATTCTTGATATTTGAGAACCACTTGATATTATTGTTAGGTGAAAAATTGATATACTTAAACTTATGCTATAGAGATTATTCTAAAGAAATGGACACAATAATATTTTTATGTTACCTAATTAATTAGCTTCTTTTGTATAAGTCATTTGTGCACCAGAAAAATATTTTACTACATAGTGAAAAGCTATCAAATGGAAATTTTTATTAAGTGAAGTTATATACCAGTTTAGGGTAAATAAAAATTCACACTCTTGATTTTCCACCACAGTTTAATGTCCATCATCTCCTCCAGAATAAACACTTTGAATATTTTAAATGGCAGGGGGTCACTACCTATATCTTACTCATTTAACTATCTTCAGGGTTGATTGAAAGTGACACTGCGGCATCACCCTTTCTTGACTTATGCAGCACACCACAATTGTCTCCATGGGATAGTCAACCTAGCCCACCCCAACTGTCTCCATAACAACCTTTGAAGTTTGTTAGAATCTGCTTTGAATTGTTTAGTGCCGAGAAAGAAAAAAAAAACAAGCAGATATTATCATTGGTCATCTAGTGGAAGTAACAGTTGTTTTACAAACAATCATTTAACTACAATTGTGAGTAATGTGACAAAGGGCACCAGAAAACTAAGAGTATAGAATCTGGGTGTGATCATAGGGGGAAGTTGTAGAGCACCTGGACAATTCTCACTGTCTCTTCTTCAACCTTTCAGATTCCAGTCCAATTTATGCTTTTCATAGAAATTACTTAATGTTTTTACTGACTCTACTCTAAGCTCATCTAAATTATAGTCTTCATTTCATGTCATTCAATTATGTCACCTGCCAATGGTCACTATTATCTTTGAAATTATATAATTATTAATAATTTCTTTGTCTTATGTGCTCACTGTTTCATGAAAATGAAGAGAATTCACATAGTCAAAGCTGAACATACTACCTGAATCTAGTGTCTCAAATGTATAATAACCTCAATAAATATGAGAATAGGTTAACATATGACAGAAGGAACTGATTTAACAAAATGAGTTGTTAGTATAAAATGAGAGAATGGTACATTTATTTTAAAAGAATAAATTATGTACAAGTGACATATCAATGTGGCAAAATTTCTCAGCAAAATAAAGGACTAAAAATTGTGCAATATGGCTTTAATACATATAAGTACATAGTTACATGGAGAATCCATATACTTAACATTTTCCAGAGCCCTTTGAATGTGACAGAATGGTATATTTGTGTGTGTGTGTGTGTGTGTGTGTGTGAGTGTGTGTGTGTGTGTATGTGTGTGTGTATATATATCTTATGAGCTATTTGAGTAACTAAAATGTTTTTTGTGTGTATATGAATGTGTGTATACATAAACATATTCACACACATCATCAATCAGCTCTGTAGATAAAAATTTTCATATTTTTATACACTCAATAGTCATAGTATATACCTCTTAACTCAGGTATTTGAAATAGTGTTTTCAATGTGCGTTGCTATTGGAGATTATGCCACAGGCAAATTGACTTAATAAAGATGAAAATCTGGCACACAGCACATTCACAGTGATAAAGTTCTTTTGGGTTTGAAAAGCCTGCAGGAAGCAACTATATAACGAGAGACTGGTTGCTCCTTGCCCTTCCCTAAGTTTGTTTAAGAACTATGGGTTAGAGGAGTTTTATATGCAGATATTTTCTATATAATTATCCAAATTTTAGAATGATGTTAACAAATAATAATGGCATACTGGGAACAGGATCCCCACCTAAGGCTTCATATGTCAAGTCAGTCTCTTTTTCAGAAAGTTTCCACATGCACATGGTCACATTCATACTCTGCATAATTGCTTTCAAACAGAACTGAAAATTTGAGAATAAATAGTATTGTGTCTAGACCTTGATAGTCAAACAGAAAATTGTACTTTGGACTTCTAGTGACTCAGTGAGTCAATGATGTTTTTAAATACCAACTTGTTTGTAACTAGGCATTAGACAGGAATAAATTTACAACCACTCCTTCTGTGGATGGAGAAATCAGCAGAGAAATATGCTATAAAACAAAAACATTGCAAAAACATTGGCACTACAGTGTTTTAGTAAGCCTTTTATACCAGTTCTCACAGTTCCTTCTGTAGGGCTGAAAACTCTGTCCTTCCAATTTTAAATTGGTAGGAAGACAGTGAGATTTCTATTTGGTACCTCTTGTGTACTCCTGGATATCTGAGGCACCTCTTGTGTCATTATTGAGAGTTAACAAAGTATATTTATGCTCTGTGTCTTTGGTATTTCTAGGGCACTGCTGTTATGTATTCCTATCTGGGGTAGGGTGTTTCAGGCAAGAGACGCTTAATTCTCATGCAGTATACAAGCAAACTCTGTTCTCCATTGTCACTGCCTTCTCAGTAGTGACCAGGTGATGTCAATCTTGAACCAAAGGCCTTAGTTAGTACATTATTTCCAAATTGACCAAACAACAGTAGATATCAACTGGCATTTACAAAACTTCATTTTTCTATACCAGATCATTTATTTCTCAAAACAACCCTAAAAGGTAAATTTGACAAAACTGACTACAAAGAGATTGTCTAAAGACAGGGAACAGGCATTTGGTTAGAAGCAGAATAATTCCAAGATTCCTTCCAAGGCATATGTTAAATAAATGTATGTGCTGGACGCTAGGACAGGCCCCGTGCCCAGGAGTGGTTACCTAACACTGCTGTGAATGTTTTATTTTGATTTGTGTGTGTGTGTGTCCGTATGTGTGTGTTTTATTGGATTTTTGTTTATTTGGTTTTTTCCCTTAATTTTTAGATCAAGAACATGAAGTTGAGTGGGTAAGGATATGGGAAGCACCTGGGAGGAGTGAGGGAAGGGAATAACTATAATCAAGATGTATTCTATGAAAAAACATTTAAAATAAAAATATACTGTAAATAGTTTAAAAACTGTACATGGGCTTTGTTTAATGAGCCATGGATGAACTCATTTATTTTAACAGTTATGGTTATTTTAATTGTATCACAATCATTATTTCATGACTATTTCTTTGCCTATAGCTACATTTTAGAAGTGATCTGGCTGGGAATCTATATCAGTGGTGTACTGTGTGCTCAGCATGCATAAATCTCTGGATTTACTTCTCAGTACCACATATAGAGCCTCATGTAGTACCACACATAGTTGATTCAATGTGAATTGATCTTTAAGAACAAATTAAATAAGTGTGCATGACAAATGATACATAGATATGACAAAATTACTGTAAACTAAATAACTAAAAGTTATATAAGATGACTCTAACAAATTTAAATGCATGTAACCAAGGAGAATATATTTAACTTCAGGAATTAACCACAACATGCAAAACTCTATGCCTTTCTATGGCTAAGGTTTCTTTAAAAAACTTTTTTTTAACTATGTAGATATGACTTTCTAAGTCTCCAGCAGTAGAATGTTCATCTTTGGTTGTCTAATATTTCAAATCATTTAGTGCAAATTAAATTGCAGATTATGATAATGGGACACATGGGGGGCATAAATTGAATAAGTCTGTGTATGTATGTGTCTGCACAAATCATTGTGCTTACATATCTATAAAACTTCATGCTCCGTACCTAATACAGTGTTGAGTAGAAAGAAATGGGCCCATGATTTTCTTTCTAGTCTTACAGAGAGAGCACTGTTTTTTGTAATGCTCATACTATATCTCATTAAAGGCAGTAGGTGGGCTCATATAGCTCTCTATCACTCAGCAAATGTGATTTTCAAGACTTTCCTGCCATCATGATAACATTAAAAAGCAACATAAGACGATACCTGGCTGCTATGATATGAGTGCTTGCATTGGCTAGCTAACATGGAAAGTTCATGAGGAAACTATATACTTTCTTTCAAGACCATTATCTCTGTATAAGACAAGATAACTTTACTGTGGATTACTTAGAAAATTCAATTAAACAGAAGAAACTCATCTAAGGTTTATATTTTGTAGTCACGGGAATAGTTGTTATCTGTCTTTCTGAACTTATCTATATATACTTGGTTAATCATATCATTTGATAATTTTTTGTACTTACTCTTGTTTTTAGACAGGGTCTTGTAGCCTTAAATTCATTAGGAGACCTTAGAGATCTCCAAATTGTGAGTTCTGAGTACTGACATGCCAGGTATAGACCACCGTGCTCTGTTTTCTCATGTGTTTTGAACATCTTTCAAAGATTCTTATACTATATTATCTATATTTCAGTTTATTTTTATTTTCCATATGTACATGGTATGTGTGTGTGTGTGTGTGTGTGTGGAACTCAAGCATGCATGTGTATGTAGAGGTCAGAAGTTGAATTTTGATGTTTTTCTCAAATTCTACCTTATTTTCAAATCTATCCTTTGAAAAATCTGCATATTTATGCAATGGATTTTGATTTTATCCAACCCTCACTACCACTCCCAAATTCCCTGGGAATCAATCAAGATAGCTCCATCAGGATGTTATGTCCCTTTTTATTGTTCTTAGACTCCTGAGTCAAATTAGAAAAGACGATATACATGTGAGTGTGAAACCATACACTGGGGCCTGGGCAACTCATCAGAAGCCACATTCCTTAAGAAATATGACTATCCTTCCCTTAACTAAGTACTGGGCTTCTGAAGGTTTCCTCTTCCCCTCCCGGCACATCTGTGGTGAAATTCTGACCTGCTTGATCTTGCGCAGGTCTTTATGCAGGCAACCACAGCTGTGGTGAGTTGATGTGGCATCAACCATGTCACATACACAGGAAAACATTTCCCTGTTCTCCTCACAATTCTTGGCGTTGATACTACCTAAGCCTTAGAAAAGAATCAATAATGGTGAGTGTAAAGCTTAGGTGGGTCATCCATAACAACCTCACTCCTTAATTTCTGAGGCAGGGCTTCTCAGTGAAACTAGAGTTCATTCATTTGGATAATCTGGCACCTACTGAGATCCAGGGATCCTTCACTATCTTTACTGCCACAAGCATTGGGGATTATGGGCGTACATTGCTGCACTTGGCTGTTTAGGGGGGTCTGGAGTTCCAGACTCAGATCCTCATTCATCTGTTGCAAATACTAGAACCAACTGAGCCCTAGCTCCTGCACAGTTATTTGAGTATACTTTTTCTACACTGTGTTTTGATCTGTCACAACTTGCACCATTTGGTTCACTCCTTTAACCTTGTGTGCCCAAGGAGTCATCCGGCTTAGAAGCAAGCAGTTGACCTATCTTCCCAGCCCTGATATGTACTACTAAATAAACAAACATTTAGAAATTTATGCTCAGCTTTTACTATTGAAAACTATATTATTATTGAATTCCTTATAAATAACCGGATATTTTTGATAATTGTAGTAGAAAAAGTTAATATTAATTACCTACTTCCACTCCCCCAAACGCTGAAAGGCCAATGCAGATGTTTTGAAGAGGTGCAGCCTGAGACAGGAGTTGAGATTAAGTGGAGAATGGTAGAAAATGATGCCAGTGATAAAATGACCTCGTGGTTAAGTTTGCCAAAGAATCCCTCTACTTCACAGAGTAGAGTGTAGAAGTGGAAATCCTCTGCTCTAGTCTATGAGACCTTGCTAGGAGGGATCTTCTGATCTTTTCACGTTTTTGCCTTTTCTCTCTTATTGAACCATAAGTAGCTTTACAGCCAGAGACCATTACTTCCAAATAAATACAATAAACAAAAAGACTTTCGGGTCTGGGCCCTGGGGTCCTCCTCAAACTATGGCACCAGCCAAGGAAAATATAGGCAATAAACTTCAAACCCCTACCCAGTATAGCCGATGGACAGAACATTCTCCACCAGTAAGTGGAGAAGGAGATCTGACTTTCACACAAACTATGGTGCTCCATATTGGACCATGTCCCTTGGATGGGGAGGCCTGGTGGGACTCAGAGGAAAGATAATAAGTCACCAAGAAGAGACTCGATACCCTAGGAGCATATACAGGGGGAGGAGGTCCCCCTCAGTCACAGACATAGGGGAAGGGAGTATAGGGAGAAGCGGGAGGGAGGAAAGAAAGGGAGGATACAAGGGACGGGCTAACAATTGAGATGTAATAACAATAAATTAATAAAAAAGGGAAAAAAAGAAAACAAAAAACCAACAACAAACAAACAAACAAACAAAAAAGACTTTCTAAATCTTCCCTACCCTAAATTTTACAAGGCCTCGCAATTAGACTATTTTTTCTAAATTGATATTGCTTTATTTTAATAAATGATGATTTCTATCCAATTGTCCTCATGCGTGCTCTAGTATGCTTTAATAATCACCACTGTTTTAAAGGGAGGAATAAGCGATGTGGTCAAAGAGCTCATACAAAAATAAATAGCATGATGTACGTTTCTAAAGGAGCCTTTGTTGCAATAAAGATATTCACAAGTAGTTATCCCTTGAGTATATAATATTTGTGCAAGAAAAATATAAAATCACCAAGGGAACCAAAATTAATAATGTTGGCAGGTAGTTCTTGCTTGTACATTAGCATCTACTCAGTGGAGACTTCTAACTAGCTTCCTGCCAAGTCATTTGAAATCAAGTTAATAAATATCTTTGTCCATTTTCAGACAGTTGAAGGGGCTCTGCCTTTCACCCTGTCGGGTCAGTTTCTACTCAAGGGCTGTGCAATTCCCAAAAGGAAAGCCGACTCTTACAGATCCCGAGACACCCACTACACTCCTGCAAATGTATGCCATGTTCTGTAATCCAAGCCCCTGGTATTGTCTACCTTTGCTTTTGAGAAAAACGAGATGCTGAGAGATGTTGGCGACCTAGTCCCAGGGTAGAGACTCAGTTCAATAATTCAAATCTATGAACAGAAAGCAGAGCTGTTTCTTGGGGGCATTAATTATACTTCACCAAGCTTTAAAAAAATATGGGAGAGTTATGTAGACTTCTCTCCTTAATTCAACAATTTTCTGAGAGGTCACTGAGAACTTTGTCTTTCCTACAGTATTTTTGTGAGGGAAAACGTGTTTTAATAAGTAAAATTATTTCTCAAGAGCTTGAGGACTTGACACTGATAGACCAGAGCTGAAGATGCTCAGCTCAGCCAGAACCTTTTGCATTAGTTCATATCCTCAGGAGTTTTGGACTGTCAGTGCTGAAGGGTTTGAAATGGGGAAATATATTACTCAAGTTTGCCCATTAAAATATGGGAGGAAAAAAAGTACCGAACTTGCAGCTGGCGTGACATGCAGTATGTGACACCAGGAAAATGCTATGAATTTCAGGGATTGTCTGAGCATAGATCATGTGACATGACAAGTAAAGACAATATTGTGTGTGTGTGAGAGAGGGGGCAGCTGATTTAACTGGAAGAGAAAAGCATCCGTGCCTAAATTTCTCCTTCCCTGAACCCAATGCTATTAATTCTTTGATGCTGAAAGTCAAATTTTCTCAGGAAAAAAATCCTCTTCTGACATTCTCTGCCAAAGGAACAGACACCAAAGACAAGAGATGACATTAAATCATGTCTGTGTTCCTACCAACTTCCTAAAGCAGGCTATTCACCCAGAATGGGGCCTTCTTGTTTAAAGTTTATCAAACTGTAATGCCAGGTCCTTGTAGTGGTCTATTGGGATCTATGGTCATTGATACTGAATAAATAATTATAATATGCTATGTTATTTGACATCATGCATATAAAATGTTAAGATGAAAGAGAAGAGAGAGGCTTGACAGCAGTGATTCTGTCTGATCAGAATGTTAGTTTCAATAATAATAATAATAATAATAATAATAATAATAATAATAATAATAACCATAACACATTTTAAGTAGTATAATAATTTTTTAAATTAATTTCATTTATGCCAATCTCACTGTTTCACGAAAAACAAGCTTAGCTTCCTTCTTTGTGTCAGAAAAGAATGAAGAACAGTTCATTGCCTTTCTCATACTGTTCTTTTATCCAGCTGCTTCCAGCCTCCACTAAGAGCAAACCTATACAGTTCAATGACTTTTAACATTTCATGAATATTTCCTAAATTGTCAAACAAAAGTGGCACAATAGAGCACAGTTCACAATAGCTCAGCCTCTCACCATGTCCAGGGAGCTCCTTCTGTTGGTTTTACTTACAATTAAGACACATGTGTCATCTTTCAGGGATATAGTCCTACAAGAATTTTCACAGTTCTCTAATAGTCTTATAGAACTTGCACATACCCAATATCATTGGTCCTCACAAGAATCAACCACATGGGGATGCCAGATAACCACATCTCACCAATAACTCTTTTTGTCTGATACATCTAACCTCCAAGAAGCCACAGAGTGGTAAAGGATATTTCAAAGGCCGTAATGATGCTCACAAAGAGTACCATTCCAATTATATGCAATCTAGCTCTTGTTAACATCATGGTTTATATAGTAAGAGAATGACTATTTGGAAGATCAATTTGGCTGTGCATGACAAAGGTTTAAGATGTGCCAACACCTTCATATTAGCAATTCTACTTTCATTAATCTATCATATATTTGCAATCAATATCAATATTTTAAAGTTAATTTTTTAATTAAACTGATTAGAAGACTGAAATGAAAAATTGAGAACCTATTCAGTGATTAACATAGTGTTACAAAAATCCCTAAACAATAATTTGTGCAATATATATTGTATTTTTGGAAATAATATACATTGTGTGTGGAAGAATACTATCCAAACACACAGAACAATATTGCATTTTTGGAAACAAAAATACAAATTTGTACACATGAAAGATACTATCCAAACACACAGAACAATATTGCATTTTTGGAAACAAAAATACAAATTTGTATACATGAAAGAATACTATCTAAATACACAGAACATTATGCGAAGTTTTCTCTCTGGATGATAAGATTAGAGGTGGTTTATTTTGCTTTTGCTTTTGCTTTTGGTCATGTGTAGTGCATGGTTGTGCATGAGTGGTGGTTCTCACTGGACTTGTGTTAATTCTGTAATTATTAAAATATTGACCCAAAGTAAAAGAAGATGTGCACATAAGATGACCTAGGAAACCCACCATCCAGATATTTATCACGCCAATTTGGAGCACATAAAAATAAGATCAAAATGTGCTCACATTGTCTCTAGATAGAATCTTCTCTATTATAATTTGAGGTGTGTTTTCAAATGAAGCTATGTTGTGGAAGTTGTTATGTACTATATTCATTGATGGCATTTTTCAGATAATCACTTGTGAGGAATTACTTTTGGAACTTAGATTGTGCTAATACATGAAACATGCATGTGTAGAAATACCAAAAGAAAACCCATTAAGTATTGATAACTCATATACTAAAAAACTACAAAGAATAAGGAAGATGTCCAAATTTGTAATGATTGCATCTTAGCTCTAAGATGTCATGGGGAATTCATCAAGCCCATTTGAATCTCTCACTTCTTCAGCATATATATGAAATTTAATATAAATCTCTGTAAATTTGTAACCTTGTGGTTAGCATATTTTATTTTGCTTCTTTAGTGTGTTGGTTTTGTTTTATTTATATTATTCATTATTATGTATATGTTCTCTACAATAGCACTCCTGACTTTTTAAACACAATACTCATGCATGATTCAGGTTACAAAGCAAGTAATATGACCAAAAGTTAGTTCTAGAACCAATATTCTTATGATATGACTAAAAAAGTTATAAACATTGCCTAATTTGTGTCTTCTGTGGAATAATGAAAAATTTAAAATTTGTCTTTTAGGATATTGTCAAAAGCTTCGATAAAGCTTCCTGGGACTTTGAATATCATCTCTAATAGAATGGACAATTCATAGTTTCTGTAGAACTCCAACCCTGTTAGCTCACATATTAAAGTACTATTTTTTATATCTTACACTGCTTCCCAATACAAAGGATACACACACACACACACACACACACACACACACACACACACACACACATATATATATATATATATATATATATATATATATATATATATATATAAAACCAGTCAGCTTTCTCAATATCCACTGTGATTTGATGTGGTTATGAGTTTTCAGAGCTCTCAGTACAAATTGGGAAAAATGTGAGTAGCCTGTGTGCAATTTGTATTATCTGTAAGATAATTCATGTAAGGCATAGGAAAATTCTTAATGTGTTTGTTGTAAATGGATATAGTTCCTTTCCTTGGACCACGTTATGCTGTTCCTTAAACATTTACAACAGTGCAATTTTATAATTCAGCAGGTATTTCAGTATTGATTAGTAAAAATCAGTAAAGATGATTATAGTAATATACAAAGTGTGACAGAACTTGGCACTATTTTAAGGGCATCATATATCTTGACTGAGTTGACCCTCACACAGGTTTATGTAAGAGGTGCTATCACTGACTTCGTTAAACATGGGTAGAACTGGTAGTGGGGGAGTTTCAGATATTAATACAGAGAACACACTTAACACAGAGAGAAAATATATTCAAATGTATCCAGGTTAGCTTCGAAGTCTGTACCTTACCTCTACCTTAAGTCTGATGATGAGACTTATTAGCACAGTGCATGGAAATGAAAGTATCTGAATTGAAACAGGCCCTGCTTGCAAGCCAGAATTATTCATAGACGAGAGAACAGGCCTAGTTTCCACAGTTAGCTTTTGAAAAATACACCCCTGCCATTCCATCCAGGAAATAGAAAGGCATTTCAAGTCCTGGGGAGCTGAAATGGCAGAAGGCTCCAATTTCCCTTAGGCTTCATCACATTAGACTCAAAGAGTCCTAATGTGATAAAGGCCTTTTGCCTAGCATTCACTGGGCAGAGGTCCAAGCCCAGACTTTCTTATTGGGCTTTTAAGTAAAGAGATAAACCACTCCCTAAATAGATGAAGGGGTACTAGAGGGAGCTAAAAGAAGCTCTGAAATTTGCCTAGATCATTCATTCTTCCTTCAGTAAGAAAGACTTCTTGGCATTTCGGCCTAGTCTCCTAGGGAAGTAATAATATTTATTAATAATCTTTATTCCTATAAAAATGAAAATCTTCTTTATTGTGGTACCAGTGATATGAGACAAGGTCCCATTAGGATGCTCGGAAAAATTCCCCAGAGTAAGCAGACTTCTGGGCTAGGCATAAATCTATGTAAGGTTATGGGTGTGAGAGAAATTGAGGGCTTTCTTGAGATGAATAATGCTGCGACTCATTTGCCTGTGTCTTTTCTTCACTTACTTCAAAAGCTAGGAGCTTACGGTGTATTATTCCTAGACTTTACTGCAGCTAAGTTTCTGGATCTAAATTAGATCCTGCCAGTTAGACGAATCCCCCTTCCTTGGGGAAGGTGGAAATAAGGAGGGGAATAGCCTTACAACTGGACTGTTCTCCTTTGCATAGAGGATGTGTGCCCCAGGGAACCTGTAGTTAGTATACCTGACGCTCCTGACACTGCTTCTGGGATCTTGTTTTGGGACGGAGTGCCTTTATAGGTTTTCTTGTACCAATCTAAATTAGAAAAAAAGATTTTAGACAGAGGCAAAGACGGATGTAGTTCACACTTTTTATGTTGGAATAATTGCACTCAAATATTCATGTGTTACATCCTGAAGCTATTAAGGGCCTTGGACCTTACACTGTGGTACACGCAGGCACACGGCAAGCAATTTGCTACAGAAGCTTTGTGGTGAGAATTTAGTATGGGAATAGCTCTGGAAGATGTTACCAAGTCTATGGAGTTACCAAGTTGACACATTCTAATGAACGGGGCAGGGGGAACTATAGACTTGAGGCCCATCCTCAGGAGATTAGTACACTTACAAGCAACAGCAGCACTGTATTGGTGCTGAACCACTTCAGCCATCGTTAGTCCTAAGGCATCTGAGATGGTCTGTCTTCTGTGGAGTGAGGTTGTAATCCATTGAGAAACTTATGCAAGAACTCTTTCCATAAGGCCACTTAAGTCAATATCTATTCCTTCCTTGAAAGATATTGAAGGCAAAATCAAGTATGATAACGCCAAAGCCCAACTTAGGGAACCAATAGATTTGCTGAGCTTACTATTAGAGAATAGGTGACTGTTACCCACAGGAGCATAATGACCCATAAGGCAGGCACACTTTGAGTATCTTTCTCCCACAAGATGAGAAGTTCCCAGTAGCTACACAGACCCCTGTTCATGTTTTCACCATATATTGTGCAGCATCTCCCAAGTCCACAAGGGCATGAGGAATAAGGACAAAAATGCATACAAATGGCTAGATTCTCAAGTGCAGGTTTAATGTCCCTCTCCTTTCCATAAGGGAAAAAGAATAGTCAACAAGCATGATCTTAGACAGTAGTTCTCAACTTGTGAGGCACAACCCTTTGGGGGCTGAACTACCCTTTCACATGGGTTGCCTAAGACCAAGAGAAAACACAGATATTTACACTATTATTCATAATAGCAGTAAAAATACAGTTTTAAATTACAAATAAAGATAATGCTATGGTTGGAGATCACTACAACATGAGGAGCCATATTAAGGGGTCACAGAGTTAGGAAGGTTGGGATTCTTGAGGGTCTCTGGTTAAGATGACAGTTCAGTTTGGAGGATAGCATTATTTCATAGGCCTCCAGGAATGAGCCAACTGTCCCCTTATGTGCTGAATAACTCACCTTCATCCTGAAAAGCAAAGAAGGTTACAGGAAACTGAGACGATCCATCCTCTTGAACCTAAAAGTGTAGGTTATCTATCTGGTCTGATTATGTTATCTCAGCAAACAAAGTTTCTGACGAGAGTCAGAGGTATCCATCTTAACCCCTCATCTGGCTTTATTTTTGCTTAATCATGTTGTGATCAGATAAAGAGTGCAAATATGTTTCCTTTCTTTCTCTAAGTGTAAAACATTGTAAGCATCTTTCTGGCTTTACTACAAAAATAAGTTTACTCTGATTACCAGGACCATTACTTATGTGCTACCACCCAAGAAATAGTTACTCATGAAGTGGAAGGTTTCTATGGGTTTGATAGAACTTAGTTTTATCAGAACAGAGTAGGAAGTTTACTGAGCTCAGGGTGGTGGGCATAATTTTTAGCTATAGCTATAGTACTAGTCTATAGATTTATCTATTTTTTATTTAACTTTGTTGAATATTCACAATCTAAGAATGTACTGTGTATTCACGGATTTCTAAAAAAAAAATATTTGACATGACTTATCTGGCCCACTGTGGGTGACTAGCACCTCAATGAATCCTCCTTGCATACTGTCTCACCTCTCTCCACACCATGTCCACCCCAATCACTAAAGTATAGGATTCTCAGTGGTTTTCATTCTTGCCTGGAGTGGGGAAAAACTAGATAGAGCGCACAGTGTCAATCAGCATCACACTTATTGTGTTTACTTTCCTTCTCAGACTCCCAGCAGAATCAGCCCCTCTCCCCCCTCCCTCTTTCATTTATGCTTAAGGATCTTCATTAATTTATCTACCAATACTCTTAAGATATCAATGGCCATCCAGATGGGAAGAAAGTGGTTTTATGAAACAGTAAAAGCAAAACTCACCAAACTTTTTGCTGGATAAATGTTTTTAAAATAAACTTCTGCCTCCCACCAGTTAGCATTTCTACACATTTTTGAGTGTTTATTTATATGTGCTGGGTTTATTTCCATGTCACATGTCTGTAGTGAACACAAGTACAAATGTGAGTAGGCCCAAAGAAGACACTGGGACTCTTCCTAGATTATTCTCCACCTTATTTATTGAGAACAGGTCTGTCAATCAAAGCCAGAGTTGTCTGATAAAAGCTAGTTTAATAAATCTTCTTGAGACATGGACCTATTGTCTCTTCCACCCAGGTGCTAGGACTGCAGGCTGTCTACCACTCTCAGTCTCCATTTATATGGGCTCTCAGGACCAGAACTCTGGGTCATGCTTAAGCAAAAAGTGTTTCATCCACTAAGCAATCTCCCCAGCCTTAGCATGTCTTCTCTCAGTCACCTTTTTTCCCTCACACTGACTCTTGTTTTTCCACTATGAGATATGAGTGTCAGTTTAGTCCCGACCTGATGTGAAACGCTAGTTCCCTACTATACACTGTTATGGGAAAGCATTGTTTGTTGTTGTTGTTGATGTTGTTTTGTAGAAGTGTCATTTAAACATAAATAAGTACTCAACTGTTAGTTTCTTAAGAGAAATGATGCTGTTATGAATTTCATTCTTGATACCCTTATTAATAGTGAGGTTTTTTTTTTTGTCATTCCTACCAGTGTCAGGAAAATCTTGATGTTTATAGCCAATTCTTAGTTATGTGGATCCTATCATTGCTTAGAATTTGCTCAGTGATTAATTGAGTCTTTTATTCTTTATGTCAGTCTGCAAACAAATGATGACCTCTTGGGTTTTATCCAGACAACAAGCTAAGTACTGGAAATGTGGAGGCATAATGAATCACAGAGCTTGATATCTCAGAGGGCTCTTCAGTCTAATGGAATAAATAAACACATGAGGGGTCTTCAAAGTGGGTTACACGGTCACAGTTTATATTAAAGTATTGACTAGGAGGAGAAATTATGGTTGTATATTTGGCTAAAATATTAAGATAAGTATATTTTTACCTAAAGTCAGTGTTCTGGCCTGGGGACAAACAGCTGTTCTCTGACTAAGATGGTCACATGTCACTATAAGTTTTTCTTAAGGAAGAGGAAAGCTGCTAGAGTGTAGAGGATTTGAGAGACACATTATCACTTGTTTACCTTGGTTTAGTTTGTTTTTGTGCTGGACAGAGAGGCAAGTATATATTGGGTTGAACTGTGTGAACTCACACTGATGATCTTAAGAGGCTTTTACAAAATTTAAATAGTAGAAGTATGTAGTAGGGTACATGGGTTTCCTCCAGGCCCCAAGCTTCTAGAATGATGACTCATGAGACTCAAAATAATTTGCAAATACATAAGCCATATAGCTAAGCTCTTCTTTGACTAGTTCATAATTTAATACAATCCATTTATACCAATCTACATTCTGAGATGTGGCTTACTACCTCTGCTCAGTTAACATGCCTCTGTCCTCCTCACATCTTCCAGGACAAATCTCTTAGAATCCTTTCTGCCTACTGAAAGTCCTATCTAATATTCTACCCTTTCCTATAGGCTATAGGTTTTTTTTTTTAAATTGACTGGTGTTGCATGCATACAAAACACAAGATATTCTCTCGATAGTAGTACATTATTGTGTTTGTGTTTAGAAGTTCCTCTGAGGACTTAGAAAGGTTTTTTTGGAGTTTCTGTTACTAACATTCCATTGCAGCTAGAGCAATTTTTAAATTTTATATGTGTTTATTTATGTTTACCTTATCTTTATTTGATTTCTCTGTTAGGCTAGACCCCTACAAATTCAGGAGCATGCATACCTTTTGTCTGCCTGTATATCTATCTATCTTCATCATCATCATCATCATTTTATTTATTTATATTTGTTTCTTTGTAGCCCTGTCTAACACAAAGTGGATCAATCAACAATTGTAGAATAAGCGTATCAAGCAGAGAACAGGACCTTTGAGACATTAAGAAAATCAAAGTATTCAGATTATATATGGTATCTTCAAGATGCTTGTCTTTAAGGGAGTGTAGAGCAGTGGCTTCACCTGAGATAAGCCAGAGGGTTGAAATAACATCAGTTCTCAACATGACTGTTAGTTTCTGCTCACTAAATTTTTGTCCAAGACATTAAGCCAGCTTTTAAAAGCAAGTAAATGGAAAGATTGTTAAAATCACTTGTGTAAACAGCATTACTTTTAAGAATACAGGTTTCCAAATTAGAAATGGCAACAAAATGAGAAAAATAATTATGATGGTGGTTCTGAATATATGATCATCTTATGGATAATGGATAAGAAATTTAAAAGTTCTGCTCAAACAGACTACTCAGGCCATCTTGGTGCTTTAAAAGTAATCCATTTCCATGTGTATCTTATTGAAGTAGCATGTCATGAACAAAGGATATGTGAAACAAAGAGATTTCTAGTGACTAATGCTACAGGAAATATAATATTCTTTACTTTGTTATGTTACTTGTTTTAACTGAATATTGGCTTTTCATTGTCCTATATAGAGTTTGCTTCTGTTGTGTTGGAGGTGTCATGAACTTAGAATCCATCTCCTTTTCCTGTGTATCCATGGTCTGCCATAAGTGCTGGTTGCTGTACATGGAAGCATAACCCAAAATAAAATGAGGTAGATTAAAGAATTTTAAATTTTTTCCTTGATTGAGAACAAATTTTCTTACATGGTATATCATGATAAAAGTTTCCCTCCATCTACTCCCCCTAGTCCCTCCACACCATCCCCCTCATCCAGGTCCACCATTTTTCTGTCTCTCATTAGAAAACAAACAGTCTTGTATGGGATAATAATAAAATAAAATAAGATAAAACAAAAAGTATCACATTATAATATGACAAATCAAACAGAAGAAAAGATCCCAGGGAAAGACACAAGAAATAAAACCCCACTCATTCTCACACTCAGGAATCCAATGAAAACAGTAAACTGAAAGTTATAATATATACACAAAAACAATACTGGATAAAAAGAGAACATAAAATAATAAAATTAAAATAGTGACATAAAAATAAAAAAAGCAAGAAGAGTCTAGATATAACAGTATGAGACAAGGAACCTCCAGAGATGCTATTGAGAATTTTTCATTGGCCATCTACTTCAGGGCATGCCACCTACTTTGAAGAGTAGTTTGTTTCTCCAGGGAGAACCCATTGGAAAAAAACTAAAATTTCATTTGCAAATGGCTATCAATTTGACATATCTTCTAGGATAGGGATGGGGTCAAACGTCCACTTCCCTTTTCAGCTCTAGGATCCCAACTAGTACAAGCCTGTGTGGGCCTTCTAGATGCTGGTCTCTCTGTGGGTTCATATACATACTGGTTCCATTGACATAGATGGTCTTGTTTTCTTGGTGTACTCCAATCACTTTGGCTCTTGAATTCTTTCTTCTTCCACTTCCATAGAATTATCTGAGCCTTGAGGGGAGGGATTTGATGAAGATATCCTGTTAGGATTGAGTGTTCCATAGCCTGTCTCTCTTCTGGCTGTGGGTATCTGTATTTGTTCCCATCTGCTGCAAGAGGAAGTTTTTCTGATGATAGCAGAATGTCATCAGGAGTCATTATACACACACACAGACATGTGTGTGTGTGTGTATGTATAATATTTTATTTTACTCTAGATCCCAATGTTTGTTTCTTTGTTACCCAAGCAGCATCAAGTTCGATCTTATGCAGCTTGTGCTGTAGGTTTCAGTCAAGTCAGATGTTGGCTGGCTACTCCCACAAACTTTGTGCCACTATTGTACAAGTATATCTTGTAGGCAGGACTCTATTGTAGATCAAACAGTTTGTGGCTGGATTAGTGATTACATTTCTCCTTTGACAGTATGCCGAATACCTTCTTATATCAAAGATGCTAGCACTTTAAGTATGAAGGTTCAATGTAGGTACTAGCTCAACTTGTCCATGTTCACTTAGTTGCATAGGTAATATCTTTAGCAATGAAGTTTTGCTCTCAGTTTGTGGAAAGAAATTTTTAGTCTTGGTAACAGCCTGTGTTGGTTGGAGATTCCCATGGGACCCTATGGAAAACAACTGAATTAAATGTAACCTATTTCTGGTCCTGGAAACTTCATTTGGTGACATGAGATGGTGCTCTGCCTCCCCCTACCCCATTACCCATAATTGTATTTTGATTTCCCTATATGAGTCCTATAAGATGTCAGTTTTGACATTAAGAATATGTTACTCAGTGACTCTCATCTCCTGCATCTGGAAAATGAAGGTAAGTAGAATATTGTGCTATAGTGAAAATTAAATAAAAATGACAAACATCTTCTAGTGCAACCATATGACTTGTACTCAGTAATGGTTAGATCTGAGTTAGGATTGCTTGGCTAAGTTAACTGAAAATAAAGGTGGCTGAGATGGCTCAGCTCTCCAGAGGATTTGTTGTTCTTATAATGGACATGAGGTCAGTTCTCAGAACCCATAGCAGGTGAAGTTCAACAGCTTGTAGTTCCAGCTCACCACAACATAATGCCCTCTTCTGGCCTTTGAGAACATCTGCATTCTTGTGCACAGACACTTTAAATGCATGCAAGTAAAAATAAATAAATCTTAAAAAATGGGAATTCAGGGCAAGAATTTTACAAATACTTATATTTCTAGACTCCTCAGAGATATACAAGCAATGCAGGACAATGGACTTTTTACCTTTTGCATTTTGTCTAGCTGCTTTTGTATTAGTGACATTTTCATAAACTGTTCATAAGAGATAAATTATCTCAGACTTCAGTTGGACAGAAGAGGGGGCTCCATAGAGATAGAGATCGATATATGGGGGAGGCCAAAGGCTTTAGTGCTGGGCCGATTTAATGGGTCTTGGAAAGAGTTGTATTAAAAGCTTTTAGGGGAAGCTCCCTGTTGCTGCTCTTTGTACTCTGTCGAGTAGTTTAATGAATGCTGCCATAAAGAGTGTTTCATCTGTGCGTTATGAGCCCAGGTTTGACTGTTTGTGCTCTCAGAAGGATTCTAGCTGTCTTGGGATACCATTTTATGAAGGAAAGAAAAACTCATATGGAAATATGATTTTTATAATGAGCACTAATCTGAAGAAATTAACAGCAGTCACTGCTATTAAATCCCCAAATCAGAGATTTTGGACTGATTAAAAATATACACCATTCTAACAACAGGATTTCATACCAGATTCGGCTGGCATAATTATCTTTATATCATTGTAACACTTTGGTCTAAGTTATGAATTTGTCCTCTAGGATATTTGAAAGGGTTATGAAATATTTTATTATAAAGCACCAGTATAATGATAGCCATTGTTCAAGGTCATTCATCTGTTTTAAGTCACAAAGCCTGCCCTTTTCAATTATATAAGTAGTATATGGTAGAATAATAATCTTAAATTTTTATGGTATGTAGATAAATATCGTACCACACATATCTCAACCACACATATCTGCTTGACTTCCAGAGTGGAAGAATATACTAAAGCTGGAGAACAGAAAGCATTTCCTTTAGGGCATCTAAACTTTCCATCACTGCAGACACATTATGTAAGTTTTTTCTTAGGGATTTTTCTACATTGTCATCCTTTATTTCCTTGGTTATTATACACACACACACACACACACACACACACACACACACACACATACACACACACACACACACACACACACACACGGAGTCAGCATTTTGGCAGACATTATTAGTGACTGTTTAGATACCCACTCAGGAAGGAGCCTCGTAAATTGGAAAGGAAGTGTAGTGTTGAGAGTATTGAAAATGTTCTATATTCTCTTCTCCTATGAGCAGTTTCAAATATCACAAATCCAAGAGCCATTAGCAAAAGAAACTCTTTAATTACAATGGAAATGACATCAATGGGTTTGTATTAATAACCTACATAAATACGAACTTTAAGAATACACTAAAAATGTTTCACTCCGATCTTTGTAATCTTTGTGAAGAAAGAGTTCTAAAATATTTTATCATCATTTAAAATGTTATTATTATTAAGAATTTAAAGAAATATTGAGCTTTTATTTTACTCATTATTGGATGCATGATGGATGTGTATCTAAGTGTTCACCTGCCCCAGAAGTTAAGAGGAGCATTTTGGGGAGTTGGCTTCTAGGGATTGAACACAGACATTAGGGTCATACAGCACACACCCTTACTCACAGAGTATCTACCTGGCCCGTGAGAACTGGCCCATGCTTTTAATGCAGTGACACGTTTGATTTCAGTGTTAGGCCTCTAAGCATCCTATAGAAAGTTGGTTATAACATTATCACTTTAAAGTTTTGTTTATTCATAGCTGTGATAATTTATTTATTATTCATATAATGCTCTTACTGGATAATCATTAAACACTTTAATTAAACTATAAAAATGAGTAAATAGCAGGTTACTTTCTTTAACTCAAAACCTGTATTAAGGAGACAGACAGTAGCACAGCATGGCTATGACTAAAGACTTTCAGACAATTGGTGTAGTGTCTAAAACTCAACTAGAATAATGAATGTCCCTTAATTTTTTCCATTGTTTGTTCCCATTATCCAACTAGCATATCCATATTAGTAAATTCATATTAGCCATATTTTTTGTATATAAATGTACATTGTATAAATGAATATTGTCTAGCATATGTAGGTACATACTGCTTAAAGCCTGGTTTTTCTCTCTTTATCTCTCCTGTAAAAAAATCCTCATGCCAATATTTATTCTTATATAATTTTATTTTTAGTGGTTAGCTGTTTTTACACCATTATTTAACTGCAAAATGATTTATTTTTACCAACTTCATAACTTGATATTTAAGGCTTGCTTATATAATAAAAGCCAATCCCAAATGAACATTGTATACACAAACTTAATTACTTCCTCAAAAAGCCATAGACCTGAGCTACTTTGCTACATGTGTAGTCACATTTAATCATCTTACAAACTTATGTCCTCAACTTTTTTGGAGGGAAATTGTGCATTTTAGAAAGGTGTCCAGGAGATTTCATCCCAGCTATACGTTTTCCTGTTTAAATTGTATAATCCCAGCTGTTTAACTTTTCCAGAATTCAGTATGCTTATTTAAAGATTTTGCTATAAACCTACCACTATTATATTCCAGATGAAATAAATAATTAGAAACCCAAAACTCATCAGTATGTGACAAAATGAAACTTTATTCATACCAGAAGCAAAGAAAAACAGCAGTGGTCCCAGCAGGTAGACCAGATGTGAGGGAGATTGTGTGCAGAATGTGGTACTGCCCCTGATTCAGTCTCTACTTACCAAGTTACATGTGAAAGGCTGTGCTTGAATTAGGCATTTTTGTTGATTATGGGTGAACAAAACAGGTTCCATGAGAGTTCCAAACTCAAGAGCAAACAATTAATAAATTAAACAAGCCAATTCTAATTAATATCTTGTGTCTTGGGAAAAATAAACATTGAAATTTGGTTTTGAATTTTGAGGGATCTCTTGTACCTGTAGGAATCAAATGAAAAGATCTTTGGTAAATCAATCAAGAGCCAAGATACATGTAATTTCCACAATAGCTGCATACTGGGCATAAAATGAGCTTAGATAATAGAATGGCAAACTGAAATGAAAGAACTGCTATAAACAATCATTTCTATTTATCTTTGTGTCTGTTTTGTGCCAGAGCCATTATACCTTTGTCACTATGGCTTTCTTATATACTTTGAAGTCAAGCATTGTCTTGCTTATAGCATTGTTTCTTTTGCTCAGGATTGCTTCGACTATTTGTGGTAAACTTTTATTCTCATATGGATTTCAGATTGTTTTCTTCTATTCTGATGAGTATCATTGAAGTTTTTATAAGGATTAGACTGACTCTGTAGATCACAATGCAGTAATTTTGGTGATATTAATTCTGGTGATTCAAAAAGTAAGAGTAGCAATTAAGAAATAGGTCTATATTGAATTTAAAAGGTTCTGCACTGCAAAGAGTAAAGAGTAACCAACAAACACAGTCTGTTGAGTAGAAGAAAATCCTTGATTCTAGTCATCAAACAGGAAATCAATGTCCCTCATATATAAAGAAGTAAAACATCAAAAGAACAAATGATGCGATTTAAAAGGGAAAAATAACAGAGTGATCATTTGTCAAACGAGGAAATAGAAGCAATTAATAAAAATGAAAAAAGTTCAACATCTTTTGCCTTCAGAAAAATGAATTTGAAATTACACAGAGATTACATTTTCTCCCAGTAATAATAGGATTCATCAAACAAACAACAATAAATACTTTTGCAAATACTTAATATGAAAAGGAATACTTATTGAGTTCTTATACTTATTGAACACAGTGTGATAAGGGATTGCAAACTGGTGCAGCCATTATGAAGACAGTGTAGAGATGCCTCAGAGAACTAAACACATAATGATCATATGACCCAGCTACAGCACTTCTAATTTAGGAATCTTACTCAGCATACAAAAAGATACTTGCACATCCACATTTATTGCAGCAATATTCACAGTTGATGTTCCATCAACCAATAAGTGGGTAAAGAAATTGTAGTTTATATACACAATGGAAATTCATAAAGAATCAAATTATAATATTTTTCAGGAAAATAGGCAGAACTCAAAATCATCATGCCAAATGTAATAAATGAGTCTTGTTAAGTACCACACATTTAAACTCATGTATGGAGTCAAAGGTTGGGGAAGATGTGTAGGTAAAATGTGAGCTATTAGGAATGTAGAAGGGGAATAGAGAAGGAAGAGAAAGACGAAAAAAGCATAATGTGGTATGAGACCATCATCAAAGGTCATCATAGTCATGTATGGAAATGTTACAATGAAATCTATTAGTTTGTCCAATTAAAAATTAAGACTAAATTTAACCAAACACAAAAATAATAGTCACTTCAGTAAATCACTAATTATCCACCAGAGCTAATTCATATATGCTTTTTAAATGCTAAATAGAAGCTCCTCAAAGAGCAGCAGAGTAAGTATAAAATTAGAAGAGAATCAGTTGAGGAAAAAGGAAACAAAGGAAAGCAAAAATGCTTCATAGACAGCACAGAGAGTTGTACAAGGAACCCCTTCAATAGGTATTGATGTAAGATCCAAGGAGAGTAAAAAAATAGGCTCATAATGTTACAGAATCTACATATGTATCTCTATGTCTCTGGATATAATAATTCATGATTATTAACATCATAGTGATCAATATGTAGAAATATTAAAGTGGTAAGGTAGATAATATTAAAAAACAACCTTTTGCACCAACAAAGGACAAGGGATGCAGTAAACCTAGACCCCCCTGTTCAGATCTAGCAAATGCACAGTGCATCCTCCATGGTTGTAGGGAGACTGGAACTGCCTCTGGTATGAACTCTGGTGCTCCAATTTGATCACTCCTCCTTAGTGGGGAGGCCTTGCGGGCACACAGAGGAAAGAGAAACAAGCTATCTGGGTGAGATCTGATAGGCTGTGGTCATGTGTGGGGGAGTAGGTCCCCTTCTGTCAGAGGTGTAGAGGAGGGGAGTAGGGTGGAAAAGGGAGGGAGGGTGGGAATGGGAAAATAAGAGCAAGAGGATAAAAATCAGGATGTAATGTGAATAAATTATAATAAATATTTTAAAACACAAAACTTTAACAGCAGTCGGTGAAATAAAAATTATTTATCAATTCTCAACAGTTAGAATGAAGATGGATTTTCAACTTCAAACATGTAAGTTAGAAGTCAGTGTAATTACAATTTCAGAACACAGAAGTGGTCGGGAAAAAAATCTGTCAACATAGAAGCTTAAAGCTACATAAACTATACTCCAGAATGACATCAACATGACAGTTTTAGGAAAACAAAACACAAAATCCCAATCATGTCACATGGTTGAATTTTAATGTAGTGGATTATTGACATTTCATATAGAGGGCAGAGTGGAGTACAAGAGGCTTTTTGGAGGAAGAAACTGATAAATAGATAAAAAAAAAAAAAATCTAAATCAGTGTTGCCAAAAAAACCAGGTGCATCCAAATTATTGAAAATAATGATATCAAAGATGTGTGTGGAGGCTTAAATGACAGAAGGCTCTGTAAAGAATTAACTTTTTAATAGCCACACCAAGTACATATGTTAAATATTTTAGAGGTAGCATGCAGAATATCTTATGAGTTAATGGGGGAGAGTAGAATAAAGAAATGTCACCGAGAAAAAAAAACAACTTTGGAAAATATTACAAATACTATGACAGCATATGACAGGCACCAACAGAAACATCTGCATTAATATAAACAGACACAACTTACTACTTAAAAGTGATTGACAAATGTGTGCACAAGTATGTGCATTACTCAGCTCTTCCTTTATTAATATCACATTTAAAAGGTGCTTCAAAAATGAAAGTAAAAGGATGTGAAAAGATGCATAAGATGAACACTGACTGAAACAAGCACTTTCATGTTTTAGGCTCAAACAATGGACAAAGCAGCAAGACTCTTAATGAGGACCAAGGCCTGGAGAAGCAGACGACCGAGAAATGGCTCAATTCAGCAGAAAGATGCAGCAGTTCTTACCAGCTCAAAGGCTGCTCACAATACAGCTCCAAAATACAGAAGATCAAAATTGACCTAATGACAGTCAGAAGTTAAAAAACAAGAAACAAAAAACAAAACAAAACAAACAAACAAAAAAAACCCAAAAACTCACCAGCTCAGATACTTTAACCAAAGATGATTGCAACAATAAAATGCAATAAATCAGAATACAATTTGCATAGCGCAGTTAATAAGCCTAATATAGCGGGCATTTTTAGGCATCCTTCCATGAATCAGAGAAGGCTCACTCAACTCTAGCAAAGCAAACAAGAAATGATCATAATAAATAATGTAGCCATTTTATAGATATAAAGAAACCCATTAAGCCTATAAATATAGAGTGAGTGGATATCATTCAGGCCATATTCTCAGACCTTTATCCACTAAAGTTGACGTTATTTATCAAAAATTTACAGGCATATGCAGAATTAGGTACCTATGGTTTCCTGGACTTTTATACATAATTTGGATAATGGTTGTCAGCACCTATTAACACTACAAGTTACACTTCTGTCACTCATTTCACTTCTGCACAAAGTGAAAGAGTTGACCGTGTTACTCATGGCACTTCTGTGGGTAGCGGTAAATGGTGAGCAAGCCCGGATTGCTTGTTGGTAAAGAACAGTTTTATTACCCTAAAATGTTACTGAATTCAATACTTCAAATGGATGAACTATATCTATGTATGTCAACATTAATAACTCAAAAATACAACGTTGTTGAAAAGATAGTTATGTTTTGTGTGATAGCCTACTATGTATATTAAATGAAAAATTAAAATTAGTATGTGGACTTTGAATATGCACATATACTGAAAAAAATTAGAGTACATTGAATGAGACGATAACAGTCCAGTCAATATGATGGCTCTTTAGGAGAAGAGGAAGTGGTAAAGGATGTCTAAATTATAATCATTACTTTAATCTCTAAACAAACAAACACACTTTTATCCTATGAACAAAAATGAAACCTAATAAACTACAGAAATATATTAATATTTTCTTAAAACAAATGATTTATGGGCATAATTATCTATATTTTAAAAATATATGACATAGGAGGCTGTATTGTGTATGCTTGCATGTTATATGTGAGTGTATGTATATTTTCAAGTGTGTGTGAAGATCAGAAGTTGAACAAGTGTCTCCCTTGTCACTCTTCACCTAATATTTCGAGACAATGTCTCCCTCTACACCTGGAACTCACAAATTCAGCTAGATCAGATGGCCAATGGGTTCCAGTGACCTACCTGGCTCCATTTCCCCAGCAGAGGGCTGAATGTGTTATCGCCATGTTTTCTAATCGATGAGTCAATCAACTATCAAAATTTTTGTTTAATTTGGTTTTCAGTGCCCATAAGCTCTGACTCCAAACTCACCAATCCTCCCATATCCTCTGAATAAGAATGCATTTTCCTCTATGATAATTCTGGTATCTTACTTGAATTTACATTCACAATTTCTTATTTTTGTTCAGTGTGTGGCTATTTTAAGCCTGCAGCCTTTGAAGGATGTCTCAATAATGTACACCACAGCTTTCTTACTAAATTCTTCTTTCCGAAGTTTTTGATCTTGTTTGCTGGTTTTTTTCCCTTATTTTCTCTGTTTTCTTCCTGTTAAAATGTAAAAACATGCCACTGTATTCCAAATCAAAGGTCTAGATTGTAATAAAACTTTAACTGAATCTATAAACTTCAATTTAAGAAGAGTCATGAAACTGTTTGGATTCTTTAAATTTTAGTTTTTCGATTTATACTAATATTTCTTAATTTTCTTAAGTCTTAAGATTCTCCTAAACTACTTGCCTTTCCTCTGCACTTATTATATCTTATACCATTTATTTGTATATCTAAGTAAGCTATTTTTATTGATTAATATGTATATAAACCATAACTAGTCATTGTGTTCCATTCTGTTACCCATTTGTTTCTTTAGTCAGATTGTAGCATCATTTAAAAATATAAATAATTTGATTTTTCTGTCCTACCTTTCCTTTTTTTGTTTTTGGTAAATAATTTATGTATTTACACTGATTATAGAAAACATGTCAATACATCATTACACCCATAAGCATTGTACGAAAACACTTATTGACTGATAAAATGCCTCCTCATAGAAATGACATATGTGCTTTCTGAGCCATATAGAATTACACTTTTTCTTATTAACTGCCTGATAGAGAATCTATGATATATATATTTATGATAGATAAATATATATATAGGTATAGATATCATGGTAGATAAATCTATATAGATACATAAATAGGTGACAGATTGATGTTCTGAACTTTTTCTTAAGAACTCTAAGTGAACTGATATGAATTAAATAAATTTAGCTACAATTTGTTCACAATCTAATACAAAATATAGATCCCATAAAATTTATAATCTTTATCAAAATTTAATATTATCATGAAAAGTACAGACTTTTTCATTTACCTTTTAATATTTTAATTGGATGTTTAATCCTCAGATCTTATTTTTATTCTACCTTTCACCTTACCTCTTTGAAATTATAGAACAAGAATATACTTGTAATATTATAAGAGTGTTCATCCTTTTTGTATTACTACCTTCCCTTATATATTGGTCTTTGGTTATTAGTTGGAACTATATAGCAATATTATGTTAGAGAATTTTACTAAATTTATACTTTATGATACATTTGCGATCAAGCAGAAATGAAGAATCCTAGTTTCTCAAAAGATGTTTATTATTTTTTAGTTTGGATTTCTGAGTTGTGATCAACCAAATTCCTTTACTAGTATCACCAGTCAAATCAGAAAGTATTCATGTTGACTTTATAAGATCTTGTATTATTGGAGGGGTAGTTTTCAATTTTGGGGTAGCTTAAGCATATCAATTGAAGGAGGCATGTTTGATGTGCTAGTAGATAACATTCTTTGCAATGTTTTTTTATGTATCATAAAAAGCAAGAAAACTATCTTTTTAGAAAAATTAGTAGTTTGTAGAAATAACTAAGAAATATTTTATTAATATGAATTGTCTCAGATACACTATGCTCGGTACTTCTCAGGGCACAAGAATATAATATTAAATAATTAAAAGATAGTAAAAATTCTTATGCTTACTTTGTTTTACATAAAGTCAAGTGCTAGAAGATATGTTTTTTAAGCCTAACAGTTTTATTTAGTTGAAATTACTAATCTTTCCTACAAAAACTTGTTTCCTATGTAAACTCTAACTTTGATTATAAAGATAATGTTGTGTGTGCAGAAAGAAACATCAGAACATTTAGTTTCAAACATAGCATAAACATCTAATGTTTCTTAGAATGGATACATGGAAAATTTGCACAATGAATTGTCTCCTGTTAATGAGGTCAGATTCTTGATGTATGCATATGTCACTGTTCCTTTCCTGTAGAGTAAGGAATGCTCAGTTCCTCTTTCCCTCATTCTTTGGTTCCTTTTAATATCATCAAAGAAAGAGATGGCTTTAACAGACTTGCCAGAGAATGCGATCAATCCTGATGTAATATGTCCAAGATTACTGGTGTGAATAGCAGGATTTCGGCCCCACCCCCACCCCTACACATGCTCTCTCACTGTCTCTGTCTCTGTGTCTCTGTCTCTCACTCACACACACACACACCTTGTTCCTCATCACTGAATATATTTCAAGTTAGAAATTAACTTAGAATAATAAAATCAAGAATTACAAGCCTATCGAATATAACAGTTCAAATGTTAGGATTTGGAAACTGAGGCTCCGGGAAAAGTCGTGCTGCCCCACAGGTGATGTCTGTGCAGAGACTGAGAAACTGAAATATCTTGCTGACTGACTGCCTGTCCAGTACTTTTTTCATCACGACATACTGCAGGACTGTGGAAGCAAGCTGTCAGCTTTTAAATTTTAAATTATGGTTCAGGAAAAAAAAGGGAAATAAATTTAATTTTTGGTTTTGGAACCTCCTTATCTAACATACTCCATTCTGGGAAGAGCTATATAAGGGGGAGATAGGTAAATTTTCAAGGAAAGCTTCTGAGCCACTCAAAACTTTTGAACTGAGAATTTATCTCAGTCCTGACTCTCTCTAATGCTCCACATTTGACAGATGCTTTAAATTTGTATCAAAGGTTTGAGGAGAGAGGGAAAAAAAGAAACGAATGGAGGGGAGAAGGGAACAGGCTAGAAAGGAAGAGGAAGCCGCCTAGATTTGGAAGCCTTTCAGGAAAAGTGTGTTACACACAATCTATCGCTCCAGAAATAACTCACAGAGAGCCATCAAGTGCAGAAGGAGCTGTATTCCTTTTTAAACCGTATTTCAAGAATATATATTTTAATAATTTTGAATAAACATTAATTTTGGTGTGGCTTATTTGTATATTCACCTTCTCTAAGGACACTCATTTAGCGTCAGCCTCCTGATATTTATGTGAAGATAATGAATAAAAGATAAAAGTAGTGTTTAAAACACAGAAATGAAACACTGGTTAAAAAATGAAATATACTGAACAATGTACACTATTTAGAGCAGCATACATAACAATATATTGCCTATTAGAACATTGCTAGTATAACATATGCTAAGTGTTTTAACTGCAAATGAATGTCAGTATCTTAGTTGTAACATGACAATCAATTGCATTTAGCTTATTCAGATAAATACTGGTCTTTATATCCTTCAAAGTATCATGTTTGTAACATGGATATGTACTTTGTTATATGTCAGTTTAAAAGGTAAAAAGAAACAAGAAAAATATTCATGCCACGTGCCTCACTTTTTCCTTCCGTGCAGCCAAGCATATTTCTTTTTTTTAAGTGAGAAGAATACTTAAAAGTAGAATACTCCTTGGAGATGCTCTGAATGTATACTGATCATACCACCACCTTAATATGCAGAAATGATAGCATTGTATAATTAAAAAATGCACCTTCGCATTTTAAATTTTCTAAATGATCTTGGAAAACATTCTTTTCTGTCAGATTTTATTTTAAATTTTAGTAAATTTTACTTGTCTTGGACTTGCTCATGTACTTCAAAAAAGGGAATCCACCAGGATTATTATAAATAAAAGCAACACACCAGCATTGACTTTTATAAATGAATCTTGGTCCTGTCATGAGTTCCAGCCATACTAATTGCTCAATTTTCTCAGAAATCATTTTCAGTGACGAAAATACATTTATTTCTTACAATGTTTATTTGAAATTGTCAGTTTCCTCATTGTTTTCGCTCTTTTGTGTTCTACAGATTTTTAACTAGAGATATATGAAATGAAAGTTTCTGTTCATTTTCATATTAGTAATTCTGTAAGGAGTCTCATGAGAGCATATATATCTATTGTTTTCTTTATTGTTACGTGATTAGTGTCTAGGATACAATATTTTGTGAATTCGTTAATGCTTCAATGTACATTTGCTTCTGGGATCCTTCTCCCATTCTCATGTTTGAACAAGGAATTGACATTGGAGTCCAACCTATGGTTTGGTCATAGAAATATAAAGCAAAAGGCAAGAACCACACACACTCCACTTCATGAATTCCAGTCTCTGGGTCATAAAGAAGTACGATTCTTTTTTCTTATAGTCACTTGTGGGTAGGTGTGTAAACATCACCTAACAAAAGCAATGAAATTTCAGTATTTGAAAACACATAAAAGAATCATTGGCCAATTTTAACAGAAAAGTCTAAAGATTAACCTTTGTTTATCACCTATCTCATCTATATCTCCTGTATCTCTCTGTCATCTATGATCTATGTCTATGTATCATCTTTATAGATCTGTATTTCTATAATATCTATCATCTACCTACCTACCTATCTATCAACTATCTACTTACCTATTTGTCTATTTGTCAATCATTTATATATCTATCATCTACCTTAAATTGAGCTTGAAAGAGACTGGATGAATTATGCATTTCATATTATCTGCATCATAGTGGATGGAAATCTTATGGAAGAGTCAGTCTTTTGCAAATATTCAGGAATGCCTTGTTGAAACTGAACTGAGAAAAACACTAGGGAAAATGAAGTAAAAGAAATCTAGCATGCAGTCATAAGAATTATATTTTATTATACTTACATACAAGAATCTCCCTATCACTGTCCCCTCTCCCCTCCTAAACAACCCTTCAAGACATACACTATAGCTGTAACTGAAAAAAAAAAAGGTACAATATTCAAGTGACACGAGTCAAGTCATTAGCCTATAAGGGACAAATTTAAAGCCTTGAGTTCAGTGTCATGTTCTTTTCACTCACATATGCTGTGTAGCAACCAGAGGAAGTAAGGCATGAGCATTGTCAAACCCTTCTCCACTTTAATACAACACAATCAAATTATAATTAGCAGTCTGGACATAAATTATAGAACTTAATTCATTATTGACATTTGTAGAGTTTTTAAGCCAAAAAGACCAAAATATATTTATTTTCAAACTACACCTAAAATGATAAAAATGAATACTTATAGAAGAATGTGTTGTTTGGTACATAAAATGTAATGTTTAGTCAAATTAAACATCACTATCTCTAAACACATTTGCCTTTCAGGATTAAAAAACAACTTTATATTTAATTTCTTTGCAACACTTTATTGTGGATTTGGCTTCACCTCTCTCTGAGGGACAATAGACAGATAATGGTTGCTTAGGGAAAGCATGACATTTTCTTTATTGGTGTAACCAATCAAAATTTGACCTGGCTACAGTAAAAATGCTCCCATTCATTCTCAAGCAGCAACACTAAGTGAAAGGATTGGATCACATGCAATAGGAAGTCATGAGAGTAGCCAAGGTACTCTTTGAGATGAAGGATTTTGGTAAAAATATGAGATGGAGGAGAAGAGGGAATGAAGCTCAAAACAATTAAAATTCATTATATGTGTATATAGACTGCCCATAGAATAAAAAAATGAAAAAATAATTTTGTCTAGCTTTTGGAAATATTCAACCAAATTGTCTGTAGCCATCTTAATATTTAACAGTAACTTTGTACCCAGAGATTCACTCATTCCACACCTCCATTTTCTCTGTTCTTCCTACTCTGTAGTAACTACCATTCTGTCATCCTCTGTGAAATCAACTTTTGTATATTCCAGGTGTATAGGATCATGTTATACTTGTCTTTCTGTTGCAGGAGTATTTGTTCTAGTATGATGGTGGACTATTTCAAAGAAAAGCGTAAGACCCTTCACACTGATGAACTAAACCGATTTTACCGATTGTATCAGTTGTCAGCTGTTTCCACAACACATAAGTGAACAAATGGACTCTACTCATCATTGTAGCCTAAAAAAAGCACTATAGTCAGCACATTAGCCTGAGCACAGTGTACTAGACAGAGTAACTGATCACACGGATAGAAAATGGCAGTGTTTGGTATTTAGGAAATCACCGGATAAAAACATATGGAAAATAATGGCGTTTTTAAAAAGGAGGTAGCACAAAGCTTATAAACCATAAGTGGTAGGTGGATAATACCCAAACTATTGATTGACAGATGTAAATTCAATTTAAACCATCACTCTTTTGTTGCACCCCAAGTGTATTTTCCAATTAGTGAAGAACTTAGGAAATAATGTTACAAGATTTGTAAGATGGGGCTAATGTATAGGTAAAGATGATTTCACTCTTTCAAACATGTTATGGACCTCGTTGATGGCACATGTCTATAACTCCAGCACTTCGGAGGTGGAGGCAAGGAAGAATCAGCAGCTCAAGAGAAGCTTGTGCCATAAGAAACTCTCATCTTAAGAACACTCCCCAAAAGATAGTTTATACTTTCAATCTACATAAGTAACATTTTTTGCAGAAAGTACCTTTTGAGAAAGAACCTTTTATCGGGAAGGAAATAATTTTTAAAAAAAAAAGATTACAGGGCCAAACAAAGGGTAGATTAAAATTCATTCCTCATTGCAGGTGTCATCATTCCTAAGGAGCAGACAGTGTGCTCCATGACATGAAAACTGATAACCTGGCTTTGCACACAACCTTCCTTTTGGACATGGAGCAGGAGGAGCACAGATCAGGAATTGAAGGAGCATGTCCCAATTGCTACAGCTGGAAGACAGCATGATTCTTATCTACCAGAAGAGACTGGGACATCACAGACTAATCAGGCCTGCTTAGTCTGTTCTTGCTTTCAGGACAATTAGAGCCATATCAAAGATCTTGAACATGACCAGCACTGTACAGCTCAGGACAGGCAGTTGTAGTCTTTCCAGCTGTTGCTGAAACTTTAAGCCAGACTTAAGGATAACTGACCATAATATTCTAGTCTTGCGTTTGTTCTGGCTTCTTCATTATTAGTTCTGGATATGGCATATTTATCTTTTAAATTAAGAATGATTTGTTCCCATGTAGTGCCTATCACTTGAGAATTTCGACGTGCTTTAGGAGAGCTGGGCTGAGTTTACATCTAGCCCACAACTTTTGCTAGAGCGCCTCTTATTCCCCCTGGAGCTCTTCAGAGGATGCTACTATTTCCTTAATGGCACTTCTCACTGGCATCATCTCTGTTGGGATGGCAAAGAATTCTACTGTGGTTTGTAAGAAAACGTGAATTTGAATTTGGAACGCTAGCTCTTTAATCCTCCCTGCCCTCTGAGAAGTGCAGGAGTGACGAGTGTTATTGCATCCATTTTCTAGAACGCGTTTCAGTGTGTTGCCATTGAAACCATTTCTGCAGAGGTGACTTGCAGGCCTTCGCCTGTCCTCTGCCATATGTTGTTTCCCTGATATAAATTGAAGTGGGAAGAGAACAGAGAGATTTGGATCCCAGAGCTTGTTTGCATGAAATTAAGCCACATTTGGTCCTTTAGGCATTTAAAATGGATGGCTTAATTTCTTTCTTTCTTTCTTTCTTTCTTTCTTTTTTTTTCCTAGCCGAGTGTGGACATGCACACAAGACTGTTTGAAATAATTGTTTAGATTCTAACCATCTAACTTTTTACCATAGAGTTTGTTTCTTAAAACATCTTTTGATTTAGACATGTTAAGTAAGAGGAGACATAATTATAAAGAGGAAGAGGACCAGAGGAAGTGGGAACAAGACAAGAGAGGGTAGTCAGGGTTAAAATGATCAAAATATGTTGTATATGTATATGAAAGTATCACAATGACATCTGCCATTATGCAAAATTAATATGTGCTAATCAATACGGCTACAAATACTTTTAAATTTTACCTTTTTTTATTACATTTTTATACTTTTGAGTGCATTAATTCATGCCACTGCTCACTTACATTCAGATTGTTATTAAATCAATATGTTTATTATCATTATTTTATAGTTCTATTCCTGAACAAATACTGTCATAACTGTATGTAAGATTTTGCACCAGAGGCTGCATTAGATTTATACAAGTAGAAAAAAAGAGATTATCTATCTTGGCAATCAAAGTGAACTTTGAATCTTCATATTGGGCCTCAAAATGTATCATGAATAAATAGAGTTTTATGTTTCACAAAGTTTTCATCTTTGAAAATATTTTCTCAGGTAGCAAGCCCAAGATAAATGTGTATATACTCTTGGATACACATGCCAATAAAGACAGGAGAGGCGAGGACAGGAGGGGAGGGGAGGGGAGGGGAAGGGAGGGGAAGGGAGGAGAGAGAGAGAGAGAGAGAGAGAGAGAGAGAGAGAGAGAGAGAGAGATTTGATTCTTGGAACCTAAGATAATCAACACCAAAAACCTGACATTTCCCCCACTCTTTTCTTGTGTTAAAAACATACCACTTCTGTCAGTTATCACTGGAGTTTTTTTTAAATGCAGACTTATCCTGTTACCAAAATGGAAATGCCATTAAAGAAAACTTTAAAGTAGTTTTTCAAAAACCAACAGGAAGAAGGATTTTTAAACGCCTATTCATTGATATTATCCCATTCCTGAGACAGAGCACCATATTCTGGGGTTGTTTGTTGGTTTTGTTTTGTTTGAGACTGTTGGATGGCTAATTGCTGTATGAAAACAAGAGGTTGGGTTCCTTAAGCACCTAATTCTCCGATGATATAGCATTTGATTAATTGATTCTGGGTGATGGGCCACCGTAAAGCCTGACATTTAGAACAGACAAATGAAAGCTGGTGGGGAAAATTGTGTTCAAAAAGCTTTGAAAAATAAGAACTAACGTGGGTCAAAGGGCAAGAGGAAATAGCTATTTGGCAGTTATCTCGTATTTACCTTATAAATTTTTTACTAATGTTTGATGCATTTTAATCTCTGACTATCTCAAGTTACGAAGTATAAGTCAACGTTTAAGCTAATTGCAGTAAGCAAAAGTGGTATTTAATGCACTGGACACTTGCACTATCAAAGTGCTGTATCTCTAATTAGTGTTTGTAACTGATGTGACAGCCGTTTATGGAGCACCAAAATAGTTCCTAATTTGTCAAGTGGGGCCGAAGCTTATGGCAGCTTTCTGATCATCTCCCTAGCCGCAGCACCTGAAAGCGCCTTCAAAAAGCTTCCTCTCATTGATCTGTAGTCAGATGCTGACTGAAAAGCAGACAACCCTGCCAGAAAGAAGATAGATAGGTTCTGTGCTCACATGAAAAACACTGCACCCTTAATGAAAAAGGTTCCTGCATATAACTCATGGGTGTGAACAAACACATCCTCATGGAGGGTTTCGATAGGGAGTCCAGTCCTACAAATTAATTGAGAATGAATTTGTTGTTATTGTTGTTTTTTTTTGTTGTCATTGTCTTCATTATTTACACATACAATTAGGCATCAAGAATGTCTGGGGTGTACAAAGCAGGGTATCTGTTAGCCCTCCTTAGTGTCTTATCTTGTCTCTCCCGAAGGTGGGATGCTATGATGTTGAGCTTATAATATTTACAAAGTCAGTGAGCTAGCACAGCCGTAGAAGAGAAATACCATGCTGAGAAACTGTTCTTGGGATAAAAAATGAATTATCTTATATTAATTTTAATCTTAAAGGAAAATGCACAGTACAGATTCAGATTTTCTGTGTGTATGCATGCGCGCGCGCGCGTGTGTGTGTGTGTGTGTGTGTGTGTATGTATGCATGCGCGCGCGCGTGTTTGTGTATGTGTGTGTGTATATGTGTGTGTATGTGTGTGTGCATGTGTGTGTGTATGTGTGTGTGTGTATGTGTGTGTGTGTATGTGTGTGTGCTGACATTACGCATCTTCATCTATTGTTCCACACCTTATGTTTTGACACAGGATCTTTCACTGAATCTGGACCTCACTGATTTGACAAGATGAGTTAGCTGTCCAGAAAGCTCTAGATACTCTCCTGAATACTCTTTCTCCCCATGTTAATCTTACAGCTACATGCCACCACATCTGACTTTTATGTGTACCCTGAGACCCAAACTCTGGTCTTCACAATTGTGCAGTGAGCACTTTACTGACTGAACCACTTCCCCAGCCCTAGTCATTACTTTGAGGTAATGAGCAGGCATTCTTCTGAAGAAACATAAGAATATGTCAGGACTACATTATAGTTGCATTCTGGGCTATTTTTTTAAATTTTATTTTTGCTGTGTGCGTGTGCGTGTGCGTGTGCGTGTGCGTGTGCGTGTGCGTGTGTGTGTGTGTGTGTGTGTGTGTGTGTTTCCTGCATGCACGATTGTGCATCATGCACATGTCCAATGCCAAAAGAATCCAGAGAAGGACACTGGATCCCAGAAGTCAAGAGTTATGGAGTTATGTGGGTGCTGGAAATTGAATCTGGGTCGTCTGAAAAAAGTAGCCAGCTCTCTTAACCACTGAACTATGGCTCCAGCCCCCTGAATTAGTTTAGATTATGTGCAACATATCCAAAGAACTTACTGACAATGGACATTTGTCGACCATGTTTATTAATTTGTCAGTATTAAATATGTCATAATTATCTCACCAAAGTGGGTTCTGAACATCACACTTTGAAATGGGCAAAGCATTCTCGGGAGTTATGGGACAGAGTTCATTGAAAAGTCTAATCACACGATAATTAAAGGAGGATGTATTACAGTTAATAAGGACACAGCTAATTTTCTACTACTAGCCTCAGTGCTTGGATACCTTAATACTTTAGAAATGGATCTTTAGAACTGTGATATGTTTTGTTGTATCTGCTAACTCATGGATCTTGCCAAGAAAATTAAAACTTGAGATCAATAAGATGGGAAAACTGCAGACAATGTAGCTGACCACAGGGGAGGACATTAAAATCTACCATGACAAGAAAGGGAAGTCAGCTCTCTTCCCAGGCTCCATCCTTGTTTCCTTCTTGTGTTTCGTTCACTGGAGATTAGCTCCTCTCCCCCTACTTTTTTTTAAAAAAATAAAAATCATTAGTAGTATTTCCCTGACTCTGTCTTCCTCAACTGTTCTTCACTTGTCATCTTCCCCAGCACTTCTTCATGTTGTAGTCTTTAGCACTTGACAGTTTTCCCTTTGACTACTATATCAGTCTCCTAGCATACCAGCCTGGTTCCCCACCATTTGTTAATGAAATACTGCAAGAGCCTTAGCAAGTGACGCTTTGTCCTACTGGATCTTCTTCAAACCTGTGCTTACAAAATGAATCTAACCATGATCTTCTCTTTTACTGAAAAAGCTTAAAACAGGGAGTAAAGAGATATCTCTATCATTAAAGTGATTGTTGTGTGAGAAAGAAGAGATGAATTTGAGCCCCAGAGTCCACGTTTTTAAAAAAGCCAAGAGTGATGGCACATGTGTATATGATTATGGAATTTAGGAAGCAGACAAGAGGATCCTCAGGGCTTTCTGGCTAGATTGCCTAGTTGGGGAGCCTGAGGTGAGTGAGAGACAGCCTCAAAATAGTAGATGAGGTTCCTGTGACAGAATCCTGAATTTGACATATCTCCTCCATATGTATATGCACCTGTACACACCTGTGCCTCCAAACATACTATCTCACACATATATGCATGAAGGTGTTTAAAGTCACAATTCTTAAATTATTGTTCTTAGGCTAACTTCATACTCTTTGAATTATTAAGATAACACAAAAAGTGTTATGAAAATAAATCTATTGATGGTTTTCATATTATAAACTAAAGCACAAATTGTACAAATATTTATATGTTTAAAACAGTATTAAAATAGCATTAGTATTCAAATTACATATTTTTTGGAGGTTAGACAATGTTATTTCACAGTTGTCTTTAAAACTGCAAAGACACTATTTTCTCCAAACAAAGCCATTGGTATACATAGCTATATGTTCTAGAAAATGATTACACAGACCTTTTCAAAGAAAGTGCACTCCATCATATGCTTTCTCTGAAGCTGCTTGGAGAAAACTCACATCTGGACTGATTCCTAAAACATACCACCCCATACTCTGCAGCAAATTACATATTTTTTTAAAAATGGCTTCTTATGAAAAACAACATTTTCCAAGTATTTGAGAAGAGCTGTGTTTCACATGTTTTGGCTGGGTTGATAGCTAGATTTTGATTTTCTCCAGTCAGTTCAATAAAGAATGATTGTGCAGACGTTCCTTGACTTACAGTGAGGTTACATTCTGAGAAACACGTTGTAATTGAAAAATGTTATAAGTCTTCCAGGCATGTTAACACATATCTGTAATCCCAGCATTCTGGGAAACAGGAGCAGGTAGATCTCTGTGTGTTCTAAGCCCGCCTGTTCCACAAAGTGAGTCCAAGATAGCCAAAGCTACACAGAGAAACCCTATCTCAAAAACAAACAAACAAACAAACAAAAAAGTAAGTCAGAATACATTTAATATAACTGCAATAACGAGTACTCAGGGTACCCCATACTGCACTGGTTATTAACTTCTGACCCAGAGACTGATTGGCACCATAGTTCCTGCAGCCACCTAGCAGTGTGAGTGCTCTCTACCACCTAACAACAGATCAGGATATATCAAGACTCAAAATCCAAAGCACACTTTCCACTGACTACTTATTGGTTTTTACTCCATCATAAAGTACAATAATCAAAACTTGTCAGATGGATAAGCAGATAAAAGTGTTAAGCAACATAAATTGAGGTTAAACATGGACACCTACATGAAGAAGTTGGACACAGTAAGAAGATAGAAAGGAGGTAAAGATGGGAGAGTTTTATAGAAGCTCACACAGCTAGCCTAGTAGAAACAAGAGAAACCACACCACAAGGTGGAAGGATGCAACTGATTAAAAAAAATTATTCTCTGGCTTCATTCATAAAATGGCCTTTTAAATATAAAACATCTTTTCCTTGGTTCTAAGTTTATCCTGTTACTGGACACATGCAAGAATATATCCATGTGAACAGACCTATAGATCTGCCCACCCCAAAAGGGAAAATAATACATGTGTCTTGGCATGCATGGGCCCAAAATATTCATATATACTCCCTCAAACACATTTACACAATTAATAATAATAATAATAATAATAATAATAATAATAATAACAACAACAACAACAACAGCAACAACAACATTTTAAAACTCACTAAGTCAAATCATCATAGGTCAAGGATCACCTTTTGTGCTTCCTCAACAGAAGGCAGTCTTGGGAAGCAAACCAATCTTCTGAGATAAGGGATGTCAAAGAGAAAAAGTTATTTTTATAATATTTTTATTTATTTAGCATCATGAACTCCAAGCACATTTACTTCTCAGTCCTCCCAGGTCTGCTTTTATTCTTCTAACCCTTCCCACTCCAGAAGAAAGAAGAGGAGGAGGAAGAGGAGTAGGAGAAGGACAAGAAGAAGAAGAAGAAGAAGAAGAAGAAGAAGAAGAAGAAGAAGAAGAGGAAGAGGAAGAGGAAGAAGAAACAGAAGCACTGGAGGATGGTCAAACTCTTGGTGGCCAACTACTTAAAGAAAACCGCTTAGTCAAACCTAGATTCCATTCTGTAAAACACAAATAATACTTATAATCAACTTCCAATGAAAATAAGCATCTGTAGACCAAGAGAGTATACAGAAAGCTACCCAACCCCCCTTAGAGGAAATGGGACATCATTCTCTTAAGGTTTCTTCAGGTTGATTTAGGGCAAATAATTTCTTTGAAGTACCCCTCCCCAAATCGGGAAAATGGTTAAGTGAGTTTTATCTTTCTATTGTAGGTAAGGAGATAGGAGCTGAAAGAAAGGGGGACATAGAAATATAGAGGGGGACAGAACAAAAGGGAGATTATTGAATCTACTCCTCATCTCATGGCCCTGATTCTTACTCACAAATAGATTTATTTTTTATTTCAATGGTATTGAATTTTGTATACCAATGCAAATCATGCCCATGTCAAAAGCTAATCTAATCTTATCACAAGAATATATATTCTTGGTCTAATAGATAGATATCATTCTATAGATATATCAGGTAAAATAGTTAAATATGGTCTTCAAAAACCTCAGAGACCTACAGACTACGGCATTTAAAGATGTTTTTATTGTTCTAAGGATTCTTTGACAACAAGACAAGTTAACTCCTGGCAACACCCAGCCTTCCTCAAGGAAGAAGATGAGTATCAGTGAACCTCCTTACAGAGCTGGTTTCAAATGTGGCAAACAAGCCACTAGGAAAAATGTCCTCATTTCTGCCACAGATAGAATTCTGCCTAAAAAGGGTATGTTTAGATGCAGGCAAAATCACTGGCCAAACTTTGCCAAGTCAGGGTAAACAAGTCCTCAATAGTTCCTGCCTCACAAATATGTCTGTCAGATATATTGGGCCAGAAGGCTGAAAATGATGCTCCAATGTTATAGAGAGTGTTGGGTTACTGTTCAGGCAGTAAACTCTCTCAGTAATTTTTCATTTTGTAAGCTGCTAACCTGAACTCTGGGCTCACTCAAGTGTTTAAGTTTTATCCCTTTTCAAGTCTCTGATGGGTTTGAAGACCATACAGTTTAGTCTGTCAATTAAGCTTAGTAGGTTAGGGGTTAAGATGTTTTTATATCAAGATAAAAGTTTTAAGTTAAAAGAGATGAGATGTGATAGATATTAATCTTCATTCAGAAATTTAGACCCAACAAGATAGGAAAGATATTTACTTAAAGTTTGCCTAATACAAATAGCCAAATCACTATGAATGTAACATTTATATAATTCCTGATTGTCTCATGGTTCTTCCTGCTGTATGTAGTTTATTTTGCCCGTGTGTAATAATATAAATGTATATGTTAAAAAAGAAACATAATAAAATTCTTTAAAATCCTGTTGAAAACATAAAGAAAGAAAATCCCTTATAGAAAATATTTTAACAGCCTTTTGAATATTCTTTTTAATACTGCACTAAGACTTGAGAAATATTTCTTAAATTCTGTTTTTTTTTTTTTTTTTTTAGACTCTGAAAGCAAAGCAATAGAAATTTCAAGGTCTGTTAGATCAATGTTCGCTGGTAGGATGAATGCTTTGAATGGGTCTTTTCCATGATTTGTGGCAGCATGCATGAATTCATTCGAGAAGTTTGTACTCACAGAGCTGCACAGTGATTCCAAATGTTGACCCAGTTCACGATGCGCTATCAAAACACTACATTTCCTCATGCCACTAGCACACGTATGAGAAGTCTTTCCTAAGAGGAAGCTGTCAAACTCTCGATTGTGGACGTGTTTCCTAAAATTCACATGAAATGTCTAATTTTATCACTTGCTACAATCAGTACTCAGCTCGAAGTGACAGGCTGTCTTGGTTAATGTGTGTGTGTGTGTGTGTGTGTGTGTGTGTGTGTGTGTGTGTGTCTGTGTGTGTGTGTGTTGCATTCCAAGTCTGAGTAACTCTAGTTTGTTCATGAAACTTTCTTTAATGTAAAAATGGTACTCTTTGAGTAGATAGGTAGGTCTGCTTTCGACTCAAATAACTCCAAATGATCTTTCTTGTAACAACTGTCTACTCTGGTGTGTGCATCTGAATAATTTTATGTTCCGGTTCATACAGAGTCAAATGCATGCATTAGTAGCCATAACCTGGAAACAGCCCAAATGTCTCTCAACTGAAGAATCAATAAAGAAACTGTAGTAATTTACACAATTCAATACTACTCAGCTATTAAAAACAAGGAAATCTTGAAATTTGCAGGCAAATTGATAGAACTAGAAATGATCATCCTGAGTGAGGTAACACAGACCACATAATATATACTCACTTTTAAGTGGATATTAGCACAAATAGATGTCCTCTGAGAGACTCCTCCCAACAGAGGATGGGGACAGATGCTGGGATTTGCTGCTGGTCTCCAGGTGAGAGTGGTATGACAGAATGGAGGATGGAAGGACTCAAAGGGTTCAGGAGCCCCACAAGGAGACCATCAAGGCCACCCAGTCTAGACCCCGGGGTGGGGGCTGCACAAACTGTTATACCAACCAAGGATAATACATGCAGTAAACCTAGACCTCCTGTAGCCAATAGACAACTCATTCTCCACTGGAGAGCAGGGACTGACTCTGACATGAATGAACTCTGGTGCTCCCCACTGATCACTCCCCATTAGTGGGGAGCCCTGGGCCCACAGAGGAAGGGGAACCAGGCTATCTGAATGAGACTTGATAGGCTGTGGTCACAGGGTATGGGAGGTTGTCCCCTTCTATCAGCGGTCTAGAGGAAGGGAATAAGGCTGAAGAAGGAGGGAAAGTGGCAACTGGAAGGTACAAGAGAGGGGATAGCAATTGGGATGTAATCTGAATAAATTATAATAAATTAAATTTTTTATATTTAACAGATTATCGCTTTTTATCAGGATCCTGATTGTTATTATATGCTCTGGACCCACTCATTTCTCTACCTCTGATTGCTTTTCCATCTCCAAAACATATTTCCCTCCTCCTACCTAGTTCCCACCCCACTTTCATGCCTTCATGTTTTGCTTTAATTCATATGATAATCACATTCAAGGCCTGATATAATACACTGGCCATTTATTAGATGCCATGGTCTCCACATTCATGCAAGTATGTGGAGAGTTCATTCTTCCCATTTCCCCTTCTATACAATCAGTGCAAAGGGCAAAGTCGCGACCTCCCCGCCAGCAGGAAAGACGCCAACACCAGGATCCTTCTCGATCACACTTTATTGGGAGCGCCCTTTGAAGCTGAAGCGAAAGACCCCAGCCCTGGAGCGCGCTGCTTATATGCAGGCCCTAGCGTGGAGTGTCTCTGGCTGATTGGCGAAATGGCCAATGCCTCATTAGCATTCCCCCGTGCGGGAGGGGAAAGAGAAACATTGTTGTCGTGCCCTTAACCGCGCATGCGCAGGAGCTGAAGTAGGATCGGCACCACCTCTGGGTGTGATCCGCACCTAACAGGGCAACACAACCTGCTTCAGAATAAACCATGAATGGCTTAGCTAAAGCCATTCTTTCAACCAAAATAACCCATTCTAAAGTGGTCCCATGAAAGCCTTCCCTTACCAGGAAACTGGGACAGAGGGGAGGACATCCTATTGGGACTCTAGATGAGAGAACAATGGGAGAATAGCAATGTAGAACGATCCAGTGGGTCCTAGAAACCTACAAGTAGAACATTATGATAGGCAGATTTGGGTCATGGGGTCCCGCTCAAACTAAGGCCCTAGCCAAGGACAATACAGGCGGTAAAATTTAAACCCCTACCCAGATCTAGCCCATGGACAGGACAGTCTCCACACTTGAGTGGAGAGAGGGATTTGACTTTCTCAAGTACTCTGGTGCCTCACATTTGACTATGTCCCCTGGCGGGGGAGACCTAGTGGCACTCAGAGGAAGGACAGCAGGTCACTGAGAAGAGACTTGATACCCTATGAGTATATACAGAGGGAGGTAATCCCTCTGAGGAACAGTCATAGGGAAGGGGAATAAGGGGAAAATGGGAGGGAGGGGAGAATGGGAGGATACAAGGGATGGGATAACCATAGAGATGTAACAAGAATAAATTAATTAAAAAAAAAAAGAATAGAGCACTAAGGGCCGTCAGGACCCTCCTATTCTAAAAAAAATAAAAATAAAAAATAATAAAAAATAAAAAATAAAAATAAAGTGGTCAGATCATAAAATGACCATTTAAATATAAAATATCTTTTCCTCAGTTCTAAGTTTCTTCTGTTACTGGACACATGCAAGAAAATACCCATGTGAACAGACCTATAGATCAGGCCACCCCAAAAGGGAAAGTACATTTTTCAAAAGACATCACAAACTCAATTTTCAGCTTTGGCAGCTGTTTGTAATTCAATAAATTACTATATTATTAGAATTTGACTGTAGTATGATCTTTTTCCTAGCTTTTCATCCATTGTGCATTTAGCAATGT
>OU015753.1:70905672-70952773 GCA_907169655.1 Acomys percivali | reverse complement strand
ACACACAAAGCCACCACACTCAGAACGATGTGAGAAATTTGATGAATGCCTTCCCATCACAAGTAGAGTAGGATTAAACCAAGGCATAGCAGTTCCAGAGTCCAGACTCATGGTGGTTGTGCCAGAGGTGAAAGAGACTGAATGTTCCATTTCTGATCATCGTCCCAAAGGCTGGACAAGATCTCCTACCACAAATGTCTGCTCACCCTCTCATTTGAAGCTCCCTGTTTCAGAGAAGAAATGCACTCAAACTCAGGTCATAAACAATTCAATCCTTTGGTGCTGTGTCCCTTTCCACCACCAACCCTGCTTCTCTTCCCCCCCCCCAAAAAAAAACAGGAGCCAGATTCAAGACACTGAGATCTCTTCTTGTTCTTTTCTCCTTCTTCCAAAATTGCACTTTACTCTTACAACAATATTCCTAGGAATTGCTTTCTATTGGATAACAAATGCCTGAATAGTCATCAAATTCCACCAACACTTAAAAAAACAGTGTTGCTATTATTAAAAGATTAAAAAATGAAGTATGATATAGAACTCCTCCTACATATACAATCCCAAAATTTGGGAAACACAGGCAGGAAAAAAGCTCCATGCTAAGCCAGAATATATGAGGCAGGTTTTTTTTAAATACACAGCAGCAGCAGTAGCAGCAGCAGCAGCAGCAGTAGTAGTTTGCTTTTTTAGTCAGTAAACATATCCCATATCAACTAGAACCTCAATCATATCCCTAAGCAAACTCATATAGCAGTACCTCATAAACCATAATGTTTTGTTCAAAAAGCATAAATAAATGAATCAATTAAAATATGAGTTTACAAAAGGCAAATTTTTTTGTCACAATGATAATTCTATTATCACATCCTTCACAGAAGGATGAGGTATGGTGCTATGGCTCAGTAGAGTTCATCCCTGGAATACAGCTCCATAGGTTCAATGTCTGATACTACAGGAAAATGAAAGACAACAACACTCCCCTAATATTACCTCTTGCTAGGTACCTTTTCAACACTTTACACTCATGTCTTGAAATCTCTTCATCTCATGCCTCCTGAGAACTTACCTTTCACCTTGCCTGTAGACTCAGCCCAACTGCTGAGTCAGCTGTGAGAATTTGGTCCTTGTTTTTTTTGTGTGTGTGTTAGTGGCTCCTTTTTGGGACTTCTGTGTTGTTTCACTCCCCCAAGGATGAGAGGTCCAGAGTGAAAGGATATAGTATTGCTAGCTTCTCCCCTTTCTGTACAATTTGATCCAGGAATTTCATCCACCATATTTATTTGTCCAAAAGGTGCTGAATCGAAGGAGAGAAGAGACTGGAGTAGAGACTTTTTATATTCTCCACACCCCCCCCATGACCTGGGCTTTGACACTACTAGAGGAGGAATTTCCCTTTTCCACGCCCTCATTTTCTGAAACGACAACCTACCTTCCTGTTCTGAGCCTCTTGTAAGGCTTTGTTCTCCCCTCACAAATTCTTTCAAGATTCTTATTTCATCCTTCTGCTCTATACATCAGTTATTCTCACAGCCATATTTTTACTTGATTACAATATCCAGTCACCTGAAACCTTTGTTTCCTATGCCTGTAGATATTTGTATCTCCTTTGAAGTCTCAGAAGTAAGTCTGAACCCGACTCACTCATAATGGGACATGCTACCACCATTCTCCAAATCTGGTTTTTCTCCCTAATTGAATAAGCAAAAGAATGAATGGCAAGATTACAGGCTGCCTGTAAATTAAGACTTTGGATAAAGTAAGCTTTTGGCATTTGTAGCTGTGTGATTTGGAACAAATTTCTTAACCTATCAGAGACTCAGTTACCTCATTGCTAAATGACAGTTGATATGAAGATTAAATGTGCCAGTGAGGCTTAAGTGATGGATGTGCCTTGCCTACTGAAATGAATAAAAGAGAGAGAAAGTTATAATAATTTCAGTGTGTTGAGGTCTATGAGAGTAGAATTGTTAATTGTACGACAGCTGGGCACTTAGCACCTCAAGTTTGATCAAAATCACTCAAAAATCATTACACAGTGCTTTGTCTGGTGGCTCCTGCAAGGATGGTACATTTCAAGCAATTGTCTTATTTACTCAGGCTTACACCTCTAGTCTAGTCTAATTTTAAACTAAAATCATTAACGACTTAAAGCAAGATAGGTGAACATCAGTAGTAACATGCCATCAATAAGAAGATTAAGATAAATCCGATAATAAAAGTGTCTCCAAAATCAATTGGAGACATGTTGATGGATGTTTTCTAATCTCAGAGTAGCTCAGGGTGGCTGAAAATAATAGCTTCAGACAGACTTAGATGATGGTTGGGAACAAGAGGGAAGGTGTTTCCCAAAGCCCATGGGAGTTATTTTCTAAAATATCACTGCAAACAAGGTGGTCCTTCTCTTTGTTTTTTAGAGATTTGGAGCATATTTTGAAGTTACTGACATCCTATCCACAGACACAGCAATCACAGAGTCCCCCTCTCCTAAGATACACAGGACAATGATGTATGTAATCTCATTTCTAAAATCTCAAGTCATGTTCGGAGTATTCTATATACCTTCAAAAGAACCTTTTTTTTGGGCACTGGAGAGATGGCTCAGAGGTTAAGAGCACTGGCTGCTCTTCCAGAGATTCTGAGTTCAATTCCCAGCAACCACATGGTGGCTCATAGCCATCTATAATGAGATCTGGTGCCCTCTTCTGGTGTGCAGGCATACATGTAGGCAGAACAGTATATGTGTAATATGTAATAAATAAATCTTAAAAAAAAAAAAAAAAAGAACCCTTTCTGGCCTTTCTCTTCACCTCTGAGGAGCTTCCACTTTAATAAACATTTTTGTGAAACATTAGGTCTTACAGCTATTCTTTTTTTTTTTTTAATTTTTTTCTTTTTTTTTTCTTTTCTTTTTTTATTTAATTAATTTATTCTTGTTACATCTTAATGGTTATCCCATCTCTTGTATCCTCCCATTCTTCCCTCCCTCCCATTTTCCCCTTATTCCCCTCCCCTATGACTGTTCCTGAGGGGGATTACCTCCCCCTGTATATGCTCATAGGGTATCAAGCCTCTTCTCGGTGACCTGCTGTCCTTCCTCTAAGTGCCACCAGGTCTCCCCCTCCAGGGGACATGGTCAAATGTGAGGCACCAGCTATTCTTAACGTTTGCTCTATAATCATAAAAATCCAAGATTTTGAAACAGGGAAGAACTTCATTAGGAATGTGGTGTTCACAGGGATGAGGAAATTGAAGTCGTTGACGTTTATGATTTAGATTGATAGTAGGTAGCAGGATCAGGATTGAAGCTGGACCTATTTATTTGCCATTTGATACACCTAAGCCAATTCTAACTCTAGGATACTTGGTAGCTTCCAAGTGAGTGGTGAGAGAAAATTGGTGCTTGAAGCATGATGTAGAAAGAGCCTAAACACTATCCTATGCAGGCAGATACATCTTTCTAGAGACAATAAGCCCAACCCATCATGGGCAAAAACAACAGAAAGCTTGTAAATTTAGGCTAGATATGTACCTCTGAGGAGCCCATCTGAGAAAGAAAGAGCAGGCACTGGACTTCTGGTAGGCCACAGATTCCACCATCACCCTGATACTTGAAAAGACACCATAATAGTAGAACCAAGGCATAAGAAGATATCCAGGAAAAGGCTTTTGTTCAGTATGGATAACTTTGATCACTAATGTTTGGAGTTCTAGGAACCAATCTATGTGGACCAACAGAAGATGATAGATATTAGTTTGGTAACCAAGGTCCAGTAATCTGGGTCCACAAAGGCCCTGTTCAACCCCTATGCTGAAAATGCATTGACACAACTGGCAAACAATTGATTTGGGTAATAATAAATTCTAAAATGCATTCAGAGCACTTTTGGCAGTGCCTCCAGGAACTGAGGAGTCATACATACCCTTAATTTCACTAGCCTCTATTCAGGAAAAAACGAGGCAGAAATGAGGAAATCCTAACTTCCTTGTTAAGTCCCCATTGCCTTCAACCTTAAAGCAAGTGTACAGAGGGCTCTGATTTTTTGTAATGGGATGACCCTGTTTGAGAAATACATATATAATGCCTTTTGCAGAGGGGCTTGACAAGCACAGGTATACGATTTCTTCTGAGATCATAGTCATCAGAACTTGGTCTGTAGATTTCATATCAAATTATTTTCCAGTAACATTTATTGTCATCATTTTCAGAGAGAAACAGATTGCCTCCTTTATGGCTTACTTTCTTTAAATTGGCATAATGTGTATGTACCTTGAGGCCTACAATACATACATTTCACAAACAGATGTGGACCAGACTTAAAATCGAAGGTGTGAGGAATAAGGCCCACAGTGTGCTAGCTGCTTGGGAGCTCTGGGCCCAGATATAACATAGCTATCAGTCCAGTTGTTTTGCCTAGGGGCTTAGAAATGAAACACTGATGTGTTTGTGACCAGTGAGAGATATAAAAGCACTTTTCTTTTTGATCCAGTTGCTTCATCTCCAAATGCTTCGAGGCAAAACTCTATAGGAAAGAAGGAATCAGTAGGCCAAGGGTTGCTTAGCATACCCTCTTAATTCTACTTCTTCACACCCTATATCCTGTAAACAGTGCAGGCAAATTTTTTCATAGACATAGCTCAATTTCCCATTTAAAAAAGAAAAGTCACCTTGGGTAAAGGGAACCCAAATGTTTTTTCTTGGCACAGAACTTAGTAATGTACTCTTTGTCTTGGAGCTTCCAAAAACTAGTTCGAAGTTGTGTCTCAGAGGCCATTTAACTGTGACCATTTTTCTAAGTTATAGATACAGAGAATGGAGCTTTATAACTACTTACCATCTGGCAACAAATTCTTCCTGAAATGCCTTCCACCCATCCATATTTTAATGTCTTTTTTTTTTTCTTTCAATCATGTGTAATACCTCAGCCAAATATATTGGTTTATCAGTTATTTTCCCAGTTTCTCTAGGCGGCATTTGTTGTATGAATATTCATTCTATCTTCTTTCTAGGCCTCCCTCTCACACTGATGACAGCTCCAGAGTTGCTGAAGCACTAGGTCCATGTTTTACAGGCAACTCGAAAGCCTCATGGACTTGTGGTTTCTAAGTGGAGCCACCTTTCCTTTGTGACACTCTGAAGTTTCAATTTCTTGCTATTTCTATACACGCAAGTCACAACAATCATGCTAGCCCAATCTGACTATAGAAACGTGATGGCTGTAATACTAAGAGAAAGGATTAATAAAGCCTTTAAAATATATGTGTGTGTACACATATATAAATAGCTTGCATGTATCCCTGAGTTCACAAATACATGAGCTGCAACCACTGAAAATATGAATTTAAAGAAAAGAAACAGTTCTTTTTTTCTTTGAACTCATGTATACAATTACTGCCTCTTATACTTGCAGGCACAGGGTCAAGGCACAATTGTAAAGATAATTTCAGCTTTTGGTTTCAGCTACCAGCCACCTGCTACCATTTCAGAGCGAAGCCACGAGCTGTGCGGTGGCCAATTGTGACTGTGTGGTTCCATGGCAGGTTGTGGGGCTCTGGGTACATAACAAGGCACAAGCCAAAGCCTCCGCTCTCCAGTTTGCCGCTGAGCTGCCAGTCACTCATCAATCCTCTAGGTCTCGTTTCTTTTTTTTAAGGACAAGTGGATGAATTAAAGGAAACATTTAAATAGCTTCTTTTTTTCTTCTTTAAAGAAAAAACAGCCGCTAACGCAAATAGTAAAGTTGGCAATATATTTGAATTGGCATCAAGCATAACATTTCATTTTAAGGTTTACACCTGACAAAGCTTTCATTTTTTCTTTTCCAGCTTCAAGTATTTCAAATGAAAACTTCAGTCTATGTGTTTCCATGTTAAAAAGTGTGATCTGTATTGATTCCCTCATCGTTGCTTTTATTCTATTAACATTTCTGGAACATTTATTGTATTTGTCCATCCCATCAGAGTTAATGGCCTACAGATTCAGGGCTTTTCAAACAGGATGAGGCCACAGCCATCCAGGACTCTCTTTTTTTTATCTTTTTCATTTTCTCAGAAAAGGTAATCAAGGTGACTTGAGCTCCTTTGGGTCCTTTGCAGTAGTCAGGGCTTTTTCTTTCACTGTTTTAAATCTGTGTTAAAAAAAAAAACATTAAAAGTATAATATTAGGATTGGCAATATGGTTAGTAAAAGGTTTCTAAATTCAGCTGTATGAATGTGAATCATCAGAAAGGGGGAAAATGCCAATTACCAAACAGAAGCTGCTGCTCATGCCCAAGCCACACTCCTGAGTGTTTGTGTTTATTAAAAAGAAATCCAAACATCTAATTTTAGTTTCTAGGGGAAAATAAAATGAGAACTTAATTTTAAAGTGGGTCAAATTTTCTGAGTTGTAAAAGGGGAAAAAATTACACTTCCATAAGAAATGCTTTTAAGACACAAGGGGATTAAAACAAATCCATACAGAAGTAGCATGCAAATTAACAAATGTGACTCCAAATGATGCACATCACAGTGTATGTATACACTTCCTTGGTTTGACTTTCTCATAGTATATATTGACCCACATTACACTAAATTCTAGTGACTAGAGTGTTAAGAAAGAAAGAAAGAAAGAAAGAAAGAAAGAAAGAAAGAAAGAAAGAAAGAGAAAGAGAAGAAAAGACAAGTAAATTTAAAGCTCAAGCAGGACTTAGGATGGAAACACAAAGACTTCACGTCGAAACAGGAAATACAAGGAAGAAATGGAAGACTGTGGAACACATGCTTTCAAGGAAGGGAGAGGAGATGCACGAGTCTCCAGTGTCAGGAGCCTGGGTTGCCTCAGTCACCACACTCTGGAGTTTGCTCTGTCTCACAATGGCCTCCAAGGGAAGCAGACCTGCAAATTAGTTTTTCCTCATCAGTTCCAAAGCTTTCACTCTGCAAGCAGCTTTGCTTGGTCTTTCTCCTCTCTGCCAACTCTTTCTCCACACTCTGGATGAAAATTCAGCAAAGGGCTCATGTCCTTAACATAATCAGGACAGGAAAAATAACCTAACCTCCTTTGCCTCTTTCTCATTGTGACTATTGATTTACTGAGCTAAAGAGAACGGGGAAAAAAAATCTGTGTCTGACAGAATACTACACACTTTTTTTTTTTTACATATGTTTCTACTGTGATAGAAATTGCCATTTGCCCAAGTACTTTTTATATAAATGCCCTCAAATTTCTAAGATGGTACAGTATGTTCCACCCACTTCTGTGACAGATGGAGGAGACATTTGGAATTGTAAAATGCCTGTATGAAGAGCAGAGCCTTCTAATGTTGTAGTTTTACCTCGAGATAATATAGTTTTCTCTACCCCAGGAAGGTTCTGAAAAATAAATCAATTTTTATTGAGCTCCCCAATGTTTATGGCTCTCGTCCTTTTTTATTTAAAAGTCTCTGTGCACTCTCAATGTCCTTTGGTCCCAAGGTACTTTCTGTGGAGTGCTAATAATGTCTTCCTCAATGTCGCTTTAGAGACCTCATTTTGTCTCAAATCTGTCTTCAACCTTGTTATTCTCTTAACATAGCCAACACTTCTCACTGTCTAAAGATGTTTGCACTGTAGTCTCAGATTTACTCCAAACAAAACATGTCAAGATAAATTCACTGTGTGCCTGACTATTCCTACCAGATACACCCTTACTGCTTTGTCGGCTTAGTATGCTAAATAATCAATGTCATGCATGTGCATGATACATAAATGTTTATAATTTGTAAATAATTATATCTTGATCACTTGTAGTACATCTTATTACATTCACAAACATATCTATCATGAATGCATGTGTATACTCTAATTTAAATTCAAAATATTTAATTCTGTTTTACAGCATCCAACTAATTTCCAAGCCATGCATATATCTTCCTGTAACACACTGGTCCCTTATCCCATGCTTATGTTACAATTATAGTTGAGAGCTAGACATATACACAAATCTCCAAAGTGATCTTCCAGGTTCTCAATACCAGGAACATCTTTTCAGATTAATCCGACATGAAATTATCTTCCTTCACTGCAACTCTCTGAAATATCCAACAATATTGCCATCTTTAAAGGAAAAATTAAAATGCATTGTTATGTTCTTTGAATGTGCCATGGAGAGTGGGGTCTGACTTTCACATGTACTCTGGTGCCTCATATTTGACCAAGTCCCCTGAATGGGGAGACCTGGTGGCACTCAGAGGAAGGATAGCAGGCTACCAAGAAGAGACTTGATACCCTATGAGCATATACAGGGGGAGGAGGTCCCCCTCAGTCACAGTCATAGGGGAGGGAGTAAGGGGAAAATGGGAGGGAGGGAGGAATGGGAGGATACAAGGGAGGGGATAACCATTGAGATGTAATATGGATAAATTAATAAAATTTAAAAAATAAAAAAATTGAATGCATTGTTAGCTTATGAGATCTGGTCTCTTCTTTTTCTATCCCCTTCTTTCACAGTTTTCAATGTCCAATTGCAACTGATAGTCCCTTAGGGGAGTGGAAGAAGCCTTTATGGAGGAATTAGAGACAGCAGATTGTATTATTTACTTGACTTTAAATTCCATTGTAATCATTAAAAAATAAATAACCAGTATGATACTCAGATTTATTCATAAGATGAGGCATGCACTAACAGTCTGGCCACTTCTTAGTAGATCATGACCACCACTTTTTAATATTGTTCTGTTTCTTAATTACCATTCCCAAGATCTATGGCAGGCCCAGATTATTATGGATGAATGAATAAATCTCTCAGTACAGCTCTCAATCACCAAGTTTACTTGTATTTTTTCCCAACAACTTTGACTATATTTTTGGCCTACCATAACCCTCTATCCATTTTTATAGTTTTTAATTCTCTTTCAGGTGGGCTTGACATTCCAATAGCCAGCAGAAATCCAGTAAGGCTGACAATGTAAAGTTTTATGACCAGGAAGCAATCTGAAGTTACTTTGTGGCATAGGCCATTGGAGCAGACCAACATTTCTTGCCTTGTTTGGGGGGATCCAGCTCAATCACTATCTCTTTTCTATGCCATAGAATCCTACTCCAAAGTGGTGGCATTGTTTAAATCACAGTAGGATAAAATAAAGCAGAGGTGGAGCATGATTATAGGTCACTTTTAGCAGCTCTGCCACTGCTTTTGCAAGAGTTTGACAACCAACAGTTCGTGGTCTTTTTAAATTTCTAAGATGAAGACTTTATGTACAACACAAGGGAACAAACAAACATTGTAGGATTATTTTTATGCAAAACAGTACTTGATCATCAGACACAAAAAGTTTTCCCAGTGAGATCTTTCTCAGTGTTATACTACATACCCTAGTTAATGACATTAGACAAAAAAGTAAATAAAAGACAAGTGTATTATAAATGAAGCAATAAAATAACCATTGAACATGTAAGACATGATTATCTATATACAATTTAAAAAAAAATGCTTAACCAAAGTAATCTCAAGGACATATTATACAAAACAAGTTCAGAGAAATGCAATCACTTTACTACCTTCCCATAAAGGGACAGTATAATTTAAAAATAAAAGTGGAATACTATTTCTTTTAGCTCTCTAAGATGTGCGTGCTTAGACATCAATACAACATATGTCAAGATGTTACCAGCGAAGCATATGAGCCTGTTGTGATTGAAATCCAATGCGTTTCATCTGAATGGAAGAGCATCCCATGTTCATGCAGCGTGAGGTTTGGTAATCTTACAGTGTCTGTTTCTTGTAACTTCACTTTGGATTTAATGTAATTTCAGTAATTTAAAAAGTACTTGTCCATATTTTTAGAAGTTTATTTTAAGGTTACAAAAAATTTTATTCTAACGCTTAGATAACTAGGCTAGAGACTCAATTGTCAACGCAATTTTGAGGGAGGACAACTGCTATAATTAATTCCCATAATCTACTGTTAGTAAACAGGCAGTGATATAGCCACCCCAAAAGGCCCTGATGACCCTGGGAAAACAGGCAACACAGAAGCCAGCGGGGAAACATGTGCTCGGAAACACATCAGGGCCAACCAGCAAGATTCATGTCCTGCTAAGCTTCTTGTGCACTTTTTCAATCACGCGTGTGACTTTCTGCGCATGTGCTAGGTCGACTTATAAAGAGAATTCCTCCCATCCCCTGGCCCTTCTTTCTTCTCGTGTCTCCTTCGCCTGTCTCTGTACTCTCTTCCCTTAATAAACCTCCTTTGTGGATCTGCCACATGGTATGATTTCTATTTCGCCATACAACCACGCCACATACATCCTAATAGCTACACAGGCAGAGTTCTGTTGTTGTGGTTTTTTTTTTTTTTTTTTTTTTGTTTTGTTTTGTTTTGTTTTGTTTTTTTCTTACACCTAGAATAAAAACAGATGATTAAAAAGACAGTACTTTTCTAAATTGTCATTTTCATGAATTGCTATGAAATTTCAAATATTTTACCAGGTAGCCTTAATAGGGATAAACTAGCCATATATTTTATACAAACGCTTTTTCTGATACCAATATGTTAGTCGATATATTGGTAAAATGAATGTAACTGAGGTTTAAAGTAAACCAAAGTTCCATTTGATTCCACTGTTCCTTCATCAAACACATGTTTGCCCCATGTCGGTGTTTTTACCAGATCTTGTAGCATTTCTATTTTGCAGTCACAGAAGTACAGTGATCACATCTAGCCAATACAAACACCCCGTGTGAGAATGATTAAAATTAAGGTTAGTTATAGGATAGTAGGCTCCGTGTGGCTTTTTCAAACATCCTTTGTCTAAGTCATCCTTCCTATAACTTGTCATCTGCCTATGCTCTCAACCCTCCTCCCACTTAACCATTCCTCTCCTTTCCTCTTTATATCCACCTGGGTTCAACCATCCCCTAAAGGCTTTTCAATCCCTCCCTACTTATAGACAATTTTGAGTATCATGAATCCCATAGGTAGGTTCATCATGCTCCAATTGATGGCCCTTTACTCAAAGGTATAGGGGAAACACAAATTGAAGTCAGTGAGTTATTATAATTTAAATAGGGACACAGTTTAGGCAATAGGAAAGTGGAGTAGATCTGGGAGGAATTAAGGAATGGAGTTGGGATGAATACCATCAAACTACACTGTATGAAATTCTCAAAGAATTAACAAAAGTTTTTTAAAGATGAATGTTGATCTTTTCATTGGATCGAAGACACCATCATGTTATTGTAAAGTTGTCGTAGCATCTATGTAGACACTTAATGTATTATTGTGATGATATTTTACCGTTTTTACTGCATGTGTCAGAAGGAGGTTACACTACCAATTTTAGTCCACTTGTGTAAATTCTAAGTACTACAATAGGGCCTGAGTTTAGAGATGGATACAGTTTCTCATGGTTTTCCTTTTAACACTCTTGTTACCTACGGGAATTGGTTGGATAGGGCTGAGTTTTCTACTTGCTCTTGGGTACCAGAGCTCTGCCACTTCCTTTACATGTTTCAGTACAGAAGAGGTTCTATATGGGAAAATATGGTAGTGTTTCTACACACCTGGGAACAGTAATGCCTGGAAGCCTGATTATCCCAATTCTTCCAAAGACATTTCTGGTGATTCAGCTGCTAGAAATAACCAACATTAACAAGTCAATTACATAAACTACCAAATAAATGTCAAAGGTAACAAATGCTCAAAATACTATATCCTGCTTATTTCAGAACATTTTACTTTCACCCATGCTCTTAAAGTTATGTCTATGTTTTGTGTCTCCATGACAAAGGTACTTCGTAAAAGTTTTTATGTCCTACTAATTTCACCTCCATCATGCTAATAACCAACAGTCAGTGATAGCGAGAATGATGGCAAATGATATAAACCATTGCTTGCTTGCTTGCTTTAAAGATACAGTTGATAAAAAATTTTCTAGAATGTGCCTAATCAGTACCCACAGAGACTAAGAATGAGGCCTCCTAGGTGAATGTACCAAAGCCCCCATACACAGAATAGACATACCTAAACTTTCCTTCTATCTAAGACAACCATCAAATTGGAAAGGGGACCAGAAGAAAGGCTGGGCTGCTGCTCTGAATTTCAGGAGTAGAAAAGAAGGTTCTGGAAGGGCAAACAGCTGTTAAAAAAAAAAAGAGGCAGGAAGCATAAGGAGAACCATGAATATTAAGGAAGCCGTGGCAAGATCCAAGGAATATATCAACATACTAGCATGAAAAGAAAATTGACTTGGCAGTGGCAAACTCAACAAGGAGAAAATGTGGGACACCAAGGCCAAAGAGTAGGTGACTACGGTAATTAAAACAGGAGCTCTGAGAAGCCTGGGTGGGCACCCTGGCAAGGCCCAGTGCAGAGGGATTATGTATTTCACTAAGAGTGATAGGGTTGAATACAGCACACCCTTAATCACTTTACAACTAACTGGCATGTGTCTAAGAAAGAAGAATCTAAATGTTTCTAATAAAAATGGAATTCTCAAAAAGCTCAGTCAGGGGATGAAACTGTGAGGTTGAGAAATGAATGAGTTCTGAATGAGTGCAGACAAACCTTAAGAAAGACAAGTGAGAGAAACCAAAATGGCAAAGTACCCAGAAATTTCACTGGGCTGGTGTTTTTCCTTGTGTTTGAGAGTCTAGATAAGGGGCTTTGTGGTTTTTGGGGTGGGGTGGGGTGGGAGTGAAGCAATGGAGTTTTAACTGCCTATGAGCTGAGTTTTCCTGATTATACCCTTGCCCTACTCTCTGCCTCAGAACCCTGACTTGGCCAAGGCTGGGTCAGCCTATGCTAAATGGGTTTTGATCAGCTGGAATCATAGCAATTTAAGCTGAAATTTTAGTAGAACCCCAAATCTTCCTAAAATGTGCTTAACAGGATGAAGGTATTAATTAGTACTATACACACTAAGAAAAATATCAGGTCAGAAAGCAAATTTAAAACCACCACCAAAAAAAAAAAAAAAAAAAAAAAAACAACGAAAAACCACTACTACATAGTAGGTGCTAGTGTTCTTAGAATGCCTTAGCTTTTATCTTACTGGAACCGCCTTTTTCAAATTCCCAAATAGTTCGGGCACTAAGATGGTAGTATACAGGATGTTTATGTGATATGAATTCTCCTGGTGAACTCTGCAGGAATATCCTATAAGAGGATTGACTTTAGGGGTTTAATTTTTCATCAGGTTGTAGTCAATCATGTTTACTTACTCATCTGGTATACTTGTATCCAGGTGAGTCCTGTGCATATATACCACCCTGCAAATCAGGACATGAATGGGGTCTGTGGGTCTGTATGCAATTGTTGTTCTTTCATCATGGCGTATTTCCTAATTGAAAACATGAAGTTTTTTAAAAAGGGGTAGGGCACTGAAGAGAAGGTTATGGCAGTAAAGTACACACCTTGCAGGATCTGAGTTTGTTCCATAGGAAGTAACAGAAAGAGGAGGCAGGAAAAGCTAAGCAAAACCTAGCCCTTTCCCCTGGCTGGCCAATGTGAAAGACCCAAGAAGCTTGCAGTTACTGGAAAAGACATAAGGTAATGGGAGTTTGCTAGCCATCTGGTAGTCTGTCTCCGAAAGCTCTGGAAATTGGAAAACCCTGGATGAGTGCAGACAATCAGGCTGGTCAACCAAAAGAGCTGGATCTCTGTAATGAGGACTGCTTCTATACATGAGCTGCTTACATAGCTAGGCACCTGGACCTCCAGGGTGGTACTGGGTTTGGCTCCATGATCAAATTCTGTAGAAGACATTTTAGAAATAGCATCTGGCTCATCAATTTCAGCAGAGGCTCCAAGATGTGAGCTCCCAGGTCTGCAATATCCTGGAAGAGCTAAAATTGGTGGGCAAGGACCAAGACGGTGGCCATAAGCTGAAACTTGCTTACAGGACAGAGATTTGGACAGAAACTCAAGACAGGTCCAGTAGATGAGAAGAAACATTACAATAAAGGATCCAGGTCAATTTATTGTGTCATTAATAAAACAAAGAAAATAAAATGCATACACTGCCGGCAGAGTGGAAAGTTCCTATGATCCAAGAAGTGAGGAGACAGAGATACTCATATCTCTGAGGATTGCTGGAAGACTAGCTGTGTTTAACTGCTACACTCTACACCAGTGAAAACCCTATCTGGAAAATAATATGATATCTGTGGTTGATGTATATATGACTTCAAGGCTGACTACTCTGCCTCGAACAATAATCATGAGGCTAGTCCCTGGAAAAAGCTAATTCTCCTTCTCCCAGCAGTTAATAATTGCCTGTACAGGTCTGTGTCTATGAGTAGGACTTGCAAAAACCTCTCTTCATTAATATGCATAGTGAAGGACCATTGTTTCCGTATGGTTTAAGGAACCATTTCTAGGAAAGGCCATTTCACAGCAAGTTTTATTGGTTTGCCAATTCAGAATGGTCATCCTTAAATGTATATACATACCACCAACAAAATTGGATTCAGCAGGTTATATTCATATTATTTGTGCATACATATATATAGATATATGTAGATGTGTTTGTAACAATAAAAAAAAAATATCAACTTGAGAGTGGAGAGTGGATATGTTAAGAGTTGGAGGAATCGTGAGGGGGTAGAAAAAAGTGGCTCTATTATCATTCAAACCACCACAACAGTGATGTGGACTTTGGCTAGGTATCATTATTTATATGCTTATGATTTTTGCTTAAATGTAAATATTTGAATTCAAGAAGAACATGTTGTATATTACCATCTATTTGCTCATGTTGTATACACAGCAATGGTAATATCATAAGACTCTTATGTCTAAGTCCCTCATAATACTGCTGTGAACTCTAGAGACCTAAAGTATAGAACATTTAATTATCATACGTGGATTGGATGGATTTTTAACTCTACCATCTAAGTCCAATTTGTTCAAACTCTGCAATATAAATACTTCAAATTTTAATGTTAATTTTAGGAAAAACATTTCATCTTCAAAATTTATTAAAGTGGACAACATTAAAAACAGCAGACAGACTTTTATGCTGTATAGGGTGCATAAAGTGTATGTGTCTTCACCTTGAGAACTCTGCCATTTATAGTGCCTTAAAATGTTACATTTGGTAGACATTTAGACTATAGAGGTAAAGCAATTACATCTAAGCTGATGATGCCTGCCTTCCTTTTTCCCCTTCCTGTTGGAACTTCTTGTGATGTGGTCTTTCATTGTGCAAGACCTGATTTCAATAACTTGTTCAAAGCAGTGTGTCCCTTACAAGTCAATGTCCCTAGATCAGTTGTTCACCTCTGTCTTAATTTGTCATGGCTATGAGGTGAGATGGTCCGCAAATAGTTGTTAATTCAGTCCATGAGTAAGAACTCAAGCACTTAGATACGAAGGAATTCCAATATTCTCTACATTTATCAGCACATTTTTACAAAAGAAACTGTAGAAATAAAAAGAAAAGACAGAAAGTCACGATAGGTTTTTACAAAAGTACAAGGGACTAGAAAGATGGTTCAGCCATGAACAACTAAGTTTAAATTCCAAGGACACATGCAGAAAATCAAATGTAATGGTGTCTGCTTTTAAGTTTATTGATATGGAAGCAGAGACATTATATATATTATATATATTATATATAATGTCTGTGTTATGCCTGGGAATAGTGTGTCCTTTTTCATGTTTATTTTTCAGCTGTATTTCTATCATTTCATTCTTTCTTGGATTGTTTTCACTACATAGCATAATATTCTCTGAATTTATAGAAAAACAATAATTTTAGTTTTAAATCTTCCTCTCCTGACTGTGGTAATGTAAGGATAGTAATTTGCACTCTTCTCTCTCTTCTCTAGCTTTCAAAGTCTATACTTCCTCTGTCATGATTTCCCTGAGTCTACTTTCACTAGACAACTAGAAGCCATTCCCTGCTTGATCTTCCCTGATCCACAGAACCCCCCCTCCCGTCGTCCCTTCCTCAGTCCCTCCTCCCTCCTCTGTCTCCCTCCTTCCCTCCCTCCCTCCTTCCTTCCATTTCTTTCACCTTCCCCTTTTATCTTCCCAAATCCATTATTTTTCTCTAAACAATTCTGGGTTTCTTTTGTAGTTGCACAACTGTTGTGAATATTAATGGTGTTCTTCAAGGGACATTATTTATGGCAGAAATTGTTAAGTCTTTGATCAATGTCTTTTTCTTAAATAAAAAAAAAAAAACCTCATGAATTGCAGGTAGACTATGTTTCTCTTATCTTATGTTGAGCATTGCATTACTCATTTCCATCTTTACTTATATTATGGAATTGGGGGCCATTGGAGACTTTTAAGTTGTTCTTTTTCAAAAGCCTCTTTCCTCTTATTATGTGATCTTTCTAATGCTCCCTCTGCATATGGTGATGCCTGTCCTGGTTGGAAATTCTTTTGCTACACTCCCTAAAGGCAGCAAGTGATTCAGAAGGGAGTGTGTAATTTGTTCTGTACCGTGGAATTCCTGCCATGCCTATATGTATTTAGACCACAGGCAAACCAATAAAGTTGTCATAGAAACAAAGCATTTCATGAATAAATCAATCCATAACAAACTTGTAAACTTCAAACAACCCACTGTGCTTTAACAACACATCCGTTACATACACAAAAATGATCATGTTTATAATGAGCAATGCACAATATTATTCTTTCTCATGTATTTGGTCCTGTTTGCCATCGTATAAATATTCCTTAATGTATTTTTATGCAGCCTGTGGATTCCTACTGAGTTAGAATGAAATAAGTAACTCCAGCTGGCATGATAATGCTGGAAAAACAGACTTTTAAAAATGTGCCTCCTGGTGAACCCTAGTTCAAACAGTGTTTTTGGAATACCTGCTCAGAAGACCAGAGGGCATTGAAATGACGGCTTAAAAATTTTCCCCCATTTTCAGCAAATGTGGTACACTTTTTCCACCTTCTAGTTTTCTTGTTTGATGTTCTGTTTCTTGTTCTGCATTCAGTGAGCATCTTCAGGGAATTTCCTTACAAGAAGAAGGGTGGGGTGAGCTACTTGAAAAGTGACCCTGAGTATTTTTAAAAACCTTGACCAAAAACTGCCATGGCTGGATCAGACAGAGAGCATGCTTTGAGGAGAAAGATATAGTGTGATTGTGTAAAGCTTAAATTCCTTTGCAGAAGGCTAAAAAAAAAAATCAAGGAAGGGGCAGACCTAGAGGAGATCAGTGTGATACACATCCTCTGGGGCTTGTCCTGGCTCTTAGAACATTTCCTTACTTGCCTTCCCTGTGAAATTCTGTCTGACTATATTTGGGTGTGGTGGTACCTAGCAGACATGTTGAATTACATCTCCTTGCTCTGCTCCTCATGGACCTGTTAATCCTTTTAGCTAGACTTGATTTGACAACAGTTAGACATATCCCAACTCTCAGTTCCATTATTCATATGCTAAAATATAGAGGCAAATTTTATTTACCAACTAATATTTTCCAAATTATCACATTGACATTAATTTTTAATGGTGTGAGATTTCAAACCATTCAGCCACTGTCCATTATTTTAAAAAAATAGTTCCATTTAGTTTATAATCTTAATCCTGTGTTTACCTCCAAACTCTCCTATCCATCATGTCAATGGACGGGCAAGCTTCGGTCAAGCCACTCACATTTTTCTATTGTTCTTGGGGTTTCCCTGGAATCCTGGAATGTTCTTTCCTGTTCATTTTCAGGTCTGGGCAAGGAAGATGGACACAGAGGGCTAAGATTTTCTCCAGGCTCTGGGAAAACTTTCTAATTCTAACCTCTATACTTCTGGTAGCTTTACCAACTGACTTAACCTCCCATGGTTCTGTGTTGGGCATTCCCATGACCACCAGCCACCAATGAGACAGACATGAGATAGTACCAGTTTTTTATTTTAAAAAAATTTAACTGATAAATACTCACATATATGTATAAATATGTATATATGTATGTATACATATGAATTAATCATACTCTTCATATATTATACATATATATATACTTATGTATATATTTAGATGTGTGTATACATAAGCATATACACACAGATGGGGCTCTGTCATGTTTTGATATGGGTAGAGACTGAGTGATGTTTACACTTGGTAAAATATGTCTGTCTCTCTAGTGATTATTATTTTTTCATCATAAAAATGTTCAATATTCTTTCTTCTAGATCATTTTGAATAGGTATAGTATGTTATTGTTATTTGTTGTCACCCTACTGTACTGTACAAATCCATACTGGGATTTCTTATTAGTCTCCCAGGATAATTTAGTACCCACTAATCAACCTTTCTTCATTTCTCTTTTCATCCTGCTTTCCATGTCTGTGGTGAACATCACTTTATTCCCACCTATGAATGTAACAGTTTAAATTATGTATGTATGTGTGTATGTGTGTGTATGTATGTATGTATGTATGTATGTAGTATGTTTGTATGTATGTACGTTTAATGACATGATACTTGTGATTTGCCCCTGGCTTATCACCTCACATAGTGACTTTCAGGTCCATCCATATTTTTGCCAGTAATAGTGTATTCTTTTTAATAGTTTAATAAATTTGTCAAAGTAATACTGGCTAGGGTAATGTGCTCTCAAAATTCACATCCAATAAAACCTGGGAACGTGATCTCATTTTGGAAGATAGAAGCTTTTTTTGAGTCATATTAAGCTGAAATAAATTTATTTTGGGTTAGAGTAAGCTGTTCTTTAATGACTAGGGTCTATATAAAGATAAAGAAACTGTGGCACAAAGATATACGGCAGAAGAAAACCCAGGGAATGCAGAGGCAGAAACTAGAATGTAGCATCCTCAAACCTAGAAATGTCTGTGGTTTCTGGAAACTCCCAGAAGCTGACAAAAGTAAGCAAGGGATCCGTTCTCAGCACTTAGAAGGTACATGGTCCAGCCAGTACTGACCTTAGACTACAAATTTATAAGAGAATGTTTCTGAGCTTTTAAATCACCTGGTTGATGTGCCTTCATTACAGCTACTGAAGTTAAATTTTTTTACAAACAGTGTTGGCTTTCAAGCATAATTCAACATGCAGTGTATTGCAAGCTGGATTCTTCTTCTAAATCTGAGATCTCATGGATGTAATTAATTCAAGATCTGGTGTACCCTCCCTCTAGGATCCTGCCCTTACCTCTTCTCTTCCTATTTTCTTTCTTTCTTTTTTTAAAATTTTACTTCATTAATTTATTCATATTACATCTCAATTGTTAGCCCATCTCTTGTATTGTCCTATTCCTCCCTCCCTCCAGCTTTCCCCCTTCTCCCCTCCCCTATGTCTGTGACTGAGGGGGACCTCCTTCTCCTATATATGCTTTTAGGGTATCGAGTCTCTTCTTGGTAGCCTGCTATCTTTCCTCTGAGTGCTGCCAGGCCTCGCCATCCAGGGGACGTGGTCAGTAATGGGGCACCAGAGTTCATGTGAGAGTCAGATCTCACTCTCCACTCAACGGTGGAGAATGTCATGTCCATCAGCTAGGTCTGGGTAGGCGTTCGAAGTTTACTGCCTATATTCTCCTTGGCTGGTGCCGTAGTTTGAGGAGAACCCCCAGGGCACAGATGTGCCTGTCATAAACTTCTTCTTATAGGTTTCCAGGACCTTTTGGATCCTTCTATTTCCCCATTCTTCCATGCTACTCTCACCTAAAGTCTCAATAGGATGTCCTCTCCTCTGACCCACTTTCCTGGTAAGTAAAATTTTTCATGGGACGTACCTCTTGGACTAGTGTCTCGATATAAGTGAGTATATACCATTTGCCTCTTTTTGCTTCTGGGTGAACTCACTCATTACGATAATTTCAGTTCAATCCATTTGTCCACAAATTTTTGGAATTGCTTGTTTTTAATAGCTGAACCAAATGGATCTTCCTATTTTCTTACATCATCTGTCTCCATGTTGTGTATCTACTTCTCCTGAACTGAAAGGTTCCTTCCTGGGGAGAGAAGGAGGTTGTTAATACTCAGGAACAAAACACAGCAGGGCTTTGAAAGTAAATAAATGTCATGTAGTGTCAAGAATTCCTGAAACTTACAAGATTCACAATCCTCCAGTCCCTAAGCAGTAAAAATTGTTGGTCCAGGCCCAGAGGGTTGCAAAGTACAGGAAGGTCCGGGGAGGCTGGAATGGGCTTCTTGGTGACATAGCTGTCTTTGAAACTTCTGTGACCCTGTAACCAATCCTAATAAACTCACTGATGCATTCAGGTAGACTTGCATCAGATTGTTTCTTTTGTCTGCAGAGGCAAATAGATGTTTCTTCACAACACTGGAGGAAAAGGTATATAACACTTCACATATCAGTAATTCTTTCTTTCTTTCAGAAGCCTGTTCAGAGTCTTGAATTTTGTCTGGCCTGGTCATTTGTTCCTATCCCAATGACCTAACCTGATGCTACCTGCACACCTATTTTACCTCTTATGTTAAAGGTCGCCCTTGGTCTAACCCCAGCTAAGAAACCTACCCCTTCTTCATTCCTGTCCTCAGCCATTAATAACATCTTCCATCAATAAACCATGAATGTTTTCTTCTTTGACTCCCAGCCTTGATTACATCATTATATGAGAGAAATGTATGGTATAGATAGAAGTAAATGACAAAAGTTTTAGTAGAAAAAGGATAAAGATTCAAAAAGACAATATGCCTCATAAGAGGTTAACATTCATGGACTTTCATCCCCCATAAGTAGCAAAGGGATTTTCTAAGTGGTGTGTGATACAGCATGATAAATGACAAAAAAATGATAACATGCCCAGATGGCTTATGGTGTGCCAGACCTATGTTACACTTTACCTGCATCTCTCAGTTCATTTATAAAATAATCTATAACAAATGTTTTTCTCTTTTAATTGTAATGCAAATGGGACCCTGAGGTATTAAGTAATTTGGCCAATGCCACATCAAACCCACATATATCTAAATCTGATCACAGCTTCAGGAACTAAAATTTGTCCCAGTTAAGTGGTGATAGGCATGTTTCTACATCTGAGTAATGCAGTCTTTTTTTTTAAATGGGCAATATCAACCTAAAATCACAAAGGGATATCTTCACTAATAAATATTCACACCATAGCCATTTATTTAATCCCTGTGGCTAGGAATGCTGCTCAGCAGGACAGCAATTGCTTTGCATTTGGAAGATCCTGAGGTTACATCTCTAGTACCACAAGACAAACAACCTCCCCCAAACTCCTCTGAATAAAACTTTATAAAGCAAGGTTTCAGGTTGTATAGATCAGGGCTGGACATTTGCTTGTCAGAACATCACAAAGAAAGAAGTATGTGAACAGCTTTAGCATAATAGTGGGGAACTTTTTCTTAAGTATTTATGATGTATATTTCTTTAAACATAAGATAGGATTATTATTGAACATGATAATTGTTATATGGAATAATAGAAAATGTTAATATTTTGTCTTTTCTAATGGTTATATGAATTAATAGGAAATATTAATATTTTATCTTTATTTTGAAAAGGATATCGCATCATAGTAACTAATACTTTATACAATTATATACTTAATTACATATGGACATACATACGATATGCTTTTGGTAGTGATTTATATAAGAAGACTTATCTCCTGAGGGGTTCTCACCCTGAGCCTGTGCCATATACTCTGGAGTGGTCAGTAAAGGTCATCGATTCTGAGTGTGCACTCTGCCCTGAGCATCCTCTGTTACCTGGTAACTAACCCGTCGGCGCCTGTTGTTGAGCGCATCACAGCCAGCGCCTATCATCAGGGAAGGCTTGCCACAGAGAATAGTGCAGATTGACCTGTCATTCTAGCTCACAGCCATTTGGCATTTTATGCTTAACTCCTTTAACTTAAGCCTTGTACGTAAAAAAAAAAAAAAAAAAAAAAAAAAAAAAAAGTCACTGGCACTAAGCAAAATCTCCATGTGACTCCCACCCTGAGAACATAAATATTTCTTCTCTCCAGAAAATAATCTGTAGGACTCAACAGATTTTCAAACATTGTTCATGAACCAGTAATAGTTAGGATTTGTTTTCTTATGACTGTTCTGGGACCCCTATGAACTCCAGAAGTCTGATCATATAAGGTTTCTTCCTCCACTGAAGCCATTTGAAGTCCACTTAACCTTAAAAGCCTTTAAAAGCAGGTCTAGGCTTTGCACAGCTGCTCTGAATTCATTTTCAGGGTGATGATGCTCTTGGCACCCGTTGCTCCTGCCGAAGGATTCCTGCAGGACCTAGCAGGTGTATCAGAGCAGCAGAGACTCTGATTTGCTTTGTGTCTTTTCACTTGGTCTCTTCTATCTTGATATTGCCCATGTTGCCATCTTCCCCGCTTGAATTTCTGTGACGACTGGGTTATAATAAGCATTTACATTTTGAACAAGTTGTCTATGTCTCAGTTATATACCTCCCTAACATGTACATATGCAGACTACTTAGTTATTTAACTCAGTGGGTCATACAATTAAAAAAAAAATTCAACCTACTTAAGGGCCTTGCTAGAATGAAGGGTATTAGTGGGAAAGGGAAGGTTACGAGAGCGAGTAAGAAGAATGAAAAAAGCCAAATTTTATGAGATATGTAGTTTAGGTACTATTGTTGTTAAGATACTCTGACTAAAGCAACTTAAGAGATGGATGATTTATTCTGGCACACAGTTGATCTAGGTGAAAGGTTATCAAGGCAGAAAGCCACAGGTGCCGGAATTTGAAGGCTCTAGTCATATCGCATCACACTCAGGAAGGAGAGAGATCAGAACTCTCCACTGTTCTGTTTGAGTCCTCCAGTTATATCCTCCAGGGTCATCTGCCATGCCCAGGGAGTAATCCACACTTGAGACGGCTTTTCACATATTGGTTAATTTACTCAACATAATCCCTCATTGGTGAGTCTAGGAAGCCCATCTACCCAGGGATCCTAGATCCTGTCGCATTGATGACATTATCACCACATGTGCATAAGATGACACAAAATAATAAATTTATGAAACTGTATTAATTGAAAAATAATTATCTCGTAAAGAAAGGCCATGAACCTTTATTTGTTTATTAATCACCGTTGGGCCTGTTTTGTTCCTCCCGCTGGAAACTTGTATTCTCGCTTATCACATACTCTCAATTCAGTTCTGCTAATCAGAGAAATCCATAGTTACATTCTATCCTCCATATTGTAGCTGTCTGAACTCACAAATAATGGTCATATAAATAAGATACCCAGTGTTCAAGATGGGAGTAGATATGAAATGACCACAATTATCCTTTTGTTTCAGCCAGGCATATTGACAGGAAACCCACTGATCGCCAAGTCTGTGGGCCCTAAATTCCTTGTGTAATATGATATTTGCACATCTCCTATTCAGTCTTCTTATATATTCTAATTGTCTCTAGATAATTTGTAATACTTAATACAGGGTGATTTGTATAAAAGTGAGGTTTATTCTGTGTTGTTCATGGAGAAACAGCAAGATAAACGTTCAAATACCTAGTAAAGAGAATTTACATTTTTAAAAATTTTATGTGATAAAATTTACAGATGTAAAAATGACTATATGTGAAATGTACTGGATTTGCTGATATAAAGCTATCAAGATATGTTAACATTTCAGTTAGGATGTTTACTAAGGTGTTTCCTGTTAATATTTTAAATGTCTCATGTTTGGGATAGACAGGACTTGCTCCTTTTGCAGAAAGCGAGGTTCAGTTCCCAACAACCATACAACTACAAGGTTGCTTACAACCATCTGTTAGCTCCAGTTCCTGAGGATCTGAGGCCCTCTTCTGTCCTCTCTCGGCACCAGTCTTGTATTGTTGTACATAAATATATGCAGACAAGCACATAAGCTAAAAACAAAGCTTCACGTATTTGGTGTTTAAGGTGAGGATCTTAAGATTCAGAGAGACAGAGAGACAGACTAATATTTCAAGACCCTAGAGAAGCCAGATAAACAGTAATCTCTCAGGATTTCGGGGAGGGTACTGGCTAGGAAGAGGAAATATTGCTTCCCTGTTTCTTTTTCTCATGGCTCCCACCCACAGGAAGGCTATTTTCTTAGGGCCCCACCCCATGGCTTCTTCGCCTTTCAGAATTCTCTAGAAAAAGCAGATGTTTTACTAAAGGCAAGTACAGACATTATCTGGTAATTAGACTCATTAATTTCATAGGGAATTTTTTTTGTTTTGTTTTCTGTGGGACCGTGGTCTTGAAATGCATTATCTCCCTTTTAGGACATCATTTGCCCTGGTGTCAGAGCAGATGAAAGGTAGCGTGCCCTGCTGGGAACAAACATGGTTTCCAGCAGCTGCATTTTGTTTTCCTTAATAATTAACAAGGGCTGCTGACTAACCCTCCCAGCATCAAGTGCCCACCTTATCACAAAGAAGTGGGCACTGGCTTGAGGAACTCACAAGGGATGTCAGAAAAAGAAGTGTGATTAAAGGATTAAAGATTTAAAGGTTGGCTTTAGGATGAAAGGTGGAATTACAGTAAATATAATGCTGTTGAACATTAAATGGAATGTGTGCACTTGAAACAGTTGCTCCCTTCAACATTAATTATTAAGGGAGCCTGACAACTCATTTTTAATTCGCAACTAAAGACACAATTTCTTAAGATATAAATACAACAAAGGAGTTCAGAGAGTCAGTGCCTCTTTGTCTTTCATGATACCATGTTTTTGTTTTCTTGATATAATCTATAGACAATTAGAATGAGATGTGCCTAACCAATACAAATGAGGCATGGAGTGTGGTAGGTTGATATCCTGACATTACATAGATTTAAAATAAGTTAATTACATTGGAAATCATTTTATATAGCACTTTTTTTTAAACTTAAGTGTATATTCCTAGAATTACACAATTTATAGAAGATTTGAAACAAACAGCAGTGTCCATTTTAAATCAGTCTTATTCTAGGGGGCAAGACAGTGTACTAATTCTTTGCTTTTATTTTTTATTTTTTCTAAAAGGCAAACAGCAGATGAGAGAGCAATCAAATACGCATTGCTTGGTTTCCATGTGAAACTGATAAATATTCAAATTGGGTGTTAAATCTACTGCCCATTAGAATCTGCAGGGTGCTCTGCAAGTAAACCTTTGGAGGAGATTTCTGACCATGTGTCTATGTACAAATGTCTTCACCAAAGCACGGACAGATGGGGCAGTCAACCAGATCATTGTGGGGACTCTACGGGCAACTCCAATCATCCTGTCTGGCAAAGTAGGATCGTAGTTATTTATGCTTCTGTGGGATTTAGCTTTATCTTCACTTTAATGGCTATCTAGGGCTTTCATGTTAACATAGCTCAGGCACTTTTATTCCATAATCCAAAATTTTAAATACTTAGCAGTGGCATGAACAATGATTCAATGAATAAAAGGTGGTTGCCACTGCTGAGGATCTGAGTTTGATCCCTGACACAAGAAAGAGGGAGGGAGGCAGCAAACTCCAGCAAGTTGTCCTCTTATTCCCATAGGGACCTCATTGTGCTAACATCCCTCTCCCTACACCACTGACTAAATGAAGAAATGCAATAATTTTTTAAAAAATGGTTTAATCTAACACTAAATTGGAGAATGAGAAATAAAAAAATACTGACAAAATTTGAATTTCACAACCGTGTGACTTTTTGTTTTCCTCTCGGGTGAGTTTCTTTATTACAGCTCAACTTCTTCATCTACCAGCAAGGCAAAATCAGTGCAAATGGATAAGTGCTACATAGTCACACATCCAAGCTCCCTGGGATACCGATTACATCATAGTGAAGGGAACTTCAAAGCAGCAAAATCCTATGATAGCTGCAGAAGCTTCTGCTGGAAAAAAAACACATGTCATTTTCTGTTCACATTGCACAGTGAGAACAAAGCTCAGCCATGAGGTCAACTTTGATGCCATAGTATGGGAAGGAGGGATGTAAGTTAGCAAAGGATACCGATGCAGAAAATAGTAGCATGGACTTCCCTTCTTTGTACACAAATCCTGAAATGGCTTCATAGTGATATAACTTGAGAAACATGAGCACAATCAACAATATTTGGAGCATCTTTAGGTAGGTAGCTTGCACCCATGCTCCCTTTAAAAGATAATTATAAAACTGATTTGATAGAGAGATAGTCAATAAAATAATTTATGCAAAAGAAAATGACGTGCCAGGTCGTGTGGCAGGATTGCAGAGAAAACAGAGTTGTATCAATGGACCCAGGCTGTGGGTATGTAAGTCAGAAAAAATGACACAGGTATGATCAATAAAAGTACTATACAAATGTTAAATAAGGCAACCTCTTGCAATTTCCTTTGTCCTTTAGACCCAAGACTCCTGAAAAACACTATAAGGCTATGTAAAACAGTAAAAGGCTATGTTTTTTCCAGGACCATAGCTGAAATCACCATGGAGTAATTAGGTGGGTTTGGGTTTTTGTTGTTGATGTTGTTGTTTTTGTTTCTTTGTTCCTCTTTTATTGCTAGATCTAGAAACTCAAACTAGTTTAGCAGCGCAGATAATGATGCATTAGCTTATAAAACTGACAACTCCAAAGTGACAAACTCTTCAGATATGACTACTAGGCTAAAACAAGTCACAGAAGGAAGAGTTGTTTGTGGCTCAACAGCGTGGGGGTGCAGGCTTTAATGACAGGGAAGACCTGCCTAGGAGTGGGAGTGGGAGGCAGCTAGCTACAGTGCATCTGCAGAGTCAACAGAGATGAACCTTAGAGCCCTCCTCCCTTTCTCTTTCTTATTCAGTCTAGGATCTGACCCACCTACATTTTGGCTGGGATTTTCCAACTCAAGTAAGCCAATCTAACTAGGAGGGCACAGGCATGCTCAGAGGGTTAACTCCTAGGTATTTAGATCCTGTTAAAGTCAGAATCAATATCAGCCTCTCAACAATGATTCAGAACTCTGCCCCCCCCCCCACCTCGCCCCACTGCCTTTCTGCTTCTGAACACCTCTTTGCCTCGTTTTTTCCTTCCTTCCTTTCTTTCCCTCTTGTTTACTCTCATTCTCATCAGTTCCAGAGCTTTAGATTCTCCCAGGGCACCACTGCTGAGCCCACAGGTTGCTTCACAGAACCATCCCTTTTAATACCTAAAATGTGGGATAGAAAGTTCTTTCATCCTAAGGTCTAAGTGAACCAAGCTTTGAAAAAGACTGCAGTGACTGTGGCTTGACCCATCCCTCACCTGGACTCAACATTGGCAAAAGAGGTGGCATCTATGACTTGCCAGGCCTTGTGTCACTTTCTGTTGTTTCTGTTTCCTGTTTGTGGAAAGTCCCTTAAAACCGCACAACCAAGTGTTACGGAACCCCTGCAGACAGTGGGTTGTTGCCAGATGTAGGGTAGTAGCTGGAAACAAACATTTGGGCTGTCACATGTAGAGTTGCACTCTCAGAAGAACTGAAGAGAACTTAATTGGAAGCACAAAATTCTAAACTCCAAGAATAGCAACATCATGTACACGTTATACGAATAGGTGCACAGCCCAACCTGCTGTGCTTATTAACCACATCTAGAGAATGCAGTCTTGATGGTGCTCTTAGTTTTCTAAATCATCACACATATCCATGTGTCCTTTAAGGATACAGTGGAAAGAAGTAAATTCGTTCAAGATTATTTCTCAAACCATGTTTTCAGGACTTCCAGTAGCTGAAGGTGTTGGGAGATGATCTAAGGTTAAATTCTGGAGGGAAGTATTTCATATTAACATGCCCCAAGAGGTGCTATGTTAAAGACCTCCATCATGCAAACATGGTTGTTCATTGGAAACTTCACACACACACACACACACACACACACACACACACACACGCACGCACGCACGCACACACACACGCACGTGCACACACACACACACACAGACCCACATACACACACACAATGGAGAAGAGGCGAGGGGGACAGGACAGAATGTTTAATAATATGCTCTGAAAGGGACTCCTTGGAATACATTTTAGGACGCAGTGACCAAAATCATTATGAAACTGCATGTATTTGTTTCACACTCCTGATGGGAAAGGGAATTCTCTTAGCACTCCCCTGCTTTTCTGACTCAGCAGTTCTCTCAAATTTCAGGGTGATGGTGGTGGTGGGGAGACAACAAATGACCTTTAGCTACTTCCACAGAAAATATAGCTCAAAATTTACCATATAATATGCCTCTTGATTCAAGTAGAATTTGGGACTTAAAGGAAAACTTCTTTCTGGCAGAAGTTAGTTAGTTTGCTTTTAAAAAATTGGTCATTGTATACTGATTGCAAAGATATTACCCACAAGGAAATGCATATATATAGAAAACAGAGGCAAATGAGACAGTGTATCCTTTCTCTTGAGCTAATCAAACAGATTGTGTAGAAGAAATTCTGTCTGTTAAAGCTTTACTTTCCTTAACTGTAAAATTGAGATAATATTACAGTCTTCAGAGTGATTGGGGAAAAAATTACATAAAAGTCTCCTGAAAATAAAGTTTTATCATCGTTAAACATATTTCAATTACATTCTTTATTGGCATTAATTTAATTTAGGCTAAAATTTCAAAGCACGAATGAGCATCTACTGAATGAAAAACTTTCTTTTAGGTGCTGTGGGTACAGCTGGGGGTCTGAATAGATAGAAAATCAAAAGAAGAAGAAGGTGACAGAGCTCTGGGTGTTTGCCTGACTGCTTCTTTCCCAGAGTCAAGTCCAATTTCTTCAATAACTACAACATGGATTTGCCATTATCGGAGAAAATTCTTCTGTTTACTTAATTAGTAGATCCACCGAGGCATTGCTCCTTTTTAAGCATAAGCCACCACACGTGGTTCCTAGGAACTAATTCCTCAAGTCCAGGAAAAATAGGGTCACACACTCCCTTCACCTTAGGTCACCTCTCCTGCAGGAAGAGACTCTCAATGCACTGCCGGAATATGCACATCTGTAATGCCTCCCTGGTAACCTGGTATCATGAGAGCTGTGAGACTCTGGCTCAGCTTATGTGGTTTCAATGAGGAAAATAATTAGATTTGAAATAGAGACAACTACTAGCTGCTTTTTTCTAAGTTCTAAAGCTTGCGAAGAGCCTTCAAAAAGTAGCCCCTTGCTGGCAAGCCCAGTCCCAGACCTATCCTAATGGTGGATATTTTTGAGCTAGTGGTGCATGCAAGAACAAATCTACTTTGGGTAAATAGCCAGGCCTACCAAAATATGAATTCCTAAAACAACAACCAGTTTCTTCCTTCTTATCCCAATTCTCACCACTGTTTCAAGGTTGGAAAAATAGTCCAAGCCTGAGTACATATACTTCTTTTTAAAAAATATATTTTATTAATTTGTTCATATTATATCTCAATTGTTATCCCATCCCTTGTATCCTCCCATTCCTCCCTCCCTCCCATTTTCCCCTTACTCCCCTCCCCTATGACTGTGACTGAGGGGGACCTCCTCCCCCTGTATATGCTCATAGGATTTCAAGTCTCTTCTTGGTACCCTGCTATCCTTCCTCTGAGTGCCATCAGGCCTCACCATCCAGGAGAAGTGGTCAAATATGAGGCACCAGAGTACGTGAGAAAGTCAGACCCCACTCTACACTCAACTGTGAAGAATGTCCTGTCCATTGGGTAGATCTGGGTAGGGGTTCGAAGTTTACTCATGTACTTCTATAAACACTTTCTTACTATAATTAGCCTGTTCCACCCCAAATTAGGACAACACATATAATTTTCTGCATTTGTTTATGCTTTTAAAATTCTCTTCCCTGTGTGTGTCTATGTGATATGTATGAGTGAATTCATCTTTTTGCATGTGTGTAGGGACTTTTGCATAAAGTGCTTGTACAAGTGGAGGCTGGAGGTTGATTACAAGAATCATCCTTAGAAATCATCTTTGATGCCTTTTCAGCATATTCATTGTGGCAGGGTCTTGGTCCAACCCAGAAATCGTTTGTAAGGCTGGTCTTGCTATCCAGCTTGCTCTGGGGATCTCCTGTTCCTGTCTTCTGAGAGTGTAATTATAGATGAGCTACCACCCTCTACCCATTTCTATAGAGGTTATGCAAATCTGAATGCAGATCCTCATATTTGCCTGACAAGTGATTTAGACACTGAGCAATCTCCCCTGTCCCTTGTTTGTTTCTCTCATGGTTGTCATTTGGATGACACCTCTTATGGAGTGGCGATAAACAGCCATTCGCCTGACCATATCTTCTGTGTTATATAACCAATGCCATCAGCCCAGCTTGTGAGGGAACACAACAGAACAGGTTTCCCTATTGGTTTCTGTCACCAGAAGCTACATGAATGTATTGTGATGATCTCTGTGATTCAAACTCCTTCAGAGGGAGACTCTCTAGCTATGAAAACCTAATTTTAATCCCCAGCTCTCATTCTTTCTCACTATGTGAGCTCAGGAAAATTAACCTACCTTTCATAATCCATTTTTGTCTCTATAACAGACTTCACAAGATTGGCAGTTAATTTTTGTTTTACCATACTTTATTTACTCAGTTATCTATACGGCAGGGTGCCACTAATATATCCAGGCTGACCTTAAACTTATTCACTGTAGCCTAGGAAGGGCTTGAACTCATGAACCTCCTTCCTCAGCCTTTTCAGAAATGTAATTAGGGAGTTTAATCCATGGTGTTCAACATGCAATGTTTCCTTTAAAAACAGGTTGATTTCTCACAGTTCTTGAGCCTTTGAAGTCTATGGGGAAGGATCTGAATCTGATGAGGGCTGTCTTGCTGCTTAGGACTGCCTTCCAAGTTTTGGGGGTAACATAGGGCTTCACATTGAGAGAGACTACAGATGAGATGTCCTAATTGGCTAAGATGAAAGTCCCACTTTGTGAAAAGCAGACTCCTCCATCTCTCAGTCACCCATTAATCTGTTAGGCTTTGGATTGCCTAGCTTCCTCCTAAAAGCACTCGTTACATATTCACCTCCACCCCAAAGTCCAGTTTCTTAATACCATCAACACATAACCCAGAAAATTTGGTTTCTAACTTTTGGCTTTAGAAAAGCATTCATTTAAATAACACCTAATTCCTGGACATGGGTTTGCCCACGTGTAAAAATGTGTCTAGGCATAATTGTAACCAATTATGTGAATTAGATGTAAATAGCTGGGGCCTTGCTTGTTAGGTGTCCAAAAAAATGGAACCCCATTCTTTTTATTTTTATTTTTGTTTTTTCAGTTATAAGCATCTAGCTAGTCATCCAGCATCGTAAAAATTTTGAAATATATTTAAAAGTGAATGCTAAATTTGGTGGCGATATGTCTTTCCTGTTCACAGCACACCTGTATATGAACAATTGCTACTAAGCATATATTTGGAAAAATGTGAGGGTTTTTTTGAGGTTTAAAATAAAACTTAGGACGCTTACCTAAGTTGACTAACTTTTCAGTGCATATTAATATATAACAGGAAGAATATATGTTTATATATTTACACTAGGTTAAATGTGCTTAAAACTGAACTTTTTATGCTTCTATTTCTTATTAAGTTTCTTCCTTGTACTTCTACACAAACTATTTTACATAACATAATTTTCCCACACAATATGTTCTTATTAAATTTAATTGACAGCTAGGAGGGGGAAAATGTGAGTTGCCAATTTGAGGGAATTAGCACTGAAGTAAATAAGAATCAACCAAACCTGCTCCCAACATTAAAAACTTAAAAAAAGAAAAAAAAAAAAAACAAGGATCTTCAAACAGCCACAGTCAAAACAAGACCATTAAAATACAAAATGTACTTGGACTATTTATTTTGACCAGTGTTGCTTGAGTTTAATTATTTATGATAATAATATCCTTATAAATGTACAGTAGGCTATTTTCTTTGGTAATGAAGTTTAAGTAATGTGAATAGCCAACACATTACTTTCTGTCTGCAAGCCTTTTCTGAGAGAAGCTAGATGCCACTTCTTAGCATATTCCATTTATTTTATGACATCACAGGGTGTTTGTGAGGGTGTTGAATATCTACAGTGACCAGAGTGAAATCTGTCTCAGGCTGTACACAGACTTGTGATAAAGGGCCTCACTAGTCCCTAGAATCATAAGTTTCATCAAATTTTCTGCTATGGTAGTTCATCATTTCCTATTATCACTCCGTGTCCTGAGGAGACAGTGGCACAAGAAGACAGACTGAGCTCACTGTTGAAGGAAGGCTCCACCAGTACCCTGACATTGATGGATATATTGCTGAGTGTCTATTGGCACATAATGAGTAATATGCAAATGATTTGTAAAAGTCCACCTTCATCTTCATAATGCCATACTCTCTATTAACTGAAAAACCATTAGACAAATTATTGATGTACAGTAACTTATGTTCTGTGGATTCTTCATGACAAATTGTTTAGTAAGGCTTCTGAGTTGTGTTGTTTCTTGCTTCACACCCCCTTTCTGCTCCACTTTTTTCCATCTTCATCACCGATCCATCCATAATGTCTCCAGAGCTGAGATTCTGGGAGATTTTTATAAAGCATAATGCTCACCACTATCTAGTGGGATACAACAGCTTCTCTGGAGATATGTATGTATGCAGAAGGGAAAAAGCGAAGCAGCTGAGAACAAGCTACGCAGCTGACCTTCATCCACCACTGAGAGATAGTACCATAAAGAACAAATAAGTTAGCTGGGGGAGTTTAATGTGTAACTTTATTGAGTAATTCTGTGATTTACTGTTCAATATAGCAAAGCTTATTGTGGAACATAGCTGTGAGTGCCCTGATATACTGTGAAGCACAGTGGGTCTTACCATGTAACTATTATATAAGTGTGTTAGGGAAGACATGGTTAGGGTTTTTCAGAGACTATTAAGAATGGCTGACAAGCTTTTCTTCAGTAAACCAAAGCAGACATTTGCCAGCAAACACAGCTTTTCTCCTCAGTACCTGAGATTGTACTCCTAAATGAATTCAGTCCCAATGTTAGGGGTAAGTTATATGCCTACTTTAGCATCCTTTCATCATTTGTAGCTTAGTTTCTGCTTTAAAGTGAATTGTTATCAGAGGTTTACTGACTGGTGGTTCTAACATATGTTCTGCAGGACTTAAAGTCATATAAAAGAGACATTGTAGCTGAAGAAGTGTCCTATTAAAACACGTACAGCACTGGGCTTTCTCACCTCACATCAATCACTGATGTTAGTCCTTTGCAGCCTGTCCTGGCAGTGAGATAGGATCAGAACTCCATAGCTGCAGACACGTGGCCTGTAATTTAAGCTATGGTGTCCCTTCTTAGTGGACAGACTACTAAGAGGACAGCCACAACATTGTATAGTGTTGAAGCCTAGTAGATCCTTAGTAGTTGGAGCTATACATAGGAGTTGTACTATGGGATTTCTCCAGTTCAGGGGATGCCTTCCATCTCACATCATTGCAACTTCCTGTACGTCCTTCCTGTTCCTCCACCGGCTGACTTGTGGCTTCCCTCTGCTGCTCCAGGTCAGAGGTTGGAATTGCTTAGTTCCTTTAGTCTTTCTTTCCATAGAATCTGTGATAGATCTGTGTTCTTTCCCAAATTAAATTCTAATTAAGTTAGCATGCCTAGTATTTTTGATTCTACCAGCCAAATCTAATATCTAATTTATATTTTGAGATAAGTTGGATATTTTGTATATATTTTAATTGGATAAGCAAACATTATCATTCATGATTAAGTGGGACTATTTGTAATAATAAATGACAAAACTGACACCATCCCTCCCAGAAAAAAAAAAAAACTCGTCTTAAACAACAAATAGAAGTAAGCATGTTAAAGAAGAGTATAGTAATTGAGTAATAAATGAAACAGAGAAAAATGTAAGTAAAAGAATGAAACGACAGCATACTGAATAAAAGCAAGGATTTGAGGACATCAATACTGATAGATTTTGGGTTTATTTCTTAATTATGTGCATTTATATGTATCTGTACATGTGGGTCTGTGGAGATGTAAAGTCAGATATCCATGGAGTCTGGTAGAGAGTATCAAATTCCCTGGAACTCAAGTTAGAGGTGGTTGTGTTAAGAACTGAATTGTGGTCCTCTGCAAGAGCAAAACATGTTCCTAACTGCATCAGTCCTTAGTTCTGACTCTTTTGGAAGAGTATTAAACTTCTCTGTCGCTGAGTTTCTTCACATGTGAGATAAGGATTGTGTGCTGCTAGTTTTATGTCAATTTGACACAAGCTAGTGTCACTTGGAGAGGAGGGAACTTCAATTGAGAAAATGATTGGACTATTGACAAGCCTGTAATTGATGTGGGAGGGACCAGACTATTATGAGTGGGGCCACTCCTGGGCAGGTGGTCCTGGGTTCTGTGAAAAAGCAGACTGAGCAAGTCATGGGAGGAAACCAGTAAGCAGCATTCCTCCATGGCCTCTACATCAGCACCAGCCTCCAGATTTTTGCCCTGCTTGAGTTCTTGTCCTGACCTCCTTTGCTAGCAAACAGTGATATAAAACAAATAAACTCTTTCCTCTCAACATTTCTTTGGGCATTGTGTTTAATAAAATCAACAATAATCCTAATTAAGATAGATGGTAGTCATACATAATCATATTAAGTAGATCCGAAAAGTACAACAAACATCACCTGCCATCTAGACGGCATTTTGCAGACAATGGTGGTACTGATGACTTGTACACTGTATATTTTCCTCAGTCTCTTTAGAAGTTTTGTGCAGTAATCCTGAACATAGCAGTCAATGATGTCATCCCTAAAGTATTGTCCAAGTGAATGTTGCTGTTTAAAATTCCATTCACTGAAGTTATACTGGAACTAAACAAGATTCAATGCCAAGGGTTGGAGACTCAAATTTCATATGATGAAGAGTTAATAGGGATGTTCAGACACAATTTTTACAACTATATCTTTTTTTTGAAAAATCTGTAATCCTGATTGTGGAATCCGAAACAATGATTCTGGTTTACCCTCATGAGAAGAAGCCAGTTTCATGGTGGAAAGATGAGGCTGCAAAGGTTCCTACTTCCTGTTAAAGAATGAATCAGAATAAAAGTCCAATGCAAATCATAACCTACACGATTCCACCCTAAATACTCATCTTCTAAGACCATGCTTGAAGAGAATAGACTGGTTTATTCTGTGAAGGACATTTCGAAGGAGTGAAGGCTTTAAGTAAGTGGCAGCATTGACTGCGAATGGCTGCTTTAGCCAAATTTAGAAGAACTGAGGTCACAGAGGAACAAACAGACAACAGTCTAGCATCTTGTTATTTAAACAGAAAAGGACTTAATTAAATGCCCTAAGAATGACATAGATGCTAAAAGATGTGAGCCAGAAAAAGGAAATTCAAATGTCTTTTTATTTTTTTTATTTTTTGAAAATAGTAAAGCAACACAGGGCATCTCAAGAATGTACAAAACCCAACCTATCATATACTTAATGGTGTAAAGGCACAAACTTGTTTCCAAGGTTTCTCATGGCAGAGTCATTTTAAAAATAAACTCTGAAATCCCTGACTGCCTGTGAACACAATGAGTGTCATTTTACAGAATTTATTTCAGACAGCAATACATTTAATGCCCACAATAGCCATGAAAGCTGCAAGCCTGTGTATACCTTGAGATGATGACTTATCTTGACCTGGTTTACGTGGTACTGGTTTTTCAGCCATAAGAAATGCAAGAGTCATGGGGGTCCCAGAAGTCTCCACTGAGATTTCAAAGGCAAGCCTGTAAGCCAGAGAGCATGTGGCAGCATCTGAACCTATAAAGGCTGCCTGTGACAGGAAATAGTATGGTGAAGCTGTGAGAAGAAAGCTAAAGTTTCACTAGAGATTACAGGAAAATTAAAGATACAAGGACCAGGGAATACACACTGCAGGAAGTGGCAGGATATGCATGAGCAAAGCCATTTCAGGAGGGTGTGCATGAATCTTGTTATCATCAGAGCCAAAAAGGTGAGGCCACACAAAGCCTTAGTAGCACATGTCTTATCACAGTATCTCGAGATACAAGTAATGATACAGGATGGAAGTAACCTCCAAAATTTTAATACAAAAATAATCCTTTCTCTTTTTATTTGATCCTCAGATACTTTGCTACAGTAATAGAAAACTAAATAACATAGCACCCAGTGATTTTTACCTTTCTGAATTATTTTAATGGCTTCTTAACAGGTCTACAAGCTTCAACAGTTACTTTAAAATATTTATTGACCTTTCTATCAGTTAGTGCTCTTTGTACAAGTCAGTTGCTCCAAGCCGTCAGCTTAAATGCTCTTCCTAAGCACCTTCATGTCTCTTCACAGTGGTCCCCAGCAGCATCCTGTAGAAAGCCCATTTCTTGTGCTTCCCAACTTCCCATGAATTTTCCTTCTCTGAACTTCACAATTTAGGATAGATTATGCATAGATTCTGACTTACCCTTTCTAAGGTATAAGCTTCATAAGGAGTGATATTCTTATATATTTTATTGATTACATCTCTACCACCTAAAATAGTGCTTATATAAATCATATATTTACAAGCAATGAAAATATGGTGATTTAATCAACTGAAAGAAAAAAACAGCCAAAAAAAGATAAATCAAAAATTTCATCCATTGCAAATGTTTTATATTTTATTATAAGTATATATTTTGGAAATGATGGCGGGGTGCAAGAGAGTGCCACAGCCAGTGTGTAGAGGCCAGAAAACAACTTGTAGAAGTTTGTTCTTTCTTTCTACCATGTGAGTCCTGAGACTAACTTCGAGATTTCAGACTCGGTAATTAAATCTTTTAAGATATTTCCAGCTGAAGGTAAAATTGGCTTGTTACAAGGATCAGGAGTTGTGGACTGAGAATCAATAGGGAAGAAATCTTTAGAAAAGAAACACGTGAAGGGAATGGGAAAGAATAGGTCATATAATTCGTTAGCCTATGGGTAAATGTCCTTTACCCTGTAAAGCCATTTTGCTGTCCCTAATGTTAACATTTAAGTAATGTCTCCATTAAGACAAATTTATGTTTTCTTACTCAAGATATATATTCTGTATTATACTCAATCTTCTGTGGCTGTTGGTGAATTGTTACTATTGAACCCAAAATTATTATTTTCAACCAACCCTCCTTCTATCTATGTATATGATAAACAACCAGTGGTTACATGATTCACCAGTCATAGACTATGAAACATCGATGTGTAATTTCATTATGTACTTCCTCCTCCTTTTTTTTTTAAACAGGAGATCACTGAACATAGTGGGAAATACACTTGACTACAGTGTTATACATTTTTTTGTGTGTGTTTTGTGTTTTAGCTTGGCCACTATTGCTTGTGTGGGTAAAGGATTCCTCTATATAGTGTGTTGGGGTATTTTGAATCTTTGGGGCAATTATATTTCCCTTGAATGTGTAGTAAAAAAGGATACAAGAAAAGGAGAGAATGCAGGATCAACAGTGATATACTAGGAGGTATGGGTTATGACTGCCTACAGTGGCTCTGCTTTCCTGGTTCTGAACTTATCTCCTGTCTTGAGGAAGTACAAAGAAAGGTGTAACAAACGGAGGATCTGAAAAGAGGTGTCCACGTGTTAGGGAACCGATGCTGAAAGATAAAACCAAGAAAACCAATTAGGTCTCTAAGCTTTAGAAGAAAAGGTCTTGTCCAAAGATTTAATATTTCTAACTTTAGCCCCTAGCGCCTCCCTGTCCTTATTGATCTCTGATAGTGCCAGGTTCACTCTTTTTAACGGTCACCCTAGCAACCTCATATCCCAACAGATCTAAGAATTCTCTTTATGTTTTACACATAACTTAGTTGGGAAAAACAAGGCAGCTGGGATTCCTAACATGAAGAGATTTTCTTTTTATAACTGCTAGTTCCACTCTTTAGAACAAAGATATTGGACTCAGGCTAGAGGTCAATAAAAACTGTAACCTACTTGTAAAGCCGCTGCTCCTCTTTCCTGCTTCCAAGCATCTAGCTGTTCCCGCAGGTGCTATGAAGTGTTCTGAGGATGATGCTTCTGCCATCCTCATCAAACTCTACCTTTTGTATATGCGATAATATTTTTCAAGGTTATTATCAATTTTCATGTTCAAGAAATAAGAAGGGAAAAAAATCAACAGTTGGCATTTGGGGAGAGAGAACTGTTTATTTAAGTCTGTAAGTCAGTAGGCAATTTTAAAGTAATATCCAGGAGAATGCAATCAGTGGTTTATTAGATAGTGAAATACTCTAGGTGACAGGATGTGTTATAACAATAAACAAAATTGGAATGAAACATTGCTCTATAGAGCTTAATTTATTAAATGAAAATTTAAAATACAAGGCAAATGTCTGGAAGAAATGAAAACATGGACCAGGCTGGAAAATCAGAACAAGAATTCCTTGCTGGGCTGGGAAGATGGTTCAGTTGCTATTCTTCCTTCTTTGAAAGCATTAGGACTAGAGGTCAGATACCTGGCTCTCACTAGCATTTATAATGTTAATACAGGGGGATGGTCTCAGGGTTCAGTAGCACACCAGTCTAGCTAACTGATGAACTCTAGCCAGTCTCAAAATATAAGGTGGACATAATTGAGGAAGAATCCTGTCATGCAATTCCGTCCTCCACACAGGTACACACATAAGTGCACACATGCGTACTATACATGCATATGTACACAAAATAAGTAATACTTTTAAAAGGATGATACTGTTAACATTCAATGTGGGAACTGTATGGCTATACATAATATAAACTGTATTTTTAAAGTTTTTAAAATGAATTTTCTTTACAGTTCCAATACAAAGTCACCTACTTTTTATTTCTCATAATTAATAGTATGTAGTAAATGCTTGGTGACAGTCATTTACTATTCATTGATAGAGGTCCCTTTTTTGTTTACAATATGTTGTAGACATAGATTGATACCTAAATTAACAATAGAGGGTTTTGTGTCATTTATTCATTCTCTACTCCATGTTCCCAATAAATCTCAGTAAGTTTTACAACAAGCTTCCAATTGTGAATTAGGAGCTAGTATAATCTGATCATTTTTATAGTCAAGACAGTCTGATTACCTCCCTCAAATTTTTATTTTTATAGTATATTTATTTAGGGAGGCATAGGACAGATTTTGGAACTGTGAAGCCGAGCATATATCCATAGGAGTACTTAGGGGATAAAAAGGAAATTATAGAGATAAAATTCTAAAGCAGAGACATGCAGAACAGAATTTCATTACTAATGTAGTTTCATACAACTCAAGTCCAGTGTATTAGCGAATGGATCTTTGGAAGTTGCCTGCCCTCAGTTACTCGTAATTTGTCATAATGAGCAGTAGCACAATATGGTATGAATATAAAATTACATAATGTATGTTCAGCACTTGTTTCAGAGCTTTGCAATTCCATTAAATCATCACCAATTCCACTACTAATGTAGTAAGCAGTAAAACAGAAAATATGCTTTGCCCATTCACATATAGACACATTATCATATTTAAGAAAACTAGAAAACCTTTCCTCCTACTTTTTCTTCTTTTTAATGTATAGATTCACCATTGTGTGTCTTTCTGTTCTAAACTCACAAGCATATAATAACACAGTGTAAAGTCCATAGGGTTTAAGCTTCTTGACATGGCATAAACAGATATTGGGCAGCCAAATTATAGTCTATTTGTTTTAATACGCATCTCCTTTACTCTTAAATACTATCCATGAATTTCTAGATGGCTACACATCCTTGATTTTATCTGGATTTCACAATTGAAATTTCCCTGAATTCCTTGAAGATAACATCATTTTCTTTTTTTTTTTTTTCATCTAAAATGAGACTGTGAGTCAACGTGTAATGTTAAAAATGCTCAGGAGAACAACAATGCGGTAAAGATGTCACATTTAGCTTTCATTTTTCTCTTTCAAGGTAGTTTCGGTTAATTAGTGTATTTAGGATTCTTCTATGAGTTTAGACTCTGAGCTTGTTATTCTTTTCCAATCCCTTAACTCTTTCACTTTCTTTGCCTCTTTTACATCATTGGGCCATAACCGTGTTCACTGCGCCACCTTTCTAGCCCAGGCATAATCTTTCTCCATTGTGAATGCTCCTAACATTCTCTCTTAAAATCATGCTCAATGTCCTGTTAGAAGAGTCAATCAAAGTTCGCCATCTGAGCAATCTTACAGTGCAGAGGGATGACAAATTTAGTGTGTAGCAGACACAGTAGGGCTTGCTGGATATTCCATATGTCCCTGATTTTCCCCAGGATCTCTTCCAATTTGTTTGAAGTTGGCTAATGAGTCCTGGCTTACAGTGGGAAGATAAATGACTTAAAGCATCTGTACTGAGGAACAGGTCCTAGAAGCTACATGGAATTGTCAGATGACACCTGTATCAATGTTAGTGAGTCCTTTAGTGGCTACCTGCTCAGCTGTCTACCATAAACTATCAGGGTATGTGCAACATGATTGTAGTGTAATGTCTGACATTGCTGATTAAACATCATTTCTCAATATACCCTGGCTCTGGACATTAAGACCCACTAACAATTAACTTAGTAGAAAAATTAAGCCACCAGTACCTGTGACAGTACTGAGTCACAGACAATGGACCTCCATTTCTCAAGCAGTAAAATAATTTCCAGGAATGACTGCTTTTTAATCAGCAGGGTTAGATAAAACATTAACAAGATTTAAAGTAATCAAGAATGCAGGGTTTATGTTGCTATACACACCACACTAGTGCTGTGCAGAGCTGGGGCACTGATGGTTTTTGAACATTTGCAATTACAAGGTAAGTAATGCACACACAGGAAAACATGACTTCTATCAGCCCACTAGCACAGAATGAAGATGTGGGTGAGTCTTGCAGTTTCAGACTGTTGTTTGGACTCCTTCAAACATCTGAACCTTGTTCTAGATACAAACTTGGGATTTACATATGCCATGAAACAGTTTCATCTTTTAGTATTCTGAAAAACAAAGTGAAATAAACTTCTTTGATTCTTCAATTTTAATTGGATTTAGAAAATTTTGCTTGACTATTCTTCTTCATTTAAGAGTAAGGACACCTTGTTGGCTAATCTAACATGTGGAATTTGTGAATGTTTAACCAGAGAAGGATCCATCCTTCAGCTGCAGAGAACAAGAGGTGCTTTGGGAAAGTTGCATTTGCCTGAAGGATTTGCAGCATGTGAAAGGAAAATGCAAAAAATTGGGTCCACTAAAGAAAAACAAAAACAAAAACAAAAACAGCCATTGGCTAAGTGTACATTTCTTTCCTTTTAACCTTTTAAAGCCACAAATAGGTCCCAGAACTTTATTCCATGTGACAAACCCCATAAACCTTCAAAGTCACTGCCATGTTCTGTCGTTCTGCCTTCTACATCCACACATCACAGGAAATCTTTTAGAATCACTCTAAGAAAGTGTTCAGCAGACACTGCATTAGGACCAGGTGTTTAACTGATCTTAGGAGAACTTTATCTTAATTTCTGTTCCAATAACATATATGTTGGTAGTTCATGAAGAGAGCACTCTCATTTGGATATTAAAAGGTAAGCATTTATCACGAGTTGCATCCATAGGCAGTGTCCATTACAAACTTGAACAGGGAGATTGTCAGAACCAAACAGATGTATCTCCTTCTTTAAGAGAAACTACTCATATTTGTTGCTAGGTGTGCCAAATTCTTGATCTTGAGACACCTACTTTATCCATGTATATAAGTGGTATCCTTGGGACCAGAATTTTCCCTGAACCTCACTCATGTCATCCATTCTTTCCCATATATATTCTAAAATTTTTCATACATCTTTCTACTCAAGTATCACTGGATCAAAGCTCACTTAACATTTCATAGCAGCCATGGTTTCCTCTTAAAATAAAGCTAAACTGTCTTCATGTACCTAAATCCATGACTTCTTACTGGTTATCCCCTACTCAGGATTCATCTTCCTGTCATCATTCCAGGCACACTGTACATTTAAAAATATGATTTCCTTTCTCCATGCTTTCTTATACCATAGGGATTTGGTACATGCTGTCTTTTGGACCTCTTTTGGAATTTGAGTCTCTCTTGCCATACTCAAAACTCTAATCCACCAAAGAAGACTTTCAATTTTCCTTTAAGCAATCCTCAGTGAGTCTTCAGAATTTTTTTCTTTGGGCCATGTTGTATCATTTTGTATACCACTAATCGAAATTAGAATTCCATCCTCCTTTGCATGGATAATTGATCTCTCTCCTCCTCCGCCCCCTCTCTCTCCCTCTCCCTCTCCTTACCTATACCTATACCTATACCTATGCCTATACCTATACCTATACCTATACCTATACCTATACCTATACCTATACCTATACCTATACCTATACCTATACCTATACCTATACCTATACCTAAATGAATGGATCCTGACTGCTTGTTTCTTTTGGAACTAGAAAATAGTAGGTATCCAATAAGTACACTTGAAGCAAATGAGAGCATCTTTGTGAATAAGCCTCTGTCTCCTTGCCTGAAAACCCTCTGTGTTTGCTGTGGGGATATGTGGGATATAGTTCATAAAGTGCTTACCACAGTGCCAGGAATTGCAAGTGTTCTTTATGAATTATAGTGATAATAAAAGTAAAAATAAGATGACCACATGTAATTTCCTTCCTTAAATAGCATCAGACAGTCAGTCTACAGTGTATATGATTGTTGATTTTCCTTTTAATTGAATTTTAATGAGCTAATCATCAATTCCTTTGCACCTAGCAGAGTTCTAAGATAGACAGAAGGGAAGACAGGTGGAGGTAGTGGTGGATGAAGCAGAAACTGAAGAATGAAGCTTAAGTTCAAGACCCAAACAGATCTGTCAATAGAGAGGATCTGGGCTTCCAGGTAGACACAGCTGGCACTGCAGGGCGGCAGGCTTTCTGCATCTACAGGAACAAGGTTATGTTATCATTTTTCTTTGGAAGCACTAAGCACATAGTAGACTAGAGGCTACGCTTTCCATGCAAAGGCAAGTCGCAAAAACAGTATAGGAAAGAGGCTGAGCTGCGAGTTTACAACTACCTCCTTCACTGCATCTCACTAGTCAGGTAGATTGCTCTCTTGGAATATGAGTAAAGAGGAAGGATAATGTAGAGGCCAAAATGACAAGTCAAATGAAAATCCTCCCAGATAAAAAGGGACATGAATGGGGCTGGGAAGATGGCTCAGTCTATAAAGAACTCACTTTGCAAGCCAGAAGAATTTGGTTTGATCCCCAGCATATACATCAAAACAAGGCTCAAGAGACAGAAGGATTCCTGAAGTTTGCTGGCCAGCCAACCAAACTGAAGGGGTAAACTCAAGGGTCAAAATGATATGCAGACTCAAATAAAAGAGGTGGAGTCAGAGATGCTGGCACATACCTTTGATACCAGTACTTAGGAGAAAAAGGTACTTGGATATCTGTGAGTTCAAGATCAGCCTGACCCCTGCACTTCACATATATGTATTCACATTTGTTTGCAGAGCCCCACATAAACATGCATACACACACACACACACACACACAGAGAGAGAGAGAGAGACAGAGAGACAGAGAGAGAGAGAGAGAGAGAGAGAGAGAGAGAGAGAGAGAGAGATCAGAGAGGAGACGATTAGATTCTGTCTATGTAAGATGCAATGTGCATCTTCTTAGAGTCCTTCTAACTTTCTTTCCATGCCTGTTTTCATTGAAAGTCCTGTGTGACCAATGTGTAATGTGTGTTTAGAGCCACAGTGTCATTTCCATGAACTTGATACGCATGAGCCACTGAGAAGCAGTGACCTCATGGGTATGGGGCCTCCTTACCTTTCCATGCTTTTTTTTTTTTTTTTAACCTTCAACACCTTTGTCAGTACTACCTAAATCAGAGGGCATTCCTTTAATCCTGTTCTTGGGCTTCCTTTCTGAAGGAAATAGTTTGAAGTATATACAGTATTTAAAATGAAATTCTATGAGCACATTTGAAAACCTTCCGTCTGAATGTGAGACACTGTCTGCTGCTCCCCATTATCTGTTCTCCTTTTTCTGTATATTAATAGGAGTTTAGTGCAGCACATTTCTCAGATCCTGTTTAAATTGGCTATGGCTATTTAAATTAGGTTCTGGCAAACAGAACAAGAACAGAAATGATATTTATAACTGCAGATTCCTCTGCTTTTAAAGAGTGCATCCCCCCTTCCCTGATTCTAGCCCCGCTAGCTTAAATTTTAATGCACTGGCCACATTAAATCAGCCCTTTTCTATCAGAATGTGTAGCTTGCTGTGAAGGGTGACAGAGAAAGAAGGAACCCACAAAGTGAACCCATCAGTCACAGTGGGACTGTAAAACAAACAAACAAACAAAAAAACTGCTATGTACAAAAAATAACCCTTCAGTTAATTTAAATCGGCACCTTTTTTAGGTCATTTTTATACAGACTACCTGTAGCCAGTCTTAGAGTGTATACTGTAATTATTTTTAATCATTTACTAGAGAAATGTATATTTAGGCACAGAAACTATTTCTTTCCATTTTATCCTCCTTCCCTCTCTCACTCGTTTCCTCTCTTCTTGACAGTCTCCTGCTTGCTCCTTTCCCCATCTATCCTTTGAAAACAAAACGACTGTTCAACTAAGGCAAGAGAAATGTCTCAGTGATTAAGGGGACTCTGCTCTTGCAAACAACCTGAATTTGGTTTCTGATACCCATGTTGGGTGACTCTCGTCTGCTGCATATCCAGCTCCAGGATGATCTAGTGTCATCTGGCCTCTTCCAGCACAAATCAATCACACTTGTGTGTGTGTGTGTGTGTGTGTGTGTGTGTGTGAGAGAGAGAGAGAGAGAGAGAGAGAGAGAGAGAGAGAGAGAGAGAGAAGTGAAGAAGTGGGGAGGGAGAGAGAGAGAATGCAATATACAAATATTTTAGAATTGTGTCCAACCTTGTACATGTGTGTGCATTTGTCTGTGTGTCTGGTAGAGGCAGGGGAGGTCAGCATACTACTCCAGGATTCAGTTCTCTCTTTCTACTATGTGAGCCCTAAGGATGAAACTCAGGTCATCAGGCTTAGCAGAAAATACCTTTACCCACTGTCTTGATCATTGCTCTACTGCTGTGAAGAGACCACTCTTAGAAGAGGAAGCATTTAATTGGGGGCTTGCTTGCAGCTTTGAAGGGTTAGCAATGATCATCATGGTGGAAAGTGGATAAGTATGGTGCTAGAGCAGTAGCTGAAAGCTTTACATCCTGAGTCAATGGCAGCAGGCAGAGAGGGTGGGTGAGCCTGGGCTTTGCATGGGCATTTTAAACCTCAAAGCCTGCCACCAATGATTCATCTCCTTCAATATGACCACATCTCCTGATCCTTAAAGAGTTCCATTCCCAGGAGACTAAGCCTTTAAATATATGAAGCTGTTGTGGGGAGGGCCTTTCTCATTCAAAGCATACCAGATGGATTTGCTATCACACCAGAATTTGTTTTATGTCCTTTCTTGTTTGTCAAAAAAGACTTATATGTATGTATAATGTCTATATTGTGCACTTGTGCATGTGAATGTGAAGGCCAGAGATCTACAGCAGGCATCTTCCTCTACTGCTCCTCACTTGATCTTTTAGGAACAAGCCTTGTCAGTAAACCCAAAGGTGGCAGTTTCAGTTCAGAAGCTGGCCAGTGAGGCCTAACTATCTCTGTCCCACAAAGGTCAGACTATAAACACATATGATTACACTCTTCCTTTATGTAGATGCTCAAGATTGGGATTCAAGTCCTCAAGCTGGGCAGCAGGCACTTTACTTATTACCATCTTTCCAACCCATAAAGACTAAGTTGACTATCTGTGACCCATAGTCCATGCAGGGTGGGGTACTGGGACAATGTTTAAATTCATTAAAATGTTTTCAACTAAATAATTAACAGTTCAGTAATGCTGTATGTGGTGAAAACTAAGTACAGTTACACAATTCAACCTTTCAGAAGTCTGAAGTTCTGTAGTTCAATTTTTCCCCAATTCATTAGTCCTGTATTCTTTCTCCAAATCTATTGATTAGACAACCAACCATTGATGATCTATATAACACCTGTGATTGGTTATCAGTTTTTTTAGATGTTTCTAAAAGAAAAAAAAACACAGAAGATATACAGCATTCAGTGGTTTTCTAAAACAAAAATGTCAAAGTTTTATTCTGCAATCAACACTAACCAGGAAAAAATTATTTAAGATCAGTGTATACATAGACAAAATGAGAAAGATATTTTTTCTCCAAGAAATGCATTTTTTTTCCTTTCACAGTTGAGTTTTCTCCCTTATGTGTACCTGACTCACACATTTGTTGGTTAAGTATATGGCATCTAGATGTGCACAAAAAGAGTCTAAAGTAAGACAGAAGAAATGGCAAGGAAATTGAGAATAAGAGGAGACAGGATGAGGGAAAAGAACATGAGGGAAGTGCAGCTATTGCTCACCAGAACTTTGTGCAGTGTGAGATACATGAATGCCCAAGTTCATGAAAGTTAAATTCCCCCAAAGAAGAACAAAGTGTGCCTCTTTCCTCACTTCCACTGTCTGTGAACATGAAGTAAGAGCCATTTTAATAACTTACAAGTGGAAAATGGATTAGGGAGTGATCAATGCCCAAAGTGCACACTGATCACAATCATGAGACCATTACAGAAAATAGAATTTTTTGGTGAAACTTCTTTGTTTCTGACAGAAACTGTGACCACATAGTGCACAGGGCCTCCTGTACATACTTAGTGCTTCCGGCCCCATGGACACATGACCACAGGGGCCAAGTTCCTAGGCTAAAGCAGAGTTGTTCCCTTGTCCAGTCTCAATAAACCTTTCTTGGTCATTCCTTATATCCCATCCCATGGAGGTTACAGCTGAGGGCTCCCTGGAGTTTGGCATCCATAAAATAATAAATGATGAGTGGGAAAAAAATCTCAAATTTTCACTTGAAGAAGAATGTAGTGCTGGTTCATTCACACTTCAAATCAGCACCTCTGACTTACTATATTCAGTTTATCAACATGTGTACCCGAAGGATCCATATTGAAGGTTTGTCATTGTGCTATGAAAGCAGATATCAAGTACTCAAAAAGGATGCAATTAAGATGTACTTATTGCAGAGGGGAACCTGTTACTTCTTTTCTTGGAATAATTACAGATGGTTTTTAAGATGGAGCTGAGTTTAAAGAGCCAATATTTAATTTTTTGACGAATGCTGTCCTTATTTTATGCCTCTAAAAGCTACATCAAGATAATTTCATAAAATATCAG
>OU015753.1:70788630-70905272 GCA_907169655.1 Acomys percivali | reverse complement strand
TTCTGGCAATATTATAAGAGAAAGGAATAACTGCAGGAAAGAGGACACCTCTCATATGGTTTTGCTTCTAATTTTCTGTGCAAATAAAGCAATGAGTAAAGGTAGCTAGGCTCTTGCTTTATACCTAGCATTAAAAGCAAAGAACCTTTCTGTAGGCTAGATTGTATAAATCTGAGAGTGGTATGGTAGAATGGTGGCATGGAAGGATCCAGAGGGTTCAGGAGCCCCACAAGGATACCTTCAAAGCTGGCAGATCTGGACCTAGGAGGATGGCTTGCACAAACTGTTGTATCAACCAAGGACAATGCATGGAGTAAACCTAGACCTCCTTATTCAGATCTAGCCAATGAACAGCTCATCTCCACTGTTGTGGGGAGAGCAGAAACTGTCTCTGAGATGTACCCTGTTGCCCCAATTTGATCACTTCCCATTGATGAAGAGGCCTGGAGGCACACAGAAGAAGGGGAAGGACGCTATCAGGATGAGACCTGCTGTGCTTTGGTCATATGGCTGGGGAGGAGATCTCCTTCTCTTAGAGGTCTAGGGGAGGAGGACAGGGAGAAAGGGGGAGGTAGAGTGGGAACAGGAAGATACAAATGAGGGGATAACAATCTAAATATATTATAATAAAAATAATCTAGATGAAAAACAAAACCAAAAAAGCCTAAATCTGAATATTATTAAATGCTTTAAAAAAAAGACAGAAAAAAGGAAATGTCTCTATCAGATATATCTTCATATATGCATGTATATAGAAAACACACACACACACACACACACACACACACACACAATATTCCTGCAAGTTCAATAAACACTTCTTGTCAATTTCTTGCCTTTACTTCTTACTTTCATTAGAAGGGGCTGGATATGGTTAACTCAAGATAAAGGGAACTTTCCTGAAGGATATGGAGACTGCACAGAGACTATAAGAAGGCATGAAAATGGCCACTGAGCTGTTCTCAGGAATAGTAAAGCTGGAATGGTGGGAATGGTCTTTGAGCAAACCATAACATCAGTTGTTTCTGGGGCATAGGATGGGTGGGCCTATGTACCACTGCTATCTGAGTGTCAGATAATCATGTTTAACAGCCAGCCAGGAACTGGCCTTGTCTCTAGGCTGCAACATGCCGGGATGGAGCACATAACTTCAGTCAAGAGTGGGATCTATTCAATAGGAAGATGTTATTCCAACCCAGAGAAATGCAAATGCATCCGGGAACAGGAGAAGGAGACCACCTCCCAACCAACAACAAACCAATCACCATGGCTACAGTTCAGAGCACTATATAGGAGGAGCAGGGGAAGCGGCTGTGGATCTTTCCATAAGTTCCTGTGTGTAGATAGAGGCAAAGGGTCTCACTGTGTCCATGTTCTGAGGCCTTACTGTTAGAAACCAGAGGTTATGGCAAAATTCTCTGAAGATTTATTTCATTAAGGTATGTTTATGAGAAAGGGTCATGTGTTTCATGTGGACATGTAGCCATTGGAGAAAGAAAGAATATGACCGGCAGAACTCAAAGCCAAATGGTGCTACACTCGGCAGTATCTCTGTAATTCCCAGTGTGGCCATTTTGAGCTGCTGTCTAACTCAGCCATTTCAGAATGCCATGCAGTTGCTGATTTCTGAGAGATAGAGAGATGCAGACCATTCATGCATATTTTGTAAAAACTCGTCCAATTCTTTACCCTGTATTTCTGTGGAAAAACTAGGACTTCTATGCTGTCAATTTGACACTCCACTTTGTGAAATTTACTTTCTGATGAGGAGTCTGACAGGTTAACGTTTCTAAGCCTTTTTCTTCAGAGTCAGGGACTGTGGGTCTTAGCTCTCGAGAGTGATTGTTGTGGCAATCTTGCCCCTTAGCTTCATCTTCTCTTTAAGTCATACTGTACTTCTTCCATGCCAGTCAAAAAGTGCCTTTGTATTCGAGCTTCTATCATCCTGCTCATTCCGTTGGCCCATTCTAGAGTCTAAGCTGACTTCTTAAGTGGAATTCTTCACTGCAGATTTAGAAGCAGCTCTCCCAGAAAAGGTGTAGCTAGTATTTTCTTTCTTGAGTCCCACACTTAGACTCCCAGAGGCTAGGTATGCTGTGAGTGTGCTCACCATGTGACGGTAGAGAAAGTTGATTATCAGCCAGGGCTAGACCTAGCCACATCTCATTAAGATGTCTGGGGGGCACTGAGGAGGAAATGAAAGGAAAACATCAGAAAGCTAAAGATGAAAGGGGAGCAATACAATAATAAGGAAGAGCTTCTAATTTCTCAACTGTTGCAAATTTTTCTTTAAAGAATCTCTCTCTTTTTTTTTAAAGTCTGCTTTGTCTCAAAGCCATTAGTGTGCTGAGCCACAACCACTCAATAACAAAAGCAATCAGACCAGGATTGAGAAAAACGATGTCAAATTGGATGGTGGGCACATTGGAATTTTATTACCCAAACACTGGATAAAGAATTGACAAGACTTCAAAGTGGATAAAGAAAGAGGTAAGAAAATGTTGGAGCACACAGATACACATATAGGTGCACTCACACACACAGTTGTAAAATAAGAAGGTACAGGCAATCTCTAGAGGTTAGGGGTTACCTTTCATTACTTTCTTTTGAAACATGATCTTTCCAAATGGCTATTAATTCTATAAACATACAGACTGTTGACACAGAGAGATGGAAGTGAGACATGTTGTGATACAAGAAAAACATTTAGATATTAGAAATATAGAAAGCAAGGTAGACCTTCAGGGGGCTGTGAAGATCCACAGATGTGAGAATCCTCTTTACAAAAATAAAATCAAGGAATAACACAGAGAAATGTATATTGATATACATCATGATAATGCTCAGAAGAGTGAAATGCATATGAGTACAGAAATATATATGCACATACATGTATTATTGGTAATTGGGATATATCTTATATCCATTGGGAGGACTTCAAAATGAGACATATTCTATAAATATTAACTAGTAAGAGAATTATAAAATAGTGAGACAATAATGAGCTATCAAACGTTTTTTTTTTTTAAATGGGCATTGGTTCAATGAAATAGGATGGCTCTAATAATTAGCATTTTATTTATTTTTATTTTTATTAATTTATTCAGATTACAACTCAGTTTTTATCCCATCATTTGTATCCTCCAGTTCCTCCCTCCCTCCCATTTAAAAAGGAATGTATGTTATCAGGAGTGACTGTTTGTACACAGCTTAGTTTAGTTTAAGTTACAGATAAAGAAAAAGATAGTCCCTTGTAAAGTCCAGTCTATTGCCTAATTTTGTAAATGGGTTTTCACTGGGATACAGACATACCTCTGAGTTTACCTGCTAAGGATTCTTTGCCTCAAAGTGAGGACAAAAATTTTCACAAAGGTCATGGGGTTCACAAAGCCTATTTATTATCTTGTCTCTTGGGGAGAAAAATGCTAGTTAATATTTACTTTTGAAAGTCAGGATGATAAAATTAGTTAAGCATTATTAAGCCCTCACCATGGAGCTCTACATGTCACGTGGGCAAGTTCTTCGTGAAAGCACTGTGATTAGACTTATTCAGTGGAAGGAATATTGAACAGAAACTCCACAAGATGACATAACTAGTAGTAGAATCTCAAAATGCCAAACTTTAACAAGGAAAAGCATAGGAAATCCATTTCCATTTAAAATTCTCAGGTATTCAATGAGTGATGTCTTACTACATTTGCTCCATGTACAAGTCTTTAAGTACACACTTGTGCCAACAATTGCTAATTTTTAATGTAAATTCAAAATATGATTGGACACTTTCTAACCTTAATCCCAGGGCTACACAGGGACATCCTGTCAGGAAGCACGCCTCTCCCCACATACACACACAGAATAGTCTTATAATATTAGTTTTCCTTCATCATAATTATGTACAAAGATGGTACGAGGCATTGTAGTTAGCTTTTTAACTCTTTGATGGCTTTAAGACTGCTTGTCTAGCTGGGTGTGCTGGTGTACAAGTGTAATCCCTGCACTTAGGAGACATGAAGAAGAGGATCAGGAGTTCAAGGTCATCTTCAGCTGTCAAAGAAGACGTTGTCTCAAACAAAAAACCAAAACAATACTGCAACAAACAAGCAAACAAAAGACCAAGAGTCACTTGAATGCAAGTGGTAGTGGAAAATAGGAATAGACCCCATCTCTCAGGACTTCAGATGTGAGTATTAGCTTAAGTTAGACCTGCAAGACTTTTTTAGATTTCAGCACAGCAGTGCTAAACTGCTTGTTCTCAGCAGAACATTGAAAATCTTTTCCTTTTCACTATGAAGGTCCAGCCAGAATGGCATTCTCTTCTCTCATCCAGACTTAAGGAAAGCCCACAGGCAGCGCACAGGTCCAGAGGCATGTGGGCCTGACTAGAAAGTAAGCCCTGCCCAGCCTTTCAGTTCTTAGCAAGACGGCCACAGATGTGGAGAATAGGAAACTGCAAGGCACAGGCCATCAAGAGCAGTAACATTCAGCATGGAGAAGGGCTCACTGTTGATTTAGGGGTGTGGTATGTTGCTTTGGAACCATAAGCCTGCTGTAATGGATTGTTTTGTATAAAGCCGCTTGAACGAGGCCAGTGCTAGCTACGGTTATTAGAATCGTTACAGGCAATAGTCCATGAGTCCAATTACATGCAGGCAGTGCCCCAGACACTGATTTTGCTAATTGCTATCCCTCAGACTTGGAATTCCTTTTTATTCCAGTTGCATATTTTTTTCCAATGAGAGGATATGATTTCTACCATAATGGAGCAGACTGAAGCGTTAGCTGCTTCATGATATAATTGCCTGCATTATGGATCATTTGTTGATTCTTTTTGATTGTAGCAAATGTAAAAGACAAAGTATGATTCCTATTTAAAATTACAGAACTGTTTTTTTCTATATGCTTTTATCACAGATAATTAATGGTTACTGGCAATTTGAAATACATATATATATATATATATATATATATGTACATACATTCAACAAAGCAACTATGATGCATCAAATATGTGCCTCATAATGAAGATGCCTAAATAGCAAGTACTTCTTGCTACTAATTTAAAATTAGAGATAGATATTTACACAAATGAACCTTAGGACTTGAACCATAAGAGGAGCTCAAGGTTAGTGGTTCCTAAAGAGGTCATGTTTCATGAAGCAGTCTCTGGCAAAACTTAGTCTTGATATTTAACAAATGAAAAACAATAATGGTGGGGGCAGGAACTCATGGTACCTTTGAAGAAACATATTATGGGAAAAAATGAAAAAATGAGCATGATGAAAGAATACAAAACTAGGATGATCGACAGCAATTTGCAAGCCCAGTGCTTGTTTTGTTTTATTAATTTTATTGCATTTATAGTGTGTGTGTGTGTTTGTGTGTGTGTGTGAACATGCATGCATGTGTGTGGATATGTGTGTGTGTGTGTGTGTGTGTGTGTGTGTGTGTGTGTGTGTGTGCTCATGGAACATGTACACATATAGAGGTCAGAGAATTTATTCAAAGACTTGGTTCTTTCTGCCATATGGGTCCTTGAGAACAACTTCATTATCAAATTTAGCACCAGGCTTCTTTTACCCCATGAGCCACCTCTCTGGCCTACACTGCTTTCTTTTATAAAGAAAGTTTCATTGGTCCAAAGCCAAGCTCATCCATTTATAACTGCATCTGTAATCCATAGTCAGAACTGGGTAATAGCAAGATACCATATAACCAACAAATACTAAAATATTTACTGTCTAGTCCTCTTTTTATCCACAAAAAAGAATTGTTGACCCTTAAACTAGGATATCAGCCTATATAAAAGAAGCCAAAATTTTATTCTGAAGATATTAATAAAAATTTTGACATATTCAATAATAATTCTGTGTGACTCTTATGTAACAGACAAAGTAGTATCATGAATACCAATAAATAACAACTTCAAACTTCAAAGAACAACAGTGAATATGGGAGAAGACATTAAATAAGTAGCTACATTAATTGCTGTAATTAGGAAAACTGAAAACAATGACAATATCACATGTCTGTCTTTCTCTTTCTGAGACCTCTTCTTTAGAAAACAAGGCCAGAGTGACATAGTGCATCTTGAAATCTAAGTACAAGTTCTAATCTCAACACATAGAAATAGAATTTTCTTAAACAATGTAACAAAAATCCAGTTTTCAATTTCCTTCAATGTAAATAAGTGATCACACCCATATGTATGAACATGTGTTTATATGATGTAAGAAAATCACTTCTATATCTTTTCACAAATATAATATTTTGATTTTTGCCGTTATCTCCCAGGCACAATTTAGAAGATCTGATCCCACATTAAGATGTCATCTTGTTCCTAAGAGTTTAATTTATCCATGGAATCATAGGATGAGGCTCATTTTGCTGCCAAGCTATAGAACAAAATGGAAAATTCCGGTTAATATGAACATGTTGGAAGAAAATAAGAACTAGGCATTAATCTACACTCTTGGGAAAACAACAGTTTACAATGGCTTTGAACTTTAGCCTGCCTTCTGGTGATTGGACTCTTTACACCGAGTATGAATGAATTTGGTGAAAACTTCACAGATGTATTTGGGTCCACAATAGCCCGGGATAACCTCAAACTCACTGTAGTAGCTATGGGTGACTTTGAACTTCTGATCATCCTGCCTTTATGTGCCCAGTGCTTAGGTCAAAATTGTATCACCACGCTCAATTTATGCTCAGTGGGGATAAAATCCTGGCCATAGTACATACCAGCCAAACAGTAATAAGTTTTGAATGTATTTTTGACTGTCTGCTCTGCACCAGGCAGCGCTCTAAAAATGAGGGACTAGTGAGGGTACCAGTCAAGTAGCATAATCTCTGCTTTTTTGAAGTACAGAATCCAGAGAAGTCAACGCTTAAATCACATTTTTAATGCTCAGTTTGTAGTGGAATTTTGGTTACAAAACAGCAGATAAAGAAGTAAGGAAAGATAGCCACCAGCCCCACCTTGATTGGGAAAATGAGGAATCAGATTTCTAACATTCTTCCAGGACACACAAAACAGAAAACACCAACTATCAAAATGAAAGCTTAGGTCTTAAGAGAGATGATCACACTGTTAGTTCTTGCTTCTCTATCAAAGGACCATATCTGGTTCTAAGCACCCATGTCTCACAACCCTCTGTAACTCCATCTCCATGGATGTAACACCATCTTCTGTCACATGCATGCACATACTAACAAATAAAGCAGTCTGAGCTTCAGTAACAGTGTGGATAAATAAGAAAACAATGCTTTTCTTTCATGAAATAGCACAGTAAGGAATTCAGAGGGTGCAGGAAGGCATGTATAATACAGTGTACAAAGAAAATTTATACTTATCAAAGAAACATGATGTGAGAATGAGAACATACATGAAAAAAATTACCAGCAACACTGTAAACAGGTACAATTAAAAGCCTTTATTATGATATGACTTACTTTATAACAAATAAAATTTGTAGCACATTGTATTTTTTACCTTACAAATTCAGTGTATCAATATTCAAACATCACCATATGTGGATACAAAAATGCACTGTATTAAAAAACCGTTTATTTCAAACCAATGTCTTTTTATGAGGATTATTTCATCTCTGTAGATGATGAAGTCTCCTAGTGGCTGCTGCTTCTTCATTCCCTGTCCCTTTCCATTCTGCTTTCCAAATGGATCTTCCTAGAGCAGCCCTTAGGAGGAGTTGCTCTGCAGGCGTCACTGTTGCCATATTTCTAAGGCAGATTAGAAAGGAACTATATACTCAAATGGCCATCTCCCTCCTATTTGATAGGGAGCATTTGTCTCTGTTCACTTTAAGATTTCAAGTGTACTGTCCTTGGTTGGTGCAATAGTTTGAGCAGACCTCCCTGGATCCAGATCTGCCCATCATGAGGGTCTTCTTGTAGGTTTCTAGGACCTCTGGGTCCTTCTATTTCCCCATTATCCCATACTTCTCTAACCTAGAGTCCCAATCGGCGGTCTTCCCATCTATCCCAATCTCCTTGTAAGTGAAGACATTCATGCGACATCCCTTTTGGGCTAATGTCCAATTATAAGTGAGTATATACCATGTGAGTCTTTCTGGGTCTGAGTTAACTCACTCAGTATGATCATTTCTAGTTCCATCAATTTGTCCACAAATTTCAAGATTTCCTTGTTGGTAATAGCTGAGTAGTATTCCATAGTGTAAATGTACCACACTTTCTTTATCCATTCTTCGACTGAGGGACATTAAGGTTGTTTCCAGGTTCTGGCTATTACGAATAAGGCTGCCGTGAACATGGTTGAGCATATATCCTTGTTGTGTGGTGGAGCACCTCTTGGGCATATCCCAAGGAGTGGAATAGCTGGGTCTTGAGGTAGCCCTATTCCCACTTTTCTGAAAAAGTGTCAGATTGATTTCCAAAGTGGTTGTACAAGTTTGCACTCCCACCAGCAGTGAAGGAGTGTTCCCCTTTCTCTACATCCTTGCTAGCACATGACTTGACTTTTTTATCTTAGGCATTCTGATGGGTATAAGATGAAATCTCAGAGACATTTTGATTTGCATTTCTCTGATGACTAAGGATGTTAAGTGTCTTTAAGTGTTTCTCATCCATTCGATATTCCTCTGTCGAGAATTCTTTGTTTAATTCTGAGCCCCATTTCTCAATTGGGTTATTTGGTTTGGTGATATTTAATTTCTTGAGCTCTTTATATATTTTGGATATTAGCCCTTTGTCAGATGTAGGGTTGGTGAAGATCTTTTCCAAGCCCATAGGCTGTCACTTTGTTCTCTTGACAGTGTCTTCTGCTTTGCAGAAGCTTCTCAGACTCATGAGGTCCCATTTATTAATTTTTTACCTTAGGGCCTGGGCTGTTAGAGTTCTGTTCAGGAAGTTGTCTTCTGTGCCAATGAGTTCTGGGCTTTTCACCACTTTTTCTTCTAACAGATTTAGTGTCTCTGGTTTTATGTTGAGGTCTTTAATCCATTTGGACTTGAGCTTTGAGCATGGTGATAAATATGGGTTCACTTGCACTTTTCTACATATAGACATCCAGTTAGACCAGCACCATTTGTTGAAGATGCTTTCCATTGAATAGGTTTGGCTTATTTGTCAAAAATCAAGTGTCCATATGTGTGTGGATTTATTTCTGGGTCTTTGATTCAATTCCATTAATAAACCGTCCTATTGCTGTGCCAGTACCATGTTGTTTTAATTACTGTTGCTCTATAGTACAGCTTTAGATCAGGTATGGAGATTCTTCCAGAGGACCTCTTCTTGTACAGTATTATTTTAGCTATACATGCATTTATACAAATATTGAACCCCTACTCAGATCTATCCAATGGACAGGACATTATCCACAGTTGTGTAGAGAGTGGGGACTGCCTCTGACATGAACTCTGGTGCCCCATATTTGACCATGTTCCTTTGGTGGGGAGGCCTGGTGGCACTCAGAGAAAGGATAGGCAAGCTACCAAGATGAGATTTGATAGGCTGTGACCGTATGGTGGGGGAGGAGGTTCCCTTCTGTCACAGACATGGGGAGAGGAATAGGGTGAAAGAGAGCAGGAGGGAGGAATGGGAGGATACAAGCGATGGGATAACAATTGGGATGTAATCTGAATAAATTAATTTAAAAAAGAAAACAAAAAACTCAAAAAAACTGTTGTGTCATGTTTATACATCTGTATAGATAGGTACATACAAAGAAATAAATTAAAGTAATACAAAAAAAATCAAATGTAATTTAATTTCTTCCAAAACTCTTGTCCCTATGTGACCCCTCTTGGTTTAGCCAAATGCTATTCTTTGTATTCCCAACAGGGAGCAGTACAGAGCACCTGCAGTGGGCACTTGGCTACAACTCAGTCTTGTCACTATCTTCTCTTAATGTGAAATGAGCACCTTTGTTGAATTCAGCTGTAGAAAAATAGTAATTTGTTTTTTGCCCTTCCAGATTACAATTTAATTTTAGTGCCTTCAGCCAAGACTCCCCTGAAAATGCCATAAAGTTTAAATGAAGTTCTCCTCTTCCTGCAGCTTAAGTAAAGTATGTGTTTATGTTGTCTATAGGATTAGTGTGGATTAAGGAAACTAGACATCAGTTTCTACTCTTTTTAAAACAAGTATTTGGCACTGGGCGACCAACTGGTATGCTCTTCCTTGGAGAAGACTCCTGCTATAGCTCCCAGCTTTTTCATTTGCCTGTAGTTCTTTGTGCTAGGTTCAGGTCTTGTGGACTTTTCTCCACTCACTTTAATGTGTCTGTTGGTATTGTCCTTGTTCTTCTCATCTTTGAGCGTCATTTTGGACTGCATAGTTTCTGTTTAGTAATACATATGTATATACATAGTGGTAGTTTGAATGAGAATGGCTCCCATAAGCTCACATATCTGACTTTTGGATCTCATTTAGTGGACTTTTAGGAAGGATTGTGAGGTGTGACCTTGTAAGGGCAAAGTGTTTAAAAGCCCACGCCAGGCTCAGACTCTCTCTCTGTGCCTTGAACTTGTAGATGTAGGGCTTAGCTAAGGCTCTGTTTTGGTCCATGCTTACTTCCTTGATGGAATGCTTCCTGCCATAATGGAATTTGACTAATCCTCTAAAACTGTAAGCAAACCTTCAATTAATCCCTTCTTCATGTAAGTTGCCTTGGTCATGGTGCCTCTTCAAATCAATAGAAAAGTAACCAACACACACACACATATATATATATATACATGCAGGTAAAAACAATCAGTGAAAAGTGGGGTGTCATGAATTAGAAAGACAATAGGGAGGGTACATTATATAGGAATGTTTGTACAGAGGAAAGAAAAAGGAGTAATGTAATTAAAAATAAAAAATGAGAATAATAAATAAATAATACAACATGTTTTTGTGCATCTGATCTCTCTCTCTCTCTTTCTCTCTCTCTCTCTCTCTCTCTCTCTCTCTCTCTCTCTCTCTCTGTGTGTGTGTGTGTGTGTGTGTGTGTGTGTGTGTGTGTGTGTGTGTCTGTGTACATGCACATGGCCTGTGTGTGGTCAAAGGACAACATCAGGTGTCAGTCCTTGCCTTGCACAGAATCTCTTGCTCAGCAGGAATAGTTAAACCTGGCTCTCTGGCCTCAGAGCTTCCAGGTATTCCCCTATCTCCATCTCTCCATCATGACAGGACTGCTGGAATTACAGACACTAGATGCATCCAGTTTTAGCTTGGGCTCAAGGCATTCAAATTCAAGTCTTCGTGACTGTGGCAAGCAGCCTATCTGCTGCACCATTTTCTCAAATCAGAAAATGGAGTACAGCCTAACCAGTAAGGCCTAAGTTTTCCTGAACTCTGGAGTGTCCCAGCTATCTCTGCATATCAGTGACATACTGAAAATAAAAAAGAAGAATTGAGTTCAGGACTTTACCTAGAGCCTGCATGGGTTCATTCATGGTCCAGAGAGAAGCTTTTCAGACATTGTGCCTCATTAGACTCCCCTCAGAAACAGTTTCTCAGTGCTCCAATCTTTGACATTGGTGTATTCTATAGAGATGTTGATTTATAGACACTAGGTGCTCTGGGTGGATTGGGGGGGAATATTTTTATAATATCCAAGTATCATGATTTGCAAAGAAATTGTTTGAATGCAATCATCTTGACGTAGTACCCTAGTTCCAAGGAATAACTTTTCTCTGCTTATTCCGTTCAAGGTTCACAGAAATAGAAAAGCCATGTGAGATTTCTTGGTACAATTTCTTCAATATTGAAGTCTCAAATTTAGGCGAAAATATAAAAGGAGGAAATGGAGGGCTATATTGTGTTGATTGGTTAGCAAATTGAAAAACCACAGGGCGGTTCTGCATTGGTAAATGAGGCCAGCGCAGTGGGAAATAAAGCTGTATGTAAATCACTGGTGAAATTAATACACTTTAAAGGTTATCAGAGCCAAACTGCTGAAACCTACAGTTTGTCATCAGTAAATTAAATGTGGGATCTCTAATTTAATTTGTGAGAATTACCAGTTGACTTCTAATGTATAGAATAATAAGAACTAATATTACTTTATGAACCAGGAATGAGATTTTTTATTTTCAAAAGAGCAAAAATGACAAGAAATAAAGCTGATTCAGAGCCCAAACAATCTTTTTAGTTGAAGCAGTTTGTGGACCTCTGGAAAAAAAATGAATATGCTTCCTGAGCATTATTTGCAATTTCTTCACTAAAAATTAACTCATGAACTATCAGATGACAACTGTCTTCCTTGCAAAATTGGTCTGGTTCCAACATAAGAGAAGAGGACCCTAATGGAGGGCATCGGGGCCCATCGGTTTACCTGACACAACCATCTGTGGGAGACAATTTTATTTCCCTCCTTTCATGGTTTTTGTTGAGCATGAAATTGTGAATTTATGAAGTTGACAGAACAAGAGATGCAATATCTGGCAGATTAAAAGAAATTCAAGTTTTGGAATCTACAAAACTTTGAAGTATAGAATATTAGACTATGAAGGACCTGGGAGGACACCTTTCTTCAGATGCTTGTTATAAATAATGTAAGAGCAACTGAGAAAACAGAAAGATGCCAGAGGCCCTGTAGTTAGTACCACGGGGACTAAATACCAGCAATTGGAGCTCAGACATCTGACTGTTCATTAATACCCCAATTAAGTGAATTCTGTTGGAAAACAACTCTTTTACAAAAACACTTATTTATCCCATATATATATATGGGATATATATATATATATATATATATATATATATATATATCATTGTTTTTCTTTGGTTACTTGGAATATATTTAGTCCTGAACTTGTAACTAAACTGACCAACAAGAAGTATATTGTATGATAAGAGGCTGCATGTTTTAGAATCCTATTTTTCTTAAATAGATCTTCTTTATATCTACATGATGTATTTAGTAATCTTCCAGAGTTGAAGGCTTTTCACCTTCAGAAAAATGAGCTACAATGTGGGTTCCCTCTGCCTTACAGACCTCTGAGAGATGAGTTTGCGTAGCTTTGGAAGGTATCACACTGCCCAGAAAAGTGAAGAATAAAAACCAAGGATGAATGAACAAAGAAATAGTAAATTTCATCCATTTCCTTGTGAACTAGCTTAAAGGAGCCAGTGAGTTAACTTACTGATTTCTTATAGAGTGACAAAGAGAGTCATTTGCATTGTTGGCACTGTGCTGCTGCGTAGCCCTGAATTTCTCTAGTCATTTCCTTGAAGATGCCATATTTGTGTGATGGTTGTTGTTTTATCTTTTGCAAATGGATTTCTAGCTGTCAAAAACACACACAGATCCTTTTCACACTGAGCTAGTAAAGCTCAGGTTGACACCCAAGTATGAAAGAACCACAATGAATACAATAATTCTATTCCATCCTTTCCTCGGGCGCAGAAGCTGAGTTCGGAGCCCAGAAAAACTTCTTCAGCCTGATTTCCGCAAGCATGGATCAGAACAAGGCTTCCTACTGATAACATGCCCTTGTGTTTTTAAGCAAGGGATTGATTCTCTGACTACAGGGATGGAGTGATGTAATGAAATGTACAGGCTCTAGGTCTGGGTCTGTAATCAAAATCTCAGCTCTGACAGTTGCTATAATCATTGCAGAATTACTGCATCGGCCTGTGTTGTGTTTTCTTCATCTACGTCGAATGGATTAGATTATCTCTATCATATAATGTTGCTGTAAAGATGAATAAACTACCTCAGTACCCAGCTAACACAGTAAGGACCAAATAATTGGAAGTATTTAGGAAGAAGAAGAGCCTGGGAACAAACAAGAGTAGGAAATGCTGGTCACAGAGACATATTTATTCAAGTGCTACCTCAGATCTGCAAAGAAATACCTGTGGAATACCAAATACTTTGATAATTAAAGTATAGAAATTTAAATACTTTTCTTAATGAAATGTGTATACACAGGTTAAATATTTAGCACTCTCTTCACTGATGTTGTACACCAACTGTCTTTGTTGGCAGTCTCCTTTAGAAATGGAGTCTTCCTGATCAGCTTTACCAGTGTCACACATTTAGCCAGTTTGTCTAACCAGTACATGCATGTACTGGCTGGTTTTGTGTGTCAACTTGATACAGCTAGAGTCAGCAGAGAGGAAGGAGCCTCAGTTGAAGAAATGCCTCCATGAGATTCAAACTGTAAGGCATTTTCTCAATTAGTAACCAATGTGGTCATTGTGGATGGTGTCATCCCTGAGCTGATGGTCCTGGGTTCTATAAGAAAGCAAGCTGAGCAAGCCATGTGATTCAAGCCAGTGAGCAACACCCCTGCATGATGTCTGCACAAGCTCCTGCCTCCAGGTCCCCGGCTTCTTTGAGTTTCTGTCCTGAGTGCTTTCAGTGATAAATAAACCAAAATGTTGAAGTATAAACTGAATAAACCCTTTCCTTCCCAGCTTGCTTTCTGGTCATGGTATTTTGTTGCAGCAGTAGAAAGCCTAAGAGAGTGCATATAGAAAATCTTCAGACTTGTCATACTTCCAGGGTTCTCTAGAAAAGCATAGTCAATAGAAGATATATTTGCATCAAATTTGTTATAGGAATTGACCTGTGTAATTTCAGAGTATGATAACCAGAAAGGGAGGAGTTATAATTCAGTCATAGACAGAATGACCATCTAAGGACAGGAAAAGATAAAATAATTCACTTTCTGCCCTTCCACTATTAATCAAGTGCTCACAAGACTGGATCATACCCACCCATCCTTATTAGTGAAAAACTTTTTTGTACAGTCTACCAATTAAATGGTAATTTATTACAAAATATTCTCACATATATCTAGAAATCATGTTTTACCAGCCATCTGGGCATCTCTTAGGCCAGTCAAGTTGACATGAAAAATTAACCATAAACTTGGTTTTTTAAAATCATATTTTCAGGATTTGGGAAGTGGCTTAGGTGACAAAGTACATGGTGAATAACCATGAGGACCCAGATTAAAATGCACAGTTCCCATGTGAAAAGCCAAGCATTTTTAATCCTAGCACTGGTGGAGGTGGGTAGTATGAATAGGCAGATATTAAGAGATCGTTGGCTACTCAGTCTAGCCAACCAGCAAGATCTGGACTCAAGTAAAGTTCTTGTCTCTACAAATAGGTCAGAAGGCATTACAGGAAAATAATTGATGTTGCCGTTGACCTATGGCCTCCATATGTACATGCACATGGGTAAGCAGGAACTCTTGCACACAGACATTCACATACACAAGAACATGTACTGATACTTATACTATAGACACACACACACACACACACACACACACACACACACACATACACACACATTCTCCAAGAAGAAAAATATATGCTTTCTTTGTTTTCTCAACTTAGAAAACCTGTCATCCATATGCTTTTCCAACTTCAAATTAATATATGCTGTTCTAAAGGGGATCTAAGCACTCACTTTCCTAGTACTTTCCCCTGCTGGAGCCTAGCAATAGAGATAGAATGAAAAAGGAAATGATGGTCTGAGTACATTCATCCCAGTCTGACTTCTGGAGCATCCTTCATTGCTGTAGCTCATCTTACTGTGAGCCTACTCAAAGCCAGCACCATCTCATTGGCCATTGGACCTCCACTTATGTTCTTTTGTGCTATCCAGATGACATCATAGGTGCTTCTGAAATATAAGGGGGGGGAAGCATTGATTTATTATTCTTTTTATGGTAGTTTCCTTTCTTTCAAGTCCCTCAAAATGTATAAATAATACCCAGTCTATAGGATTTACATATCTTTATCCACATATTACAGCTCTAGCCAAAATAAGTTTACCTAAAACAGAATTACTTCTTAGCTGCCTCTCTTCACCTCCCTTCTGCATATATGTCTATACACAGCATGTGTGCCTGGTGCCCATGGGTGCAGAAGAATTAAAGGCTATCATAAAACTGCAAACAGATGTACCTGATATTTGTTCTAGTGTTTCTGTCACTCTACTCATTCTTCTTTTCTCTTACTCATGCTTCTCTGAGGTTGTACATCTGAAGGAGGTGGTAACGTGTGAATGTTTGTCTCACTCAAACTGCTTTCTAGGAACAAAAGGCAAGGAGGACTGCTCCCACTCAACTGGGGAAGCACATCCAGAAGTGCTTACGGGGACCTCAGAAGAACCAGTGGTGGTTCTGGAAAACCAATGCATAAGAACTAAGTCACATGAAGACAGACAAATACAGGCAGAGAGAGAGAAGAAAAACCACAAGCAAGCAGTGTCTGAAATCAAAGGAGAAGAGTGTCTGAAACAAGAGGACCAGTCAAAGGAGCAAAGGGGGGCAATAGTGGTCAGTAAGATCAAGTAAGGGAAGTGTATTAGTAAGGGTCTTCTAGAGAAACAGAACTACAGAATGAATATATGCATGTGTGTATGTATATATATTTATATCTATATATATTTATATCTATATCTATATATATATATCTCACATAATACATATGGATCTCTCTCTCTCTCTCTCTCTCTCTGTGTGTGTGTGTGTGTGTGTGTGTGTGTGTGTGTGTGTGTAAATTTATCTATGTGAAATATTTACTAGAATGTCTTACAGGCTGTGGTCCAGCTGGTCTAACAACGGCTGTCTACTAATGAAAGTCCAATAATCCAGTAGTTGTTTAGTCCATGAACCTGGATGTCCTCCTTGGTATTCAGTACACTCCAGAATACCAAGGAAGTACTCTCTAATGCCAGTGAAGGAATGAACTTCCTAGCAAGAGAAAGACCAAGAAGGCAAAGAGAGAGCAAACTTCCTTCTCTCATGTCCTTTTTATAGGTTACAAGCAGAAGGTGCCAATATTAGAGGTACATCTTTCCACCTCAATGATCTGGATTAAAGATTTCTTTTCTCATCTCAAAGATCTGGATTCAATATCTGTATTCTCACTTCAAATATCAGAATGGCTAAGATCAAAGGCTCAAGTGACAGCACATGCTGGCAAGGATGTGGAAAAAGTGGAACACTCCTCCATTGCTGGTGGAAGTACAAACTTACACAATCGCTTTGGAAATCAATCTGGCTCTTTCTTAGAAAATTGGGAATAGTGGTACTTCAGGACCCAGAAAATACCACTCCTGGCCACATACCTGAAAGATGATCCAGCATACCACAAGGATCTATCCTCAACTACGCTTATAGCTGCTTTGTTCCTAATAGCCATAACCTGGAAACAATGTAGATGTTCATCAACAGAAGAATGGATAAAGATATTGTGATACATTTGCACAGTGGAATACTATTGAGCTATCAAAAATGAGGAAATCTTGAAATTTGCATGCAAATAAGATGGGACTAAAAAAGATCATCCTGAGTAAGGCAACACAAACCCAGAAGGACACACATAGTATATACTCACTTATAAGTGGATATTAGACAAACATAGAAGTCCTCTGAGAAACTTGACCCAGTGGAGACTAGGAACAGATACTGGCACTTTCAGCCTGAACTTGGGTGGAGAGCTGGTAGTTGTATGGAAGAGTGGGGGATGGGGATGGAAGGACCTAGATGGGGTCAGGAGCTTCACAAGGAGGCCATCAATGCTAGCAGATCTGGACCCAGGGGGCCTGACAAACTGATGCACCAAACAAGGACAATGCATGCACAGAACCTAGACCCCCTGTTCAGATGCAGCTGATGGACAGCTTATTCTCTTTGTGTGTGTGGAGGGGGAGAGAAAGGAGACTGCCCCTGACATGAACTCTGGTGCCTGAATTTGATCTGTGTCACTTGGTGGGGCAGCTTGGGGGCACAGAGAAGGGGATACAGGCACTCTCCCCATCAGAGGTCTATGGGAAGTCAATAAAGCAGAAGAGGGAGGGAGAGTGGGACCTGGAAGATAAGAGCAAGGCAATAAAAATTGGGATGTAATTTAAAATGAAAAAGAAAGCATTCCTCACATGTGTGCCCAGCCATTTGGATTCTGGTTAATTCCAGATTCAGCCAAACTGACAACCAACAATCACCATCATAGGAAGAGTTGACATTTTAACATTAGCAAAGAGGAGGCTATTGCCAACCTTATCCTATGGAAGAAGCTAAACCAAGCTACAGGGGATTACAAAACAAATTTAAGTAGATGAACCATAAGTAACAGGCATAGACAGTTCAATGTGGGAACTATGAAACCAAGAAGACCAACAGCTGTAGCCATAGCCAGAGTTTAATATTGGCTTGAACCAAGAAATCTTAATTTCTGTTCTTATTTTCAGATTGGAGAAAGCTGCATGTATTTATATCCTGAAGGAAATGAGCACACAGAGCTAAAGGTTCACACAACAGACCAGGAAACAGCACTGGCAGACAACTTGTGACAGAATGAAGCATTTTCCTATTGCTACCCTTGAATGCTGTCACATATGAAGAAATGTGTTTTTCTCCCCAAATTTCCCATTAGAAATTTGGCTACACAGTCTGTCTAGAGCTGGCATCTCCTTCTCTAAGTGAGTCAGACTAGACAGGACAGCAAAGAGAATTGTCTTCTCTGGGCTATTTCAGAGAGAAGCATAGTCACCCAGCTCAAGTTTTGACCTTCAGCCTTAAAACCAAGTTGGATTTCAGTATTTAGGACAGAGAGTTCATAGGGCCAAGATGGCCCTGCACTTATAGAACATAAGGAATCTTTCTGTGACTCTGCAGCCATGACCTGTGGGAGCTCTAGTAGAAAAGAGAAGGGGAAGTGTGAGTGATGTCATGTATGGCAATGCTGAACTTTCTTTCAGATACTGATCTCTGAAACACATCCACACCAAACACCCATGCACACACACAACCATGCATGCATAGGTATGCACACACATACACATAAATACGCATGCACATACACTCCACATACACAGAAAAACACAGACACACACTCACAAACACACACACCCCACACACACATGTGCACACAGACACACATATGCACACACACACATGCATGCACTGGGTTTTCAAACATGCACACACAAAGGTACACAGACACACTCAGGCACACACATACCATGTAAACGCATGTGCACACATGCATACACACATGTACATGTACCACACATGCACACATACATATATATACTAGCATATAATGTTACACACTTATTTGGGCATACAAAGAGAAACAGACAAGCATTTGTCAAATCACAGGTCCTGAGCACTTGGACGATTAGAATAATTTAGCTCGAGTTGAACATATTGGGGCATAATGAAAACTTGAACAATATCACAGCACAATGACATGAATCATAGTTACAGTGCATTTTCCGTACAGTAACTCATTCCCTCCTCAGAGATGGTGGGAGATGGGAGAAAAACCAAAGTAGATTAAATTTTGTCTCAAAAAACATTGCCTTAATCCTCACAGTTCCATAAAATAGTGATATTTATCTCTGTCTTCTGCCAGCTACCTTCAGAGTAAAGAAGATGAAAGAAAAGTATATGTCTGATATCAGATAAGCCTCCTTAGACTAAAGACCATCTCAGAGCCAACAACAGACCACAAAGTCTTCGATTTCTGAGGCTTCTTCTTTCATTTTCTATTTTGTAGCACTGAATATTTATCAAGGCCATGTGCAATTCAAAGTTTAATTAATTATGATGAAAACCCTTTGTGTCAGAGGCAGCATGAGGAGAGTGAAAGACTATGAACTGATCTTAAGTACCTTGCATCATTAAGGACCTACTAACGTAAAAGCAAGCCAGCTCTGAGGATTTCCAGACACCAGCTGTCCCCATTGATGCTTGCTAACTGGAGTCATCAGAGGAAAATTCCAGATGCCTGGCCTCCACTGTAGCTTGACTGAGTCAGACTCTTCGGTCAATGGGCTTTATGCAGGCCTGTAATTTTTTCAAAGCCTTCTGGTGGATTCTCTGTGCTCATGTTGGGAATGGCAGCATTTAAGGTTCTGACAGTTTCTTCCATGAGGTCTGTTTTCTTCTTTGATTATAACAGCTATTCTTTTCTTAGCATTCACACAGGATGAGGAATTCATTTTACATCCTCAAAACAGTACTCTTTGTATACAAGTGACTACCCCTTTCTCAAAGCAAAAAGCACATGAAACTAGTCTCACCCTCAGGATGCTGTATGGAAATCAAGCATTCTTGAGTCCATGTGACATAGGAGGGCCTGTGCCCTATCACCTGCCTATTTTTCAGAAGAATTGATGCTAGAAGCTCGGTGCCTTTAACTCTTGGCTACTGTGGCTTCCATAGAAGCAGGAACTCCTTGTTTCAGAATGAGACTCAGGAGGCAGATGAACACCAAGCCACCAGTTTCTTATGCCAGGGCCCTTATGTATTATTGCTGGTATTCATGTGTAACAGATAGTATTGTGCACTGAGCTGGAAGATAATAAATAGATGTGAGATGATGATTTACAAAAGGGTGTTTAAAACTCCTTGAACCAGCAGGAGAAGAAAACAGTGTGAGAGAAGGTTGGGCTATCAAACTCAAATCCACATATAGACATAATTTTTTCCCTACTCTTCCCTCCAAAGGTCTTGGAGATATGACTTGATTTCTGCCTCATTATGTGGATAGTTGTTGAATGATTATTAAAATATCTGATCCACAAATTTCTTTCTTATCCCCACTTGTTGATTTTCTTTTTAAAAATTCCCATTAATTTTTTTTGTTTTAAAGTCTCATTAAAACTTTTTTGACTTTGAGGTTATTTCTATAACTATTTTATATCTATTTTAAAGTTTATCCTTCCTTTCACCTATTGCATTTTAAGAAAAGTATGTGGCTATACAAAAATATGTGATTTGAGATCTTAACAGCAACAAGAGGACTAAAATACAAACAGTAAATGCCAGTGAATCTTGTGCATAATTTCCTATGACACAATTGTTTTATAATGTGCTTTTCTTGTTGAGAGAAAGAAACAACACCAGAGCAAGTGATGGTGATAGATGTATTGCGGTGATTAATGTATTGTTTGGTTGGTGGCTTATCTGTAGCCAGTGAAAAATAGGTTGCTTATTTATTCAAGGCTGTGCTTTTTGAAATCATTTTAATATTAAAAATAATCACAAGACTAAAGCCCTAACTCTCACTGCCAAAAATAGAAAATGATTTATCCGAGGGGTCATTTTAGACCAGATGTTCCAGCAGGAGATGAATTGCCATTCTAGAGTAAGCTTTGCATACAGTGGAATGAAACTAGGCTTCTCCTGTGTCCCTCAGGCCCAATAGTTTGGCAGAGTGAACAAGTGCACTGCTCAGTGAGTATATTCTCAGTTCTACCATTTGCTACCTGGGTGGTAGAGAGTGATACTAAACCTTTAGTGCCCAGCATCTTCATTTGTTTAAAGAAATGCAAACAGTTCATATCTTATGGAGATGTTACAACACTCCTAATACCTTAAACTTTAGGTGAAGTTCATAAACACTAGACTGCGTTATGAGTCTCAAAATGCAGGGAGTCTTCATTCAAGGCGTCTTGTATTTAGATGTATCCTGATTGGCTATACTGATCTATTATCCAATATTGATCTATATTGGATAAAAGGTGAAAATAATGTAACCAATGCATATCATGGCTGTATTTGTGTATTTAAGATGTGTGTCCATAAATTTGAAAAAAAAAAAAAGTAAAAAGGCTACATGGGAGGAGCTGGAGGAAGGGAATGGAAGGTTGAAGCTATGCAACTATATTGTAATCTCCCAAAATAAAATAATGAAGAGTTTTCACATTGATAAAAAAGAAAGCTCATTGTGTACTTCTAGGCAGCTATGGCTACTGCTCTCATTAGACATAGTGGAAAGAGCAGTAGAAGCAGGCAGAGAAGGGTTTCTAGGCAGGGCAAGGCATTTGGCGAGGCCTTAGGTACGGAGGGTTTCATCAACCACTCCATGGCTTTAAGCAAGCTTGTGGAGAACTGTTGCTCACAGCACACGGTCTGGCCAAGAGCTCAAAAGAGCCATTCACATATAACCCTTCCCAGCAGGTAACCTGAGCATATGAGGACTGTACTGTCCCAATGGTGCTCAAATTCACCAAAGGGATCTTCATATAAGCACAGTAATGTCTGCCAGTGGCAGAATTATGGGGCCCAGTCTGGGCTTGAGAATTTTAACTCTGACCTCTACCTATAAGAACAAATTCTCATCATATTTGGTCATATGTGTGTGTATGTGATATAGTATATGATATATGTGTATATTCTTTTTTAGTATTTGTTTTTCACACTTCTTATTTCTATTGAATATCTGTTACATCCCAACAACTTGGACACATGCATTAGGTTTCTGTGAATCAAAATAACCACAGAGATATGGAGGTCGCTAAGCACATAAATATAACATGAACCTCTTCTCCTTCCTCCCTTCCGGGATATGGAGAATGAGCACAGAGAGAAGTCTGCTGAAAGCCTCAGACAGGTGATGGAGACAGAAGCACTGTCCTGGACATCTGGGGAGATACTGTAGGCCATTTCCAACCCTCTTGCAGCCTTGTCTCATTAAAAGAATGGGCACAGTGAGATTCATCTGATGTGCTAACTCCAACGTATGTGATGCTGTCTTCAAGTTCCGTACAGTTCCCTACCTCAGTGGACCCACGTGTACAACACTCAGAATGACAGCAACCAGTAGTAGACCAGGCAACTACCAGGAGTCTCTCAGAATTTAGTGAAAGACGAAAAGCAGAGTTGAGGTTCTGTCGTGCTAGAGATGACACATATGATTTGGCAGAAGGAGGTGATGATGCTTGGGCACTATGGTAAAGAGTTAGAGGAAGTGAGCCGTACTAGTCAAAAGAGTGAAGAAAATGTTCACTAATCATAGAGTTTTTAAAGTGACACTGTTTTTTTTTTCTTTCTGTTAGGAAGGTGTAGGCATGCATTGGAAACACTAACTCTAATTATTACTGTAAGTGGGAGTTTTTTGGCACAAGGTCAAGAAATAATAGGAGAATGTGTGAATCTCACTATTGAGCTGCACTGAGCCTAATCATTTGAATAAAGCCAGGGTTTTTTTTTTTTTCTTGGACCGTCTCTGGGCTGTTCAGTGTTCTGGATGAATCTAACACAATCAGGCTGTTCTCTGGTGTATAACCACTTCCTGCTGACTCAGGGCAAGCTTGCTTCCTTTGCTGTTTATTAAAATGAAACATTCATATTAAACTACCATGTTTTTTTTAGTGATGACCAAATACACATTAGTAATGACATTATTAAAACTATTCTGTTTAAAATGAACTTTCACACCAGCATGTTGCAAAACAACACAGACAAATGTGTCTAGTTTCTCTGAAGATAGTTTTTAGGAAGCTTGCACATCTTTCTGGCACCCTTACAGAAGAGGATTTGATGTGTTTCAGGAGACAATGGAAGTTTTTATGGCCATGAAAAATGAATACTGTTTCCACTACTCCACATTTCAAATAATGTATAATTCATGTTTTTTCATTAACATGCAAATGTGAAATAGTGTCTTGTATGTTTGCATCTACTAATAATCTATTAAATATTTAGAAGCATAATAAAGAATACTAAAAATATTTGGTCTGGGTACTGTTTAAGTACACTGTTCCCTTATTTGTTTTTTTGTTGGTTTTTTTTGTCCACATATTTACACATGTAAATGTGGAAAGAACAGACAAACATATAATCAATACACTAACTGGCATTTGTAAAATAAGATAATAATTTTGTTTATGTAGTTCTTGGTGTTTTTCAGAGCATTTTCACAAAGACTCTTGGCCAACCATGGCAGCAATCACAAGATGCTGTTATTGGCCCCATTTCATGCATCAAAAAACCAAAAAATCTTTTACTGGGTTGCTTTGTAAATATTTAGTCTCTCAGACAGCCCAACCTCTTAGCTGTCGTGCCTTCTAATTCACTATACTGAAAGACTACAATCAAATCTTAATATAAGATCATAGAGTTTCTAGGTTTAGATAGTTAGCTAAACATTCACAGACAGCTTTAGGAGACAGGAGTTTTCAGTGCTAGTTCTAGAAAGGCAGAACTTTTCATCATTCATTTAGCAAATATTTTTAAAGATGTATTTTATTGTTTTGACTATGTGACATATGTCTGTATGAGGGCATATCTTCACATGTGACTGCAAACGCTGGTTGACGCCAGAAGGAGCTGATAAATCACCTGACCACAGCCTTACACTGGCTCTGAGAATTGAATCTGAGTCTTCTACAAGAGCACTATTTGCTGTTAACCTCCGAGTCATCTCTCATCCAACAAATATTCTTTGAAGACGGTATCTTGCTCCCTCATGGCTGTTGTTTTTCCATGACCTTGCTGGGAACTAATGAGGCATTAGGCACTAAGAGGCTATCAATGGTAAGACTGTAGAGTCCAGAAAGCACGCCCTGAAAGGAAGTTGCTATTGTGAAGGGAGCCCTGCACCAGAAGTAATTAATATGGTACTGAAAAATGTGTAAAGATGAGAAAGGGTAATAGCCCAGGGAGAGAAGATCTAGGTGGGCATCACCAAAGAGCTGTGGATTCGGGCTCCTGTGACGTGGCTGACAGAAGCCCTATCAGGTGATGTATAAGGAAGTCTAATCTTAGACACTATATGGGAAAACTAGAGGGAAGGATGATCAATTGACCCTACAAAACTACAGAATAAGAGAATAAATGCTCATATATAAGGACAATTGGAATAGTTTTAGAAGCCTTAAAATTTAACATTCTGTAAAAAAAAAGCTCAGGATCAGGTACCTCTCTTCTTTACAGAGTTAAAACTAATTGTAAAGAACCAGAAAATTTTAAAGTATATAATTAAATCAGGCACAACGCCTCTATTTCCACCATTGTGAGATGAGCATGGTGGCACACACCTTTAATCCCAGCACTTGGGAGGCAGAGACAGGTGGATCTGTTTGAGTTTGAGGCCAGCCTGGTCTACAAAGTGGGCCAGTCAAGACTACATGGAGAAACCTTGTCTAGAAAGCCAAAAAGAAAAAACTAAATTAATTAATTAAAAAATAAAATAACCATTGTGAAACTAGAAAGCCTAACATTGAATCTTACAGTTCCACTGTCAATGGCATTTTTACGCATCTACCTACCACACAAAGAATAAACTCACTGACAGAGTTGAAACTAGGAAAATAATTAGCTTTGTATCTTCTTTTATGACTCATGTCTCCGTTACCTGGGTTTCGTTTCTTCTCACCTTCTAATACCATAAGATTACTCAAATATAAGCATTGATGGTTTTCTAACCTGAGAACTGTCCCTACCTCCTACCATAACCATTAGGACTCAAAATCAATAGAAATAAGACAGGATATGGAATATAGGATCCAGGAGAAGAATCAGTGGGCATTTGGGTTTTTGTTTTTGTAGTTCCCTGGAAATTCTGTCACACTACAAGGCTTAGAAATGAGGAGTCTTGAGCAAGCAGAACGAACCATTCATGGTCAGCCACATATTAGCACCATTTGTGGGGGAAGGGCCTGGGCAATTCGTGCTGTTTGCCATTTCTATACAAATAAAGAAAAAACACAAGATTTTTATTTCTCATATTATAATATAATTATATTATATCCCCCTCCCTTTCCTCATATGAACCCTTACCATGAGCTTTGGGCTCTTACTCTCTTTTAAATTCCTAGCCTTCTTTTCTTTAATTCTTGTTATACACACAGGGTTGACCATTTTCTATTGTGTAACTAATGGATGAAATTTTCCCTAGGGTAGAATACTGCTCCTGCCTTGGGAATTGTTAGTTGCTTGTAGTCTTTAATCTAGGGTTGAAGCTTTATGAGCTTTCTTTATTCCACATTAGCATGTCTATTGGAATCTTTCCTATTCATTTCATGTGTAGGCAGTCATGTCAAGGAGACTTGATTGGTATAGCTTCTGACATTTGGAAGACATACAATCTTTTCTAAATTATAAATTTATTCAGATTACATTCTGATTGTTATCCCCTCACTTGTATCTTCCCATTCTCACCCTCCCTCTTCTGTCCTATAACCCTCCCATAGACTTCTGATAGAAGGGGACATCCTCCCCCACCATATGATCACAGCCCATCAGGTCTCATCCTGACAGCCTGCTTTCCCTTCTTCTGTGTGCCCAGGCCTCCCCACCAAGGGGAAATGATCAAATCATAGGCATCAGCATTCATGTCAGAGGCAGTCCCTGCTCTCCCCACATCCATGGAGAATGAGTTGTCCATTGGCTGTATCTGAACAGGTGGGGTCTAGGTTTATTGCATGCATTGTCCTTGGTTGGTACAACAGTTTGTCCAATGGTCTCCTCAATCAAAGAATGGACAAAGAAACTGTGGTACATTTACACAAGGAAATACTACTCAGCTATTAAAAAGAATGAAACTTTGAAAATTGCAGCCAAATGGGAGGAACTAGAAATGACCATCCTGAGTGAGGTAACCCAGACACAGAAAGACACATCTGGTATATAATGACTTATAAGTGGATATTAGTCCAACATAGATGTCCTCTGAGAGACTCCACCTAGCAGGAGATCAGGCCAGGTGCTGGTATTTCTGCTGGTGAGAGTGGTATGGGAATGGGAGATGGAAGGATCCAGAGGGTTCAGGAACCCTACAAGGAGACTAGACTTGTTTTAACTTACTTTAGTGACATGGCTTTCTATGTTTCATCCAAATATATACTACTATGCCATGTATGCTTACTGCAGTACATAAAAGGAACTATGTGGATCTAGATATAACTCTCCTTGTTAAACCAAATTAAGGATGTCCATAAGAATACACTGGAGTCCTTCATGGCAATGGGATCAGAGAAAATGTGTGAAACTTAATCAGGAACATTTAAGAGATGGAGCCACTACATTTCATTAGGGAACTTTACAGATACTCAGCTCCAAAGATAAATTGAAAAATACATCTTCATCTATTTTCTTGTTTTTTTTTTTTTAATCAGGCATACCCATGATGATCTGTCTTATAATTACAAAGTAAGTACAGAAATTTTGCAACTGTTGGAGACAAAATGTTTCCAATATTGCATCACAAAACTCAAGAAAAACATATTTCTACCTATTGTGCTATGTATTTATTTTGATCCTAGCCAGTGAGCTCGTCTTCATTTACATATCTCTATCAGCTGAAAATTACATCTGCTCCTCGGGCCCAATTTTGAAGTTCCCAGCATTAGTAGCGTGACCGCAAAGATCTACAATTCGATGTTCTGTTTGATTTTTGTGTGTTTATTTTAATGGAAAAGCAGAAAGGGAGGGGAATATTTGATTTGCTGTCTCGCCAACACAATTCTAAAAAGCACTAAGCTGAAACTGGTACAAGTGTTTATTTTCTGACTCTCCCTTGTATAATGGGAACAGTCAAGAACTGAACATGAGTCAATATAGGGTTTGTGGTTTTTATGATCAGTGCATCATCCAGCAGATACAATAAGCCCCAGTGACAGAGCAGTGATGGTTCTTGGAATCTGACATCCTTCAATCACATGTTTCCTGTAGCGTATGGACACAGTGGTAGAATAAGGTCAAGGCTTAGGACAGATGTTGAATGTCTCTGAGCTATGTGAAATCTCTCTCTGTGGACCCATGCCTAACAACCATTACATCAAACCACAGGTACAGCGAAGCCCATTTTCCTGTCTGACATGGTACTGCTGTTACTCTGGAGGAAAAGCCTTTTGCTGTTACTGGCTGGGAAAGACATCTCTCCAAAAGCTGAAGGAGTACAGACATAGAATCCAAAACACTTGAGGCTAGTTCAGCCACCAGACTATAAAGCAATGGTTTTCCCTGCTGTTATATATCACTCATTACACTGTAATATCTTTAAATGAGAAAATATAATATAGCAATAACACTATCTAAAAACTACTTTTTGTAGAAATCTTTGGAACATTTCAATGCTCCATGAATACTAACTGTTTTTACAGTGAATACCTTCCACCCTATTTTCATGGGAGAGCCTAGCTAGCACACCAATTGATTCGCTGAGTGAAATCTTGCTGTTGAGCAATCAGGCCATCTTTACTTTGAGTCTCTGATAAAAGAATAAAGACTATAAAAATCAAGGGTCAGAGTTTCTAAATATCAGCAAGGTGCCAGGAAATCCTAGGTGAATAGAAATTTTCTAGGTTCTGTGGAGAAATTAAAAGAAAAAAAAAGTAAAACCTATGAACCAAATACACATTGACAGACGGAATAGATTTTAAGAATAGAAATAGGAAAAACACTCACTGAAAGGTTAAGAAAAATTACAGGATGATGTAAATGACTAAATTTTAATTTGTAAGCTATAGCCTTCATAACTTATAAAGGTTGCTATATTCTATCTTATTTTATAGCCTGAGAGAATTTCCTAAAGTCTAGAGTATACTCCTGTCAGCTAAACCTTGCCTAGTGTCACAACCAGAGTGTTGGACTCTTGGTATATTGCTGCTGAGCCACAGGGAAAGTGAAACAAAATTCCAAAGAAAAGTTCACTTGAAATTTGAAACAGGCTGCAGATGCATTTGACTCTGAGTAAAGTAACAATTATTCATGTGTGTGTGTGTGGAGGGGGGGAGGGAGAGAGAGAGAGAGAGAGACAGAGACAGAGACAGAGACAGAGAGACAGAAAGAGAGAGATATAGAGAGAGTGTTTTCTGATTGTGAAATACTCACTTCCACATCATTTTCACACACACACACACACCAAAAAAATGTACACCTCTGTACACTTTAATATGCATTAGTTCTTTCTTTTCCTAAGCATTTGCCCTATAGTTTATGAAAGCAAATGATCAAAAAGTGATGTGCTTGAATAGATCAGTAACTCTAGAAAGTTGAATTGAGGCATCTTTATATCTTGAACTTCTGTGACCATTAAAAAAAATGAAACTATACTTGCTGCCTGTACAAATCAAGTCTGAAGTATGCTCATGAACAGATTTCTAATTTTAGAAATTAACAAAATTTTGAAATCGCAAAGTGTCATTCTTTGTGCGCCCATGTGTATGCTGTGCATACACGTATGTATGCATGTTCCCATATGTGTTTTGTGTGTGGATGACTGAAGTGGGTGTTAGGTATCAGGTTTCATCTCTTTCTACTTTTTTTTCCTGAAACAAAGTTTTGTAGTGAGTTGCAGCTAGTCTAGTATAGCTATCCAAGTGAGAATTCATGTCTCTGCCTCCTCCTGGGTGCTGAGATCATAGGTGGCCCTATCACCAGCCAGGCTTCTGATCTGGCTTCTGTCGATCCAAATTTCATTCATCGTCTTATGCTTTAGTGCTTTATGCCCTGAGTTGCCACAATTCTTACCATACTCCCATCTGATAAGCTGAGTGGAAAACTCTGTAGTATTGTTGCTTCCATGACATGTTTTATGAGAAAGTGAGCTATAACTAATAATAAATCCAGTTTCCATTGTTCTTGTCCCATATCATAACATAAGTGTTCATCTGAGTAATATTTTGTACACAGATGATGATATTTCTGAGAGGAAAAAGCCCCTCATCACTGAATGAGAACAGAGAATGTTTTTTAAATTACTTTTCTTTTTGTACATATATACTTATATTATTACACATATATACAATAAACTACCTATAGCAAGAAGGACTTGTATTGTTACATTCATAGTGTTTTGGCTATTTGTATTTGGCAACCATGAAGAAAACATCTTTCCTATCTTGGTAATTCTAAAATTCTGAATGTAAATCAATATCTATCATATCTCACCTTTATCAACTTAAAGCATCAATCTAGACCTAAAAAAAAAATTAACCCCTAAACAACTAAGCATAATTGTAAAACTAGACTATATAGTATTCAACTCCATCAGAGGCTTGAGAAGGAATAAAGCTCACTTACTTGAGTGAACCAGAAGTTCAGATTAGCAGTTTCCAAAATGAAAATGACAGAGACAGTTTGCTGCCCAAGCAATCACTCAAAACTCTCTGTAACACTGGAACATCACCTTCAGCCTTATGGCCCAATATATCTGACAAACATATTTGTGAGTCAGGAGCTATTGAGGACATGCACACCCTGTCTTGGTAGAGTTTGGCTGTCAACTGTGCCTGCATCCAAGCTTGCCCACTTTTAGGCAGATTTTTGTCTGTGGCAGAAACAAGAACATTTTGCCCAGTGGCTGGTATGCTATGTTTGAAGCCATCTTCATAAGGAAGTTCACTGACGCTTATCATCTTCTTTGAAGTAGGCTGGGTGTTGCCAGGAGTTAATCTGTCTCATTGTCAAATAATCTTTAAAACAATTAAAACATCTTTAAATGCTTTATTCTGTAGGTCTTTGAGGCTTTTGAAGACCTCATCTAATTAATTTACCTTATATATCTATAGAATCATATCTATCTGTTAACCCTAGGGTGTGACATGACTATGATTTGGTCAACTAACATTTATCTTGTATTACTTAATTATCCTAAGCCGCCTGCAATAGTACTTTCAAAATATTGGAAATAAATCTTGTATTATAGTTGAATTGTGTGGGTACAATGCTTCTATAGATGTTCATTTTCACTGGAAGTTAGTTATAAGCTATTATTGGTCTTATTCAGAGAGAAAACAAGGTTGGACTCAGGGATGTCTCTCTTTTTTTTTTATCTTTCTTAAGTTTGGGGATAGAGGTTGAAAAGAAAGAAGGGAGAACATAGAAACATATAGGGATGATAAGACAAAAATAGATTATTAAATCTACTCCTCAACTTAATGCTTTACTTGTTACTCAAAATGTTATTTTTCTTGAATTTTTGATCTTAGCCATTCTGATGGGTGTAAGATGGAATCTCAGAGTTGTTTTGATTTGCATTTCCCCAGAAGCAGAAAGACTCCAATGGTATATACTCACTTATATTTGCATACTAGCCCAAGGGGCATATCCCACGAAAGCCTTCACTTACCAGGAAACTGGGACAGAGGGGAGGACATCCTATTGGGACTCTAGATGAGAGAAGCATGGGAGAATACCAAAGTACAAGGATCCAGAGCATCCTAGAAACCTACAAGTAGAACATTATGAAAGGCAGATTTGGGCCCAGGGGTCCCGCTCAAACTAAGGCACCAGCCAAGGACAATACAGGCAGTAAACTTTAAACCCCTACCCTGATCTAGCCCATGGACAGGACAGTCTCCACACTTGAATGGAGAGAGGGATTTGACTTTCTCATGTACTCTGTGCCACACATTTGACTATGTCCCCTGGAGGGGGAGACCTGGTGGCACTAAGAGGAAGGATAGCAGGTTACCGAGAAGAGACTTGATACCCTATGAGCATATACAGGGGGAGGAAATCCCCCTCAGGAACAGTCATAGGGGAGGGGAAAAAGGGGAAAATGGGAGGGAGGGACGAATGGGAGGATACAAGGGATGGGATAACCATTGAGATGTAACAAGAATAAATTAATTTTAAAAAGTTATTTTTAATTCAGTGGTATAGAATTTTGTACATTGGTGAAAAATAAATTTAATTTTGATACATTGGTATAGAATTCAAATTTAAGATTACTCCTCACACACACCATGTGCAAATACACACACACACACACGCACACACACACACACACACACACACACGCACACACAAACACTCTTTCTCTTGAGAACAGAGAATGTTAAGTGGAAACTCTGCAAGCTTTAGGAGTGTGATCTACGTAAACAGTCCCAGAAGACAACTCTTTCTGAAGCAGCCACACAGCTTTGGCAGATTGCATTTTTCCTTACACAAAATATAAATATGAATTACAATTCCAGATAAACTCACTTACTTCTTTTGTGGGAATTAAATTATTTGGGTTGGTTATCTACATTGATCCAATTAAAGCTCAGACAGCCAAATCCTCCCTTTCATTTTGTGATGCACAGACCCAGTCTTTGTTGTGCGCCCCTGGGAGTTACAGTTTGAAAATGAAAGCAATTAAAGAGTTTCTGGGAATTATTTCACTATTAGGAATTGCATGCTCATCTTTCAGAAGAAAGATGATGGCAGAAAGCTAGAAAATGGCTACAGAGTTCTAGCCGTAAACAGAAAAATTGGAAATGGAGATAAAAGGAGTTAATGAAAGCATGAGCAATTAGACATGTGTGTGTCTACCTTGATCCTTCCCACAAGCATCCCTTAGTTCTCCCAGAATCTTATACTAACGACAAGGAAGTTTAACAAGTTACTAATGCTGCATGATCAAAATGCTCATATTATTGGAAGTTTCCAGAAAAGTCTACAGAATAATAGAAAGTTATGAAAGATGGACAATTGGTGTAGATCATGATGGGATGCACCCAGTGCCCAAATAATATGGAGAAATTTTAGAAACAATCCTAAAGATATTGTAAAGCTTGTTTTGATGAAAAGGGATGTTGGTATACGCTGGATGTCTCTGAGGGAAAAAAAATCCAACTGAGGGGAAAATAATCCCTTTCACAAGGGCACAGATAGGTGCAAGAATCTGATGTGTTTAGTGAAATGTAAACAACATGTTCTCAGGTAGCATTGAGACAGGAAACTAGTATGTAAAACATTTCCTGAAGTAGCTTGTATACTAGAGTTTGGGCTTTTTGTGCAGACAGAAGGAGGCCATAACATGATTTTAAATTGTGGAGTTGCAAGGTCTGAGACCTAAGTGGAGAGCAGACACTCACCCTTGGGTCCTGGGTCTCCTTTGTTAAGACAGTTAGACTCTATTTTACTGGCTGATGAGTGCAGAAATACTATCCAGTTGGGCTATGTGCTCCATCACCAGGGTCAGCTCACCATACCTAAGGAGATCTGGGCTGATCCTCTGCAAACCAAACCACCAGAAACTAATGATACTCCTTGCAAATGGAGAAGTTGCGTTACATGAATTTTAAGGTTGTTTCGTCTTGAAGTGTCCATGCTTCTTTCTTTCATTTTGGACATTACTACTTTTCCCTCTTTTCAAATTGGCATGTATATTATGTGGCTTCGTTTTTGACATTTTAAAACAAAAATTTCCTTTTGTTGAATTTTCCTCCATCCTTTTCTACCCATCTCCACAGTGTATTCCCCAACACCACGATGTCTATCAAATCCTTTACGGTATAAATGAGTTGCTGAGAAACTGACTGGCTTGATTTGCAGTATTGAAAGGAGGATTAATGAGCCACAGGATAAAATGAACCAGTCTCTATACTGGAAAGTGGCATGTACACAGAATGAGGCACACAGGCAGAGTGCAGCTTATAGAACTGCATAGTGTGCTGCTATGTGACAGAAGCCATGAGGGAATGGTACACATGGAAGGAGAATAATTAATTTCCACACCTCCTACTTAAGCAGCAGTCCAGCACTGTGGAGTAAGAATAACAGTGAAATATTCTAAGTCCATCTGTAGATTTTTGTTTTTGTACTGAAGTGGGCCAATACATTTTAACATCACTGCCAACTTTTACTTTTAAAAAATTCAAGTGAAACAATAACAAAAAAGGCGGGGGGGGAGAAACAATTCACAACTCCAACTTTGTAGCAGTTTCAATTTTTAGAACAAGAGTGAGAGTTGGGGGGGATGAAGACAGTGCATTGCGGAGCTAAGATTTATTTAAATGGAACTGACAGATTCTCTGACTTGAAATTAAGATGCCTTCAACACAATAACGAAGCACATTGAGTTCTGCAGCCACAGAAGACTCATTGAACTTCGAGCCTTGGCCATGGCATATCACATGGTGCATTTTGAACTACCTATGCTGCAGTACAGCCAGCTCACATCCATCTTCAAAGACTTTATTAGGATCTCCACTTTCAACCTCAAACTGTGCAATGAGCTACAAAGTTCAAATGGAAGGGAGGTTGCTTATGCAGTAGGCTAAGGTTTTAAATACTAAAGGAAATAAGTGGTCTACTTGAATACCCATTCAAGTTAGGTTAGGACTGAGGAGAATTGTTAAATGCAGCAAGATAATCATAAGAGTGAGGCACAGATGCTCACAAGAATGGTCAAAGCTAACTGGCTCAGACGAGGATAGACCACCTTACTTTCCAAGCTACATTATTCTAGTGAGTCTAGAATGTTTCTGACATAAAATTTAAATTCGCCCAGATTATCAAGTCTTTGGAGTCACCACAGTGACATAACTCGTAACTCTGTCTAGCAAGAGAAACCATGAATACATACAGAAATTTTCTTGGGATGACCACAATAAAATAGGGTCTACCTAATTTCAGACTTTCAGATAATTTGCATTTTGGTCAGACATTACTTCAATAACCCATCCGCTTAAGGTTCATCCTGAAAGGAGATCATAGACAACAGCAACACCAACAAAACAAAAAATAGTGTAGCAGTTGCGTGGTGGTGCACATCTTTTATACATTTTTGTTGTTGTTATTGTTGTTTTTCAAGACAGGGTCTCTCTGTGTAGCCCAGGCTGTCCTGAACTCGCTTTGTAGACCAGGCTGGCCTTGAACTCACCAAGATCTACCTGCCTCTGCCTCCCGAGTGCTGGAATTAAAGGCGTGCTCTGGTGGTGCAATTCTTTAATCCCAGTACTAGGGAAGTGGAGTCAAGCAGATCTTTGTGAGTTAGAGGACAACCTGGTCTACAAAACAAAAACTAGGACATCAAGGGCTGTTACACAGAGAAACTCTGTCTAAGAAAAAAAAACCCATATTTTAAAGTTATAATTATTTATTTATTTTGGGTGCACATGTGCATGTGGAGTTAAGAAGACAACTTTCAATAACAGAAAGTGTGCTGCTTATAGGAAGGAAAACATACCAGTAACTATCATCCATCTATCTATTCCTCTGTCTATATGCTTGGCTATCATGCCTTCATCTCTCCTGCACCTCTGTTTGTGGTTGAATCCCCTGTGAGTCCCCTACTTCCCCTTCTAACTCCTTTTCCCCTGTCTAGCAAGAATTCCAACCCTATTCTCTCCCCTGCTCTCAGATTGTTTTAATCTGCTTTATTGGCATACAAGGGGACAATTGGGGAGCAGTCTTCATACAACATTGAGCCAGGCTATTCTCAGAACAAGGCTTGCAACCAGATACAAGAAATGCAGAAATCAGCATTTGATTTACATAATAACCTTATGCTAACAGTAGCCATCCCTCCCCTTTCCAAATATGGACCTTTTTTTTTTTTTTTTTTTTTTTTTTTACAATCAGAATCCACATTCTGGTTTTGCCTGGTGGTTCTTTGATATATCCTAATTTGAAGTTTTCCAAAGAATGGTGTATGCTGACTTCATTCATAGAATGAATGAAGGATCGCCTTCTATCCCCTTCTATTTAACCTATGAACTTCCTTTTGTATTTTAAAAAGAGTTTTAATTTGTCCTTTAATAAAACAATATGTGCACATATAATGCACTATTGTCTTCCTTATCCCTCTTCGTCCTCTTGCATTCCTTTACACACCTTCTGGAGCCTATATTCTTCCTGGAAATTCCTTATATTAGTTTCAGATGATATTTTGAAAACAACCCACCGAGTTTAGTAAGAGTTTTGAGTGTGACTATGGATAGAGACATGACTATTGGAGTATGGACAGCTTACCTTTGGCTACACCACTGAAGAAAAACCATGCCTGCCTACCCGTCCCCTCCCCCCAGGATCCATTAACTTCTAGTAGCTCCTCAGCTAGGGTGGGTGCCTCATGACTTGCAGTATTTTGTAGATTTTGATTTTAAATATTTTCCAGTTTTTCTGCCTTAATTTGTAGTATACAAGATTCTTTAACATCCCTGTGAAGGTGAAGAACTCAGAGGATGGTAGGCATGTGGCTATAGGCAGAGAGCTCTTCTACTGAAGGTGTAAGGCCATAGCATCTCAGAGTATTTGCGGCTTTTTCACAGATATTTTCCACCTTCCCATTTTATCAATATTGTCATTCCTCTTTGTTCTGCCACCAGCCAATCATTCTGCTGCTTGGCAATGGAACAAGTGTATTGCTTAACTTCTGTGGAGATAGTCTATGTTACAAGCCAAGGCCAAACTTAGGCTATCCCTATAACATTCCTTTTTGCATTCATATTTGGTATTACATTTCTAAGACCCTCTGAACTCGAGCCTTTCTGAAGACATGAACCTTGAGCAAATGGGTGAGGAACATGAAACTGGTTCAGTTCTTTGTCAAGCTCCTATGTGAGATAACAGGCCTCCTGTGGTTGACAGGGATGCTGTGCTCTCTGTGTAGTGCTGATTCACAGCCTTGAACTCTTTGGTGTAGTTTATTAGTGCATAAGCACTTGGAAGCTTGCTGGAATCATATCTCCTGCTTGCGATTCATTCAGGGATGAGAAATGCTCACACTCCAAAACAGGCCCTTTTTCTTCCTGACAGAGAGGCTCGGCCACTGTAAATTCAGGAAGTTATCAAGTGAGCCTGCCAGGAGGTAGGGGATTTAGAAAATATTTTCAGTCAGATAATATTTTCTCCCAAATATGGAAAATAAAATTCTTTCTTTATAATACACTGTCAAGAATGACAAAGGGAAAATAGATCCAAGTGAAAAGTGGCCTTAAGGAAACCTAACCAGCGCGGGAACAGTCTCCAAGCAAGCCAGGATCCGCCTCCTGTCAGATGCATAGCACAGGTTGATTGGCGTTCCACACCTCAGAAACAGGCCACTCATACCGAAAAAAAGATCTCAAAATGTAAATTATTCACAGTTCATTAGACTAAGACAAGCATTTCTCAAACACAGCTCCATGCTTGAGAAAAGCGACATGTTGAACACTGCTTTACTGCGAAGCTCAAAATGGAAATTAGCAGTCTTAAGCTGCATATAAAACCCAATATGAACTGCATTTACAAGAAAATTGTGTGAGAATCAAATTACATTATCTTTGGTTTGAAGAACTAAGAAATAATTGCCAATAAGTATTCATGTATAGGACTAATTTTTTTTTTTTTTTGGAACAAGTGATTTTAATTACTACTAGTGTCAGGAGTACGTGAGGGTGATTTTATTAGATTTAATGTGTTTAGTGGCCCTGCCTGCCTGAAACCTCTATTCTTGAAAAGACATTAGAAATTATTTCATTCTTACATTGTTCAGAACAGACCAGTGCTATAATAAAACCATATTTTATTTTAAATTCATCTTTCACTCTGCAGTACTTAAAAACAACCAAAAAAAAACCCTCTCCTAAAAATACAGACCCAAATGACACATTGCAAAGTACTACTTTGAAAAGGTGCAGAGCATCTACCAAATGATACAAGAGGTAGATAATGTGTTTAAAGGCCATGAACCCTTTCCCTCTCTCATACTAGAAAAATGCCTGATTGTGTTAGATCAGTGACGGAGCATGAGGTGGTTAGTTTTGTCTATCATTTCTGCTTTGAAACTTTCTGATTCTTGAAACACATTTGTCCCCTTTCAAATGCCTTCTCACTCTATGCTGTGAGCAAACAAGCAAACGGATATTTCACAGAGAAACTAAAAAAAAAAAACAAAAAACAAAAACAAAAAAACTAAACTAAAGTGTGCCACTAAAAGCAAACAAAATAAACTATAAACTTTCCTCCCACCGTATGCTGTAATAAGTTCTCTGCACACCCAGCCAGGGAGAGACATCATTTTTTGTGGTGAACACCACGGAAACCCAGTATATCTGAGGTTGGCATTCGTGGACTTCCATTCACCCCCATCTAAAGTTAACTGCTTTCTTACTCAGGGCTATTTCCTTTTCTCGGTCCTTGTAAATTGTCTCCTTTCATAGAACACCTAAAGTCTTGGCACACATACATTTGTAGCTCTGAGGAGAGCAAGACTCAGGCAGAAACTCCACCCCAATCTTTATATGAGCAACTTATGGTGTAAATTAACACTCTGAAAACTTTCCATTGACTATTAATTTGCTGTTTTTCTACAATGAAAAAGCTTTCAGATAGTCCTGTGAAAATCAGAGATAGATAGGAAATGGAGTTATAAAAATAAATCTCCAGAAAGCCAAGAAGAGAATGGAGAGGAATGGTCTCATTTACTTTCATCATAATCGTATTAGCATTTCTCACTGAGCAGTTCAAGTATCAGTCTATATAGTCTATGACTCTGTCTCATAAATATGTCAAGTGCAAAGTATAGTGATTTTAATAGCCTGTGTTGGTGGACCATTGTGGATTTAATTAAGAGACAACTAGGGTATGAAATATGACACAAAAGCACAGGACTTAATGGAGAAATGTTTTACTGCAGATTTAAATCAGGGCCACAGACTTAATGATGATCCAGGCTCTGAAAATCTACTTACATTTAATTAATGCTGACGACTGCAGACCTGTACATACACAAGAAGAAACACAGACATAAAAACATTTGTGATTTAAGATTCTCAGAGTACACGGCCTTATTTATAAGGTTATGCAAACATAGGTTATTAACAGCTTATTGTTTTGAATTTTATGATATGAGATATTTAGAGTAAGCTGAATAAAAGTCTTTTAAAACAGTCCTTCCAGCTTCCTCATTTTCTGTGATGAAGAGCCACCTCCTTTGCTTCTTGACAAAAAATAGTACTGAATGCAACACTAGCCTTTTTAATTACACAATGACAGTGAAATGTGTGATCTTGTCCTTTAGAAAAGTTGCTATTTCTCTAACTCACCTCACATACAGGAATGAACAGAGTGTGGACAAAGCCCTGGGTGGCCTTCATATTGCTTAAGAAATCTCTTGTTTGGTTGTTTTCCATTAGAAACAGGCACATGGTCGGTCTGAAACTCTGCTATCATAATAAGAGAAAGCATCATCTCGAACTATATACATTTATTTTCTTCTATTACTTTTTAAGTCACTGATAGATTTGCACATGGATACCGTTATTTTGACTCCTCACCACCCTCTATTATAGCCCTTTCTTTCATCTCTTGCTTTTTACCTTCTCCTTCCCTAGAAGTCCTCTGACTGCTTTCCTATCTCTCTTTGCAAACCGCATAGCTTAGTGTGGCTTGCATGAGCATGAATGGGGAGTCATTTACTGAGCATGGGAAACATCAGCGGCTGTACCACTGACACACTCTCCCCCATCAATTATTAACTAAGAGTCCCTTAGGGAAGAGTAGGGCCCCATAAGCTCCTCCCCTTCCACGGTGAAATGTATATAGACATAAAATCATAACTCTTATTGCCTTTAAAAGATGTGAAGTGTTTTTATAATGTTGAACTTCATATTTTTTATTCCCATTCCTTTATTCTGGCATGAGTGGCCATAAATCAATTGCAAAGCAATGGGTTAATTTTTTAATTTTATCATGTTACAACCCTATCTCAGCCCCTTCCCTCCTGTCCTCTCACTCCTCCCTCAAACCCCTTCCTCACTCTCCCTTTACCATTATGTTAGTTCCTCTTTTTCTCCTTCTCAGAGAAGGAAAGTCCCCCAAGGGTACCAACCCACCCTGGTACCTCCAGCTACAACAGGATTTTGCTCCTCCTCTCCCATTGAGGCCAGATAAGGCAGCTCAGCTAGAGGAAAGGGATCCAGAGACAGGCAACAGAAAGCCTCTATTCTCATTATTAGGGAACCCACAACAACCAAGCTGCACATCTGATACACATGTGCAGGGGATCTAGGTCCAGCCTATGCATGCTTTTCAGTTGGTGGTCCAGCCTCTGTGAGCCTCCATGGGCCCAAGTTAATTGATTCTGTGGGCCTTCTGGAGTCCTTGACCCTTTCAGCTCAATCAATTCTTCCTCCCACACTTCCACAAAACTCTCAGAGCTCAGTCTATTGTTTGGCTGTGAGTCTCTGTATATTTCCGTCAGCTCCTGGATGAAGCCTCCCAGAAGACAGCTATACTAGGCTCCTGTCTGCAGGCATAGCAGAGTATCATTAATAGTACCTGGGCTTGGTCCTCTCCCATGGGGCGGGTCTCAGGTTGGGCCAGTCATTAGTTTGCAATTCCCTCAATCTCTCCTCCACCTTAATCCCAGCACTTCTAAGAAAAACATCATAACACTAAGTTCTTAACTGACTTGTCCCAGCTCCTGAGTTAGGTTCATACTTTCCTTTTCTTTTCTCTTTTTTTTTATTCTAGTCTATAGGCAGGATATCCTGCATCCCAAACTGACCTTTGACTCTGTCTGTGGCAAAGGATGATCTTGACCTCCTCCACCTTTCTCTGTCTCTGGAGCTCTCCCCACTCCTTGTGATTAAGCCCAAAGATTCTGCCCAAGGGCTTCACCCTAGGCAAGCACTCTGCCAACAAATTTATATCTTCCATCTTGTTTTGCTTTGCAAAGTTTTCTCAAACTACATCTTACAGATATCTTAGCAATTCTTTTAAGGATTTTCATAAAAGAGGTGCGCAAGTGCTTCCTAGAGGCCTCAAATTAGTCTGCAGCATTCTGTTTTGGGAAGCCAGTGTATACCCCAGATCTCCCAGGAGACTTTTTTTTTTTTACCATTATATTCTTCTCAATTGTTTATTTATTCACTCACAATATTAGCCATTAAGAATAATTACTTATTCATGCCCCTATTTATTAATTACAGGTATACATTTTTACCCTTTGCTAATCTAATTATTTCCCTCCATATATATTTGTGTGCCTCTTCAACCGGTTATTCCCTGCTGTAGGTGGTGCGGAAGATTAAAGAGAAGCCCTCCGGTATAAGTAGGTTAGCACCCCATGCCCTGAGCTATATGCCCAGCACTCTCGTTATATTTTTAAAAATATTCTCATTACATATACTTTTATATAGTAAATTCAGTCATTCTGCAATATGTCTTTATTTTATTTGTACATTTTAGGTGAAACATTTTGCACTGAGCTATATTCTTTCATCAACGCTGGCATGGCTGCCTCTTTGCTGAGGAACAATATTTTAATGGAAAAGAAAATGAATTATTTGTTATTTTCTAAATCTATTTTTGTTGACATATGTTTCTTTAAAATGAAGTTTACAATTTGCACAAATCTATTTATTTTTTGCAAATAAAAATGCTTATATGTGACTACATAAACAATTTAGCATATTCAAATTGTTCATCTAGTTGATACTGCTCTTGTTTAAGAACCAAATGCCACTAAGTATGTTGTTTCCTCTGCCGATTTGAGTAGCTTTTTGAGATTTTGATTGGGATAACTTTTAAGAGGTTGGTAGTTTTTAAAAGTAGTTAAAACAACCATGGGTTTTTTTTTTATTAACTTTATATTACTTAAAAATAATCACTGCAATGGGACTTTAATAATTAGAAAGCAAGTTTTTTAACAGAATTCACCTTTCTGGCATGAAATCACCAGAAACTAATTATTCTGCATCATCAAATATCTAATTACACCCTTAAAGTAGCACAGAGTGAGATTAGATGAGTACTTTAAATCGTCTTAATATTCTTTGAGATGAATATCAATTGAGATGTCTAAAAGACAAAACATCAAATTCTGATTCAAATAAATATATAGGAGATTTTAAATGTTTAAAAAAACATTCAGCAAAAGTAAAGTGGTGTACACTGGTATACTGCGAACTAGGACACAGCCTTACAGTAGGCACTTTCTAATGCATTTATACATGTTTGTATTCTAGCACCAACCCAGAGGACATGCAATTGGGTCAGGATTACATGCACTGGCGATGGACAAGATAGTGGTGGCTGGATTTCTCCTACTACTTCACAGTGGGATGTTTAATAACCCAGATCTTTTGAGAGTTCCATGCAGATGACCACAGCTGCTCTGGTTTCCGTATGGCAGAACCACATTTAACCCTAATGGCAGTACTGCATACCACACCCCACACCCTTAATTGAAATGCTGCTGTTGTTGTTTGTAATTTTAGGAAAAATGAATTTAATCTGCCCTCTGTTGCTTCCTCTACAAAGTGAAAAAATGCTACTTAATTGACTATAAGAACTAGTTTTCTAAGAAAGATCCTTGAAATTTATAGCTATGTGGAGCTTTCTAGATTTTAAGCAATATTCACACATATTATGTTAGTTGCATAATCACTGGAACATGATTATTTTCATATTTAAAAACTATTGGCTCACCGTACTTGTTCATATAATAATGAGCATTTTTCTATTTATTCCATGCCACTAGGTAGATCGGCACTGACACATCACTTTACCTTCTTTGTATCCATGACTCGGAGTGTAGAGTGGCAACAGAACAAACAGTTGTGAAAGTAGAGCCCTTTAAACAGGATGACATCTATTCTAGGACAGCTATGAGTAACATTGCTGTCTTCTGAGAGGCTATACCCAGCAGTGGATCCAAACAGATGCTAACGCTCACAGCCAAACACTGGGCGAAGGATAGGGAATCTTGTGGAAAAGTGGGGGGAGGGATGGATAGAAGGACCTGGAGATGACAGGAGCTCCAGAAGAAGGCCAACAGATCTAACTGATCAGAGCCCAGAGGGGCTTGTGGAGACTGAAGAACCAATCAAGGACCATTAGTAGACTTGAGGTAGCCTCCCTATGCAAATGTAGCAGATAGGAAGCTGAGGCTTCATATGTGTCCCCTAGTCAGGGGGCATGGGGATTGTCTCTGACATTGACTTTATTGGCTGCTTCTTGATCATTCCCCCTGGAGGCGCTGCCTTGCCAGGCCACATGAGAAGAGGACAGTGCTCAGTCCTAATTTGACTTTATGAGCTGGGATGGATGTGGGGGTAGGTGGGAGAAGCCCACCTTTTCTGATGAATAAGGGAGAGCAGATGGGGGGACAGGGAGGGAGGGTGGTACAGGGAGGAGAGGAGGCAGGGGGCTACGATCAGGATGTAAAGTGAATAAATAAATGGATTAATATTTTTTAAAAAGAAAAGAAATAGGCTTCTATTGTTATTTTTTTTAAAGGCTGCAATCAATAGAGAATGACTTGTTAGGCAAAAAGAGCCACCTTTTTGCTCTGTCACATAGTCATAGTGTTAAGGAATTAATAGTCCCATTCTACTAAAAGGCACAAAAGACATTTTGGCATAAAATAAGTATGAATAAAGAAAAAATTAACAATAAATGGTACAGCTTTCTTGAAATTGAGGTAAAATATGTCTGTGCCCTTTGTCACCATCAACCTTGGGAGGTTTTTTTTTTTTTTTTTTTTTTTTTAGGTTTTTAGATCATTCTTTTATTTCAAATAGTTAGAAAGATGGATTTTCTTTTTCTTTTTTATTAATTTATTCAGATTATAACTCAATTGTTCTCCCATCACTCGTATCCTCCCATTCCTCCTACCCTCCCACCCCACCCTATAACCCTCCCTTAGGTCCAAGTCCTAGGGGGATCTCCTCCCCCACTTTATGGTCACAGGCTAACAAATCTCATCTTGGTAATATGCCTATTCTTTTCTTGAGTGCCACCAGGGCTCCCCACCAAGAGGAGGTCATCAAATATGGGACACCAGAGCTCATGTCAGAGTCAGTCCCTGCTCTCCATAACTGTGGAGGATGTCCTGTCCATTGGCTAGATCAGAGTAGAGGTTCAATGTTTACTATTTATATTGTCCTTGGTTAGTGCAATAGTTTGATCAGACACCCCTGGGCCCTGATTCACCTGTTATGATACTACTCAGCTATAAAAAAAAAAAAAAAGGAAATCCAGAAATTTGTGGTCAAATGGAGGAAATTAGAAATGATCATACTGAGTGAGTTAACCCAGAAACATCTTACTCACATGGTATATACTCACTTATAATTGGATGCTAGCCCAAAAGGGATGTCCCATAAATGTCTTCACTTACCAGAAGACTGGGACAGATGTCAGGACATCCTACTGGGACTCTAGGTAAGAGAAATATAGGAGAAGGGGAAATAGAAATATCCAGAGGATCTTAGAAACCCAGGGAGTTTTTAAAAAAAGAATGTTCTAGTGTTTGTTGGTGAGAGTCATAAAGACAGAGGCTTTCAAAATCCAGTTACTTTTCTGATTGAGACTGGAGGCGTCTCATCAGCTGATTCTTATAAACTGGCAAAAGTGCCTCCATGTACCATTATGTCTAGTGGAAGAAAAAAACATGAAATTCAACCAAAACCTATCCAAATTTGAATTCAGCTTCCATAGACAGACTTAAATAATACAATTAAATTCAGCCTCTCAGAGAAAACTGAAATGATACCATGATGGTTTTTGTTCTCATCATCCTGATTTTTCTTCCTTGATTTTCCTGGCTATCTCTTCCTCCTTAGAATTTTCTTCTCTTTGTTGTGAGGCCAAACACTGTGCAGGGATCCCCTCTAGTCTCTCTAGTCATATCTTTTCTGTCTTTGTTAGTTATTAAATAACTCACTGTGGGCAAACTAATTACCTTTCTGAGTCTCAAGTATCCTCATTTGTTAAACACACAAAGCAAAACATCACCATAGGCAGAACAGTCTCAGAGATCTGCCCACAGTTAATTCAGGTAGCATATGTCTAGAGCTGTGCTGGTCACTCGGCTAGGACTCAATAAATGATCATTCTTAATATTATAGGTACCATAAGAGAGGTGATGTAAGATGCCATGGAAACCCACAGAACACTGGAAGTCAGATCATCAGAGAGTCAATCATCAGGCATGCGTCGTGAGTGATGCCACCTTTCTTTGTTGAGTAGTAAGAGCTAAGCAAAAGGAAAGTATTCAATGGAGAGTTCTGGACCCGTGTTTCAAGTAAATTGACCAATCATTTACATAAAATAATTTGTGATTTTCAGTAATTAGTTGATCATATTAAATAACTCAATCGATGCACTATTCCACACTATTTTCTTACAAAATACTACATTTGTTTTCTTTTGGTTTAGATCTTTAGATTCTGATTCATAGAGTCACTTTCATGTAGAAAGAAAATGCTATAAACTATAATACTGCATTTAAGTGAATATAAAACAGCTGTTTTAAAAAACTGAATACATTAAATTTGGGTAGATGGAAAATAGTGGAAATTGCTTTACAAAGAACATTTTATCTTAAGCCATTATCAGCTACTGGGAGATTTCTTGCACTGCATTTTAAGTGATAATCATACAAAGAGTGTAGAAAATGTGTATACCATGTTCTCTCCTCCTACATGTAGTGGAACAAAATATCTCTATTGCTTTCTAAATGTCTGGGGCAACCATTTCGTTGCTTGATTTTTAAGTACATCTGTATGTGCCACTCTCCCAGCGGATGAACAGCTTCAATCCCCAAGTGACCCTTACGACTCGGCAGCCACTGGCCAGAGACCAATTCCCTCATTATTTAGGACAATCTGCAAAGTTGAGATGAGTTTAGTAGTACAAAGTATTTCGCATCCAGCTTAGATTCTGTTGGTTACAACAGTCAATAAAGTGTGTTTGGAAATCCTGTCGTGAGAATTTTAACACAGCACTAAGTTGTTCTTATGGAATACTAGTTCAGGTTCCTCAACTGGAGAAGTGACTCCCTGGTTAAGAGCACCAATGGCATTTGCAGGAGATAAGAGTTCCATCCCAACACTCATGTTAGGCATTTCAGTGACAGCTATAACTGTACTTCCACCTCTGTCCTCTGGAAACATCTGTGCGAGCACGCGCACAAACACACACACACACACACACACACACACACACACACACACACACCTAAAAATAAAATTAAAAATTAAAAAAAAAACTCTGAAATTGAAACAGCAGAAAACCCCATTCTAAACAGGTTCAAAATACTAAATCAGCTATCTTACACAAGAAAAAAACATCAAAACCACCAATTTCAAGTGATGCTTGATGTAACAGCTTGACTGCCTTGTATTTATGCTCTGTTATACATTCATGGATAAATAAAGCTCTGTGTAATTCTGGTTTTCCAAATAATCCATATTAAACAACTACATGTAATTTCTTCAAAGCATGGTGAGGAGATAGCTCAAGGACCTGAGTCCAATTACTAGGACCCACATTTTAAATTCTGCCATGTGGATGGGTGAGGGGTGCTCTTATAGTCTCGATGTGAGGAAGGCAGAGACAGGAGGATCTCTGAGGCCTGTTAGCTCTTCAGTCTATTCTGTTTGGTCAGTTATAAGACAATAAATGATCCTCTCTCTAAATAAAATAAAACTAAAATAAAATAATAAGATAAAATAAAATGTGGGCAGAGAAACAATACCTATTGTTGTTCACATGTGTATATATATGCAAAAGATTAATCACACATATACCTCTCCAGATAAGTGTGCGAGGACATCCATGTACACCCACATACATACACACATACCCCACAGCACACACACACACACACACACACACACACACACACACACACACACAAATACTACACATATACACACTATACTCACACACACATATATACCATATAAACACAAATGCGTATCACACAGATATACAGATAAATATATATCATACACATAGTCATACACACACACACTCACAAACACATACACATTATTCAGTCATAGCCATTACAATCAAACGGCAGAAGACAAATACAGAGTTTCTTGGAAAAGGAAAAGTAAACATTGCAAACATGAAAAATCCTACGTATCCTAGGAATAATTAAAATACAAAATCAATTACTTAATGTTGAGAAAAAGAAATAATACAATTTTGAATTCTGCATCTATCAAATTTATCTTTCAAAGTGAAAGAAAATTAAAGATTACTTAGAGAAACAAAAACTGAAAAGATTTTCTTATACCAACTCAGTATTTTTCTATATAATCTAAATGTTAAACATCTTCTTCTGGCAGAAGGAAATTTTTATAGATTAGAAATTTTGACCTAAATGTTAAATTTTATACTTAAAATTTTAAAAATTAAGTATTATGTAGTCATAAATAAATTAAAAGACATCTCACATACCTTACTTTTAGTTGACCTAAGAAATGACTATTTAGAAGTTATTTTAGGTAGATACAACACATGGACAAGTTGACTGAATGGCAACATTGTCATATGGGTGAAGCCACAAAATGAGAATTTACTGCTATAAGATACTAACACTATAATTACTTTGTTTGACCCAGAGAGTTTTTGTGTTAGTAACTTGTTCTTCTGGAGACAATGTGCTGGAAGATGGTGGTGTCTTTAACAGGTAGAGCTCAGGAGTTCTGTACCCTCAGAAGGGATTATGAGACTCAAGCCTCTTCAGGCTCTTTGTGCTGAATTAGTCCATCCCTTCCAGATGTGGTCCACTGTGTGATGCCCATTGTGCCATGGGTACCAACCACAGCTGAGCCAATGCTCATTCCTTGCTCTTAGATGTCTAACAGCATGAGTGAATGAGCTTCTTTGATTTCTAACATCAACTTATCTAAAATATGTCATTGCAGTAGTGAAAAATAGATTAATAATGTTGTAGTTGTTAGGACATTGTAGGAAATGGTACAATGTCATGTGAAAGTGGGTCATCATTAAAGATATGAGTGTGAATATGAATAAATAAATTTATGTTTATCTTGTAGATATTGAGAGTTTGGTATAGCAGTAATTATAGATATGTATATACATATAGTTTAATATAAAAATTATTATCTCCTCACTTTTCAGCTACAAAGTGATGATATCGTAAAGGTAACACATTTTCCAAATTTTAGTATCTAGTTCAGTTGCCCAAGAAATGGAGCCAGAACATATGGAGAATGTCTGGTTCTTGGAATGATGAAACCATGAGAGAACACTGTATACTGCTTTGCTTCCTCTGGCTTGCCAAGATCACTGCCTATAGATGACATTGTCCACAGTGGGCTGTACCCTCCTATATAAATAAACAACCAAGAAAATGTCTCACAGACATGACAAAGGTCAATAAAATGGAGTCCGTCTCTCAACTGAGGCTCTCTCTTCCGGGGTATGCTAACTAACTATGACTGTGACCCCAGATTAAAGCACAAAACTGTATATTCTCCCTCATGTGCAGATTCTGTTCTTAATGTATACATATATACATGTAAACAGCAGTGAGTAAAGTCTAAGGTCTAGTAAAGAGTTCAAGAGAGAGTAATTTTTGGTGATGAGGGAGTATGGCAGCGTGCAAAGGACAAGTCATGCAGTAAAGCGGATAAGAATGCCAAGGTGGTGGCCAAAGGGATGAACAGGCACTAACCACTGAGCTTCAAGAAACCTCTTTTCTCTGAACCCCAAGTGGCAGTTGCAGGGCTACAGTGCACTTGCTGCTGGGCTTTTGTATGGGAACTGAGGATCTGAATTTTGGCCCTTGTGCTTGCACAGTTAACACTTTCCTCACCAAGCTATCTTCCCAATTCCATAGTTTTAACTTTTTGAAACTCCCCCATGGTGCTTACTATGGGAGACACATCATCTTACAGTGTGTCAGGAGGATCAAAAAGATCGATTTCTTCATAGTCACCTCGAACATCTCTTTTGTCTTCTTGTTCTTTACCAGATATTTCACCCATTGCACGGTGACGTATTACTGCAGGTTTGGTTACATCTCACTAAGATTCATGCCACCTTAAAAAAAAGAAAGAAAGAAGAAGAAACTGATCCCAGAACAAAGGATGGATGTTAGAGCAGAAAGAAACAAAACCAAGATGGAGGGGAAAAAAATAGAGAAAACCTATCAAAACTAAGAGTTGTATTTTTTTCTTTTGAAAAGATAAATAAAATTGACAAAGATTTCAAATATTTACTCACACTAAGAAAGAGTAAAATTAACTAGTGAGTGAAGATGGAAGCAGTACACAGAAGACCCAGATATGAACATGATTATCATGCACCAACTATTATTCTACATGAGTCCTACAGTCAAGCCCCAACAGAATGGGTCATGTAGGAGACATGAATAGATTTCTAGACACACAGGACTTGCCAAGACTGAAACATCATTATTATCAAACTTAGAATGATACAAATAGTTTTCACAATCATGCTTTTAGTGGTGTACATTTGGGATTTTGGGGTGGAGGTGATCCATTTTTTTTTTATTTTATTTTTTTAGGAGGAGATAGTTGTCCCAAGAGAAAAAGTCTACACTGGGCCATAGAACCTTTTCAAGTATTCACACTGAGGTACATGGAATTTAGGGAGTGCAACTGTACGATAGACAAAGCAGAGAGAAATAAAGCAAGAGAGAGTTAAAGTAAAATTAAATAAAATGAGCAATCAGTAGTAACTGGAAACTTAAAGTGTGTGTACTTCCTATAGCAAAGGTCACCTGTACAACTGTACAAGAGATAGCGTGTCCTGGCCTGTGTTTTCTTGGATCAACGATTTTTATGTCAGTAAACTTAATTGTGAGTCAACCATACTACAAAGGAAATAAGCAGTAGTGATTATAGCATTTGCAGAAGCAGCAGCTGAAAAGTGAAGTAAATATTGCTCACCGGTGGCTGGCATTAAAGTCATGATTCTTCTTTGTGCTCTCATATGTATCTTTGTGAGATTGGTGGAGGTTATTGTTTTAATTACTTTTTGAGATATGGAGAAATAGAAACACTCTACATGCATGCATGTGTGTTTACTTTTCAAATCTTAGTCCTTTAACATGTCAAGGATGCCCACAAACAAGAAAAAGTATGAGAGCATCAGGCAAGACCCAGATACCTGTAGTAAGTGTCTGTGTGCCCCACAACTTTTTTGCAGTTTTCTTTGGGGGTATCCATAGTTTTGATATCTTTATCTAAATTTTGACAGGTACATGTTAAAGTTTGTGCGTGTGTGTGTGTTCTAAACATTCACTGCTTAGTGATGCCAAGTTGTGGAAGTCAGCACAGAAGTCTACTTCACTTGATCACAGGGTAAAGATTTATTGTTTATCATTTATTTCTTTGCAAGGAGGTAATTGAGAGGCTCTCAGTGTTAAATTGTTTGCACTCTGTTAAATGAGTTGATGAGGATGGGTCCCAGATGCCCTGAAAAATGTTCCCACACCCTTGATGGGTCCCTCTGTACACTCATTATTGTCTTAGCATGGATGAACATATTAACAAATTCTAGGTCACCATCTGCAAAGATGTTATGTTGTGCCAGATCTCGATATGTGTATTCTTACAAAATCTGAATAATTGCATGCCTTTGAAAGATGTGATAACAATGGAGTACATTGATTAACAACCTACCTTTGTTATTATGTCCAGCAAAGGAGTCCTGCAAGTACACCTACCTATTAATTGTGTGACTTTGAATAAGTCGCTTCATTTTACAGGCTTCACCCTCCATATGTGGGGAAAAAGAAATAGGAGAATCAATACCTCTCCAGTTCATTAAAATAATTCAATAAGTATTATGTAAAAGGCCCAGTGCCAAATACATAGTAAGTGATTTGATAATTGAATGGTTTTGTTGTGAAGATCACATTGTAACTTTCCAAATGTAAGAAAACACATTTTAATTTATTTTCAGATCATACTTTCTACAGTCTGCCATTGTATAGCCATTACCAATGAATTAAGCATTCCTGATAGAAGAAGGAAGAAGGCTCATAGAACTTCTTTGGTCTGTTGTCACTGTCCTCTCTAGGGTAAACAGACAAGTTTTCATATTATCCCATGAAAAATCAAGCAATATCAATAGTCATTTTCATATCAATCATTTTTCTAGCAGACACAACATAAATATAAATAAAATTTAGAAAAATCTGCTCTATATAGCATATCAAGGTATCAGTAGCGTTGAATTTAAAACAAAGGACATATTTACATGAAAAAAAGTAGACATATTGGATGTTTATCCATAATTGGGACATTGATGTCACCCGCCCCCTTCTGATGCACAGGAAACATTTTAGAAAAAAAAGAAGAGTGAAACAAATATAAGAGTTGAAGACAGGGATGAAACACCGTGAAACACTTTCTTTTGGGCACTACATGACAATTACATTATGACCTCATAGAAGGTGTGGTTGCTAGCACATGAGCTATATAGGATTGTGCCCATCAACTTCCTCTCATGGGGGAAGGAGGGACTCATAAGGCCCCCCCCCCACTTAAGTGTCTTTAGGCAGTTAATGGTTGCAGGGGAAGGGATTAGCCACTGGTCATTTCTCCTGTAAATAGCTCTTACTCCTGTGATCAACCCTAATCAGGCTACAATTAAAGAAAAGTCATGGAAGTAGAAGGCCAACAAGGTGGGAAGAATAAGTCAACAATCATGAGATGGAGACAAGAGAGAGAATTAGGGAGGCAAATACTATCAAAATACATTGTGTACATATGATCATAATGAAACATTCATTGTCTATACGCAGTTTGTGCTTAAAAAAAAAAGCAGAAATTAAAAAAAAACAGGCACAGTAATAGACAACTCCTCTGGTCCTGTGCCGACTCTGAGGAGAAACATAGTAGGCATGTAGGTGGGGTGAGTTCCCTTCTACACTTAACAGAGACCCAGTGAGGCCAATAAAGCATGACCTGGAATCCATAGTGTAGCTAGGACTCAAATATCTCCACTGACTCTTCTGTAGTGAATACTAGCAGGTTTACCAAAAAGAAGTACTGGGGCCCTGGAGCAAAGGCTGAGGTTACTGTACCTGGCAAGGAGGCTGAATGTAGAACAACATGATAAAATATTAAAATGATTCCTAAGCTTTTGTAGAGCTGGGCCAGTGCAGAGATGAGACAGGAGCCACTGAAGCATCAGAAATACAGACTTTTGTCATTAACTCCCAAAAAGAGAGTCAGCAATCAGGCAGACAGAAGACAGACCATTGCCATGAATTCCCTGCTGTCCCTCTGACACAAGGCTGCCTTATGCTTAGTACCCCACCAGGCACCTGGCATTCCCTTGAAGAGATTCTTAAAGGGGCCACTGGACTGAGGGGCTAAGACTTCTTCACAGTTAGAATAAGCATTATCAATAGCAACAGCTCAATTTTTTTAGGCCAGGCTAAGCTTTAAAACTGAAAAGCCCGGGCTCCACAACTCTGCATTTTGATAGGTGGTGGTTTTCTGCAATGATCCATGCCATAAAAAATATTCTAGATGAGGGACAAAAACTACACTTATCTGTGGATGTAAGGGCACTATTTAGAAAATAGTTAAAGACAATGTCTCCTGCCTTACAGAAGCTTTTCGGCCTCATGAGGTCCCATTTATTAATTGTTGCCCTTAAGGCCTGTGCTGTTGGTGTTCTGTTCAGCAAGTTGTCTCCTGTGCCAATGTGTTCCAGGCTCTTCCCTACTTTTTCTTCTAACTGATTTAGTGTCTCTGGTTTTATGTTAAGGTTTTTAATACACTTGGACTTGAGTTTTGTGGATGGTAACAAATATGGGTCCAATTGCATTTTTCTACATAGACATCCAGTTAGACCAGCATCACTCGTTGAATATGCTATCCTTTTTCCATTGAATATTTTTGGCTTCTTTGTCAAAAATCAAGTGACCATATGTGTGTGGATTCATTTCTGGGTCTTCAATTCGATTCCATTGATCAACCAGTCTATTGCTGTGCGAGTACCATGCTGTTTTAATTACTGTTGCTCTATAGTATAACTTGAGATCAGGTGTGGAAATTCCTCACGAGGATCTTTTATTGAATAGGATTGCTTTTGCTATTCTGGGTTTTTTGTTTTTCCATATGAAGTTGATCTTTAAATGTCTTTAAAATATTTTGTAGGTATTTTGATAAGGATTGCATTGAATCTGTAAATTGCTTTTGGTAAGGTGGCCATTTTTACTATGATAATTCTCCCAATCCATGAACAAGGGACATCCCTCCATCTTCTCATGTCATCTTCAATCTCTTTCTTCAGAGATTTAAAGTTTTTTTCAAACAAGTCCTTCACTTGCTTGGTTAGAGTTACTCCTAGATATTTTATATTGCTTGTGGCTATCATGCAGGGTGTAGTTTTCCTAATTTCTTCCTCTGCAAGTTTGTCATTTGTATATAGGAAGGCTACTGACTTTTTAGAGTTAATTTTGTATCCAGCTAATTTTCTGAAGGTATTTATCATCTGTAGGAGTTCTCTGGTGAATTTTTGGGGTCACTTATGTACACTATCATATCATCTACAAATTGGGATAATTTGACTTCCTCCTTTCCCATTTGGATACCCTTGATCTCCTTTTGATGTCTTATTGCTCTGGCTAGAACTTCAAGAACTATATTGAAGGGATTTGGAGAAAGTGGGCAGCCTTGTCTGGTCCCTGATTTTAGTGGGATTTCCTTGAGTATCTCTCCATTTAATTTGATGATGGCTATTGGCTTGCTGTATATAGCCTTTATTATGTTTAGGTATGTGCCTTGTATTTGTAATCTCTCCAAAACTTTAAACATGAATGAAAGTTGGATTTTGTCAAATGCTTTTTTCTGCATATAAGGAAATGATCATGTGGTTTTTTTCTCTTTCAGTTTGTTTATATGGTGGATTACATTGATGTATTTCTGTATATTAAACCATCCCTGCATGCCAGGAATTAAACCTACCTGAGGCCTGGTGGCACTCAAAGGGAGCATAGCAGGCTACCCAGAAGAGACTTGATACCCTATGAGCATATACAGGGGGAGGAGGTCCCCTCAGTCACAGTCATAGGGGAGGGGAGTAGGGGGAAAGCGGGAGGAAGGGAGGAATGGGAAGATACAGGGGATGAGATAACTATTGACATGTAATTTGAATGAATTAATAAAAAAAGTTAAATTTTTAAAAAAAGAAAATAGTTAAAGATTATGCTTGCTTAGCAAAGCACAGGTTGTAGTTGTAGATTCTCCTCTAAGACTCATAAACTAACTACCCATGGGCAGGAGCTAGATTTCAGGACCAGCTATAGTTTGTCTCTTGTTAACATTATACTATGGTTCTGAAGATATCAATAATGTTTTCTAGTTTACGATGGATTAAATCCCAAACTTGAGCTCCCTAGCAGCAGGTGGTAACCAAATGAACTAACAGTGAGGGGAAGAAGTACAAGTAGCCCAGAGGATTTTCACAGGTCAACAGAGGTCCTCCTACTGACTCTGGTCATTCAGAACACCTGTATCTTTCACTTATTGTTTCCCTGGACTTCCAAAGACTAGGAAAACAGAGTAAGAGAGGTTTCAAAATATGAATAATCAATGTTGAGTATAACATTTGAAAGTCCACTCACAGCTGCCTTCCTGTGGGTGCTGTGGTGGTGCAGTGATGCAGTAAGAGATGGAGAGAGTCCAGCAATGCACGCAAGTTACTGGCCAGGATTCTTCACTGAATGTTGTATGCACAGCTGCCACTCAAGACTTGCACACACCAGCTGGTCTACTACAGGTGTAATTACTCAATTTGTGTGTTAGTGTTTTCAACATCCTCTATGCTCACTTCACTCATGCTTCACCAGGTGTGTCTGGGCAAATGGTTTGATTCAATACAAAAATAGAATAGTTGAATAGCTGGGTCTTGATGTAGAACTAATCCAGATTTTCTGAGAAAGCACCAGATTGATTTCCACAGTGGTTGTACAAGTTGTACTTCCACCAGAAATAAAGGAGTGTTCTCCTTTTTCCACATCCTCACCAGCATGTGCTGTCACTTGAGGGTTTTTGTTTTGTTTTGTTTTGTTTTTTGCCATTCTTATGTGTGTAAGGTGGAATCCCAGAGTTGTTTTAATTTGCATTTCCCTGAATACTATGGACTTTGAAATTTCATCAAGTATTTCTTGGTCATTCCTTATCCCACTATTGAGAATTCTCTGTTTAGTTCTATATTCCAATTTTTAAATTGAGTATTTGGTTGGTGGCATTTAATTTCTTGAGTTCTTTTTATATGTTGAATATTAGCCCTCTGTCAGATGTAAGGTTGATGAAGATCTTTTCCCAGTCTGTAGGCTGTCGTATTTATTATTGATCTTAGAGCCTGAGTTGTTGGTGTTCTGTTCAGGAAGTTGTCTCTTGTGCCAATGTGCTCAAGGCTCTTCCCCACTCTTTCTTATGGGCATGTAGCTGAAAGATGCTCCACCATACAACAAGAACTATGTTCACAGAAGCTTTATTCATAATAGCCAGAATCTGGAAACAACCGAGATGTCTCTCAACTGAAGAGTTGATAAAGAAATTGTGGTATATTTACACAACGAGATACTGCTCAGCTACTAAAAACCAGGAAATCTTGAAACTTTCACGCAAATGAATGGAACCAGAAAGGATCATGCCGAGTGAGGTAATTAAGACCCAGAAAGATAAGCATGGTATATACTCACTTGCAAGCAGATATTTGTCACATATACAGGATAACCACACTACACAGACCAAGAGAAGCTAAATAACAAGGAGGACGCTAGTGAGAACATTTAATTCTCATTCAGAAGGCCACATAGAATAGACACTGGAAGCAGTTGAAGGGAAAGAAAACAACAGAAGCCTACCATAGAGGCCCTCTGAAAGGCTCTACCCAGCATGGGATCAAAGCAGATGCTGAGACTCACAATGAAACTTTGGGGTGGAGTGCAGGGAGACTTATGGAAGAGTTCAGAAAGAGAGGAACCTGGAGGGGTCAGGAGCACCACAAGGAGACCCTGGAGTCAACAAATCAAGGCAGAGGAGGTGGGTGCTACAGAGACTGATGCACCAACCATGGACCATGCACGGTAAGGATCTAGATCCCCTGCTTAGACGTAGTCGATAGGCAGCATAGTCTCCAGGTGGATCCCATAATATGGGAAATAGGCCACAGAGGAAGAGGATGCAGGCAGTGCGGGTGAAACTTGATAGGCTGAGGCAATGTTAGGGAAAGAGGGCTCCCCCTTTCTGAGGAAAAGAGGAGGGGAGGTTGGGGTGAGGGAGAGAGGGGGTGGACCAGGAAGAGATGAAGAGGGGGGCCTACCATTGGGATGTGAAGGGAACCAATTAAGAATAAAATATTTTTTAAAATCTAAAAAAAAAAAAAAAAAAAAAAAACCAAATAGTTTTTCATCCTTGATTAATTTCTATTTTTCACAAACATTTGACACATAGGAAACTATGGACTTCAAACGGTGAGATTTGTCTTAGCTCTACCTTAATGAATTCATGCTTAATTCAGTAATAGAGGTTATCTCTGTGTGATCATTGCCTTCAGATTTCAACATAGAAAAAATATTTCTCATGTAGCACATACTATGTAATGATGTTATTAATGTCCATTCTAAGACATAAGTGTCTTTTTCTTAATATACAGAGAAATAAAACATTGTCTCTACTCATTAAAGTGTTGCTAGTGAATAGTTTGTCTGTGGAATTTGGAAACAAGGCACATTAGTCCAGCAGCAACTGGAGGCATGAAGGGCATGTAAGACAGCAATGGGATTAGGGAAAGCCATGACCTGAAGCTCAAAGCTAATACTCTTATTATTTTATCTCATTTTATTTTATGCTATTATTTTTTAGATATGTGTTTATATTCTATGAGAGAGAGAGAAAGAAAGTTTGTGTATTTGGTTGATGCAGAAGCAGGGAGGATCTGAGAGGAGTTAGGGGAGGGGAAACCAAAATCATAATATTTTTTATAGAAAAAAAATCTATTTTCAATTAAAAAAACTGTTATTCTTCTTAAATACAAACAACTGCACAATGTACCAACAAAAGGTCATTCTGTAACTGTCATGAATCAGGAAAGAAAACAAACAAACAAAATGCTGTTAGATGTAATCCCAGAACCTGGTAGCCTGAAGCAGAAATTCTTCAAGGTTAGTCTAGGCTATGTAGTAAGACATTGTTTCCAAAAACAGACAAGGGACAGGGGCATAGTCACGTGTGAACACAGGAACAGAAAAGATATCATTATCTCTCGGCTAGGTGAGCAGCTACTTCTGTACAAAACAAACCAGCCTTATTTCACTCTTTTTCACCTCAAGACAGGAATTATCGAAGTGGAGGTTCCACAATTACTAGTTTCCTCGTAATATTCAATCTAGAATAAGATTCCCTTCCTTAACGGCTGCCCCCAAATTACAATCCCTAGACAAGTCCTAAAGCAAATTCTTTTTTTTCTTTGTTCTTTCTTTCTTTCTTTTTTCTGTCTTTCTTTTTTGTTGTTGTTGTTACTATTTTGTTTTGTTTTTTTGTTTTGTTGTTGGTGGTGGTGGGTTTTTTGTTTTTGTTTTTGTTTTTTGTTGTTTGAGACACAGAATTTCTTTGTGTAGCCTTGGTTGTCCTGGACTTGTTTTGTAGACCAGGTTAGCCTCAAACGCATGCAGATCTACCTGCCTCTGCATCCAAGTGTTGCAATTAAAGCCGTGTGCCACAAAGCCCTGTTCTTTTTTTTATAAACTTTAAATTTATTATAATTTATTCAGATTATATCTCTAATATTATCTCCTGAAATGGCCCACTCTTCTGCTCTATTCCCCTCCCCTAGACCTCAGACAGAGGGGACCTCCTCCCCAACCATACAACCATGGCCCAGCAGGTCTCATCTGGATAGCCAGCTTCCCCTTCCTCTGTGTGCCCCTGGGCCTTCCTGTCAAGGGAAAGTGATAAAATAGGGGACATCAGAGTTCATGTCAGACAGTCCATGTTCTCCCCACAACTGTAGAGAATGACCTGTCCATTGGCTAGATCTGAACAGGGCCTCTAGGTTTACAGCATGCACTGTCATTGGCTGGTGCAACAGAGTGTAGGCTCCCCTGGGTCCAGATCAGGTAGTCTTGATGGCCTCATTGTGAGCTACTGAACCCTCTGGATCCTTCCATCCCCCTATTCTTTCATACCACTCTGATTACTCTACCTAAAGTCCAGCAGTGAGTTTCAGAATCTATCTGGATCCCTGGATGGGTAGAATCTCTCAGAGGACATCTAGATTGAGCTAATATCCACTTAGAGGTGAATATGTACCATGTGTGTCTTTTTGGGTCTGGGTTAACTCATGCAGGATGATCCTCTCTAGTATCATGCATTTGCCTGAATTTTTCATGATTTCCTTGTTTTTTTTAATACCTGAGTAATATTGCATTGTGTAAATGTACCACAGTTTCTTTATCCATTCTTTGGTTGAGATATACATATGTTGATTCTGGCTGTAATGAATAAGCTGCTATGAGCATAGTTGAGCAAATGTCTTTGAGTAGTGGAGCATCTTTTGAGTTTATCCAAAATATATAAAGAACTCAAGAAGGTAAACACCACCAAAACAAATAACCCAATAAAAAATGGGCTAAACAGAATTCTCAACAGAGGAATATCCAATGGCTGAGAAACACTTAAAGAAATGTTCATTGTCCTTTGTCGTCAGGGAAATGCAGATCAAAACAACTCTGAGATTCCATCTTACACCTGTCAGGATAGCTAATATCAAAAACTAAAGTGTCTGCACATGCTGGCCAGGATATGGAGAAAGGGGAGCACTCCTACAATGCTAGTGGGAATGCAAACTTGTACAACCACTTTAGAAACCAATCTGGTTTCTCAGAAAATTGGGATTAGTCCTACCTCAAGACCCAGCTACCACTTCTGGCCATATATTCGAAATATGCTTCACCATACAACAAATCAATTATTTCTAAGACTTATACTGAGATGCTCACAAGTCAATCAAGCAGCAAGATCCCTGAGCTCTAAGTGGGTCAAATAGATATGTGAGTAAGGGCATTGCACCACTTTGCCTCTTGAATTTTATTTATTATATTGTTTAGAAATTCACATATGTGTGTGTGTGTGTATATATATATATATATATAGAGAGAGAGAGAGAAATTTAGATATTCATTTATTACATTGTTACAAATTCATATAATCATTTGTTATATTTTTATAATTCCCTTCCTAAATTTACAAATTTAATATATATAATATTTTTGACAAAAGTCCCCCATTTACCCACTTTTATACATCTATCAAATTCCTTTTTCTTCCTGAGTCTCCATTCTCCTGCTTTAATATTTTAATTTGTGTGTGTGTGACCCATTGCACTTATGGTTGCCTGTGTCAACATAGGTGGGAGATTATTTATGAAGTCTTATATCTCAAACCTGAAATCCTTAAGACATTACAGTATAAATTCAATATTATGCATTTATATACTACATATATATGTAGTTATATATATAATCTACAAACAAACTACATTATACATATGTAGCATATATAATATACAAAATCTTTTATATATTATGATGCATCCTGTAATAAGCAACCATAGTGCTAAATTGTACTTACCCAGTAAGGGATCTTGTTCATTGATTATTACTTAGATATTCATAATTATTAGAGAGTTATAATTCATATTGTAATTGAAATGTTCTATCCTTTCAATGTGCTCTCTTGATTCAGATATGATGAAAAAACTCTCTTCTCCAATGTCAAAGGTTAAAATGCTTTAAGAGCATAATTGTGATCTTGGTTCTATTTATTTACTTCTGGTTTTCAGGTCCAATATTATTATCATATTATAATTTCATTTTATTATCGGTTTTCCCATGTCTTATATACTCTATAAATACAAATCCTCTACAAACACTTATTTGCTAAAGTCTCTTGAGCAACATTTCAGGTCAGGGATGTTCCCACTGTAGCTGTTATTCCCAATGTGGAACCATATTGTTCATTTATTATCTCAGTTCAAAAGTACATCATATAGTATGATTGTTTTGACATGGATTAATCTGATAGAAAGATAGAATAGAATCTAAAACAGATTCTTACTGTATTTTTCACCTTAAAAAGTATTGCTTCTCAGATATTTGGTGCTGGGCAAATATTTACATTTCCCATTTTTCAAAATTTTCCTTTGGTAATCTGGTATACAAAAAGGTACTTACAAAACAATATTGTTTTCTTTTCCTCAAAATGATATAAAAGAAATTTTCTGTGATCACTTGTTACTATCAGAAACGTTGGTAGGTCCAGATATCTGTAATGTTGTCAACTCTAAGTCCTTTGTGTCTGTAGTGCCTACATACTGATGTTACATTTAGAAAACTGCAAATTTCACGTTTGACTCTAAATGTTATTCTTCTGAAGGCATTCTTAATTTAGAGCCTCTAGTCTACTTATGTTTTCCAATCTACCTCAATTTTATGTCACCCTTAGAATAATAGGAGCTCTCCATTTTAAACTAAAAAATAAGACCATGCATTTGAGTAGGAAATATATGTAGAATATACTGGGGTTTTATCTAGACTAAGGAGTTAACAGTATGTTTCAGAGATGGTCATTATTAAAAATCTACAAGGAAAAAATAACTCATACATATTTTTTTCATTTTTAAAGTATAAGAATTTCTGTCAAATTAATTTCTGAAATCTTGACATTGTCCTTAATATAACTCCAAACCAATATCTAGGAATACTATTAAAGATAATGTATTCATCTAGAGTGACTTAATGACAAAAATCTTATCTTTCCCCTTTTAAGTTTTCAAGGATATACCATATTACCATTTTATAATATTTTCTGTCACAACATCTTAGTAGTTCATGGGAGTCACTAAGTTTATTCTGATTTTTAAAAATCTGCACGATATATGCTTACTCTGTAATTCTCCATAGCTGCTATTTGGCATAGCTTTCTATACATCACCAGAGTTGGTTTACCAATTTCGAGAAGAGACTTGATACCCTATGAGCATATACAGGGGGAGGTAATCCCTCTCAGGAACAGTCATAGGGGAGGGGAATAAGGGGGAAATGGGAAGGAGGGAAGAATGGGAGGATACAAGGGATGGGATAACCACTGAGATGTAACAAGAATAAATTAATAAAAATTTAAAAATTAATAATTTCTTCCCTAACCTCTAAGAAGAAATGTTTGAACAGAAAATTTTGAGAATATCATATCACCATGCCACAAATCCCTTGAGAATGACTACTCACAGGAAAAGTTATCCGTGAAGTGTTCCAATCAGGCCAGTGGCTTTCAAAGATTTGGTAGTAAACCATACTAAGAAATACACTGGACATTAGCCTCTCTTCCTTGTTATACACAGTCATGTACACACGTCTAATTTTAATATATTATAATCTTTTCTAGGAAAAAAGTGAGTGCAAACTCCATTAAACTACTTTGTGGTACACATATAGTTTAGTGACAATCTGTGGTTAGAAAACCCCTGCCCTATATAGCATTCACGTTCTTCCTTTGTCTGTATGTGATATTTCACAGACATCTTTGTGACTTGATGTTGACTTTCTGTAGCAGTTTAATTGGCTAAACTGTACTGTGGTGACAATACCCATATCCTACTACCATAAAGCTCTAATAACCTATCTTTCCGTCTTCATGCATATGGTAGGCTTCTAATGCTATCCTAATGAATGATGAGAGCTCTTCCTTGGTGTTGTAATTATTGCCAGTCCAGAGGAACCAGAAGCATGACACAGGATGAGCCAACTCCTCCCTCAAATGTGGTACCATGAGTCACGTCCACTGTCATTTTATTTGTCAAAGCACTTAACAGGAGTCTCACAGATCAAAGAAACCACCCATATCTTATTTTGAGCCTAAATGGACAGGAAAAAATAGAAATTTATCGGCACTTTTAATAAGTGACACAATGCTACCTGTAGCCACCAAATCCTGGCTTGGATTTATGTCTCCAATCCTAGTAAGGCAGGAGTCTGAAATTCCTGGAGGCCTGGCTGTAAGTTTTCTCTGCAGTCTCCAGTTCTTTCTCTAGCCTCGTTCTTCATATAAGTCACATTTATAAGCGATGTTCATTTCTTACTCTAGAAGTAGGAAAGTTGGGGTTGGAGGACAGCTCACTCAGTTAAGAGCTTCTCTTGCAGGCACAAAGGCTTTGGCTCATCCCTCAAACCCACATTTTAAAAGGCTCGGCGTGACGATAGATGATTGATCCCTAAAACTCACAGGCTGATTCACCTACTCTGCTAGCCTTCTTACCTAAGTCCTAGAAAGACTCTTTCAAAAACAAACAAACAAATGAACAAAATGTTGGAGCCTAAACCTGACACTTGAGTTGTCCCTTGGATTTCACATATAGGCATCTACATTTTTTGTGCATTCATACACACATACACACACACACACACACACACACACACACACACACGAGTATGAAAAGTCAGTGTTCATTATGTAGCAAAATTCTCTTTTACCTTAGGCTGCTAGATATTTGGTTGAATGAACTTTTAGATATAAATGTAAATACAAATTTATTTTGTTTTCAACCCAGTTTTTAACACTTGCATATATGTTCTTGCATTTTCTACTCATCCACCCCATGTCTTACTCTCATTAAACACACATTGACTTATAAGCCTTTCTCTAATCAATATTGTTCCATTAGAAGGAATTGCTGATTGATACTATTGTAATTGGGGCTTTGCTCTGAAATTAATTAATAGATTTTCACATGGGGGTGAAAACTGAAGCATTGACTTGATCTTCCTTAGACAAGCTTTCTACAATAGGCATTTGCTCCTCAAAATCTTCCCTGTTTTTTATTTTGCTTGTGATATTGTGAAGTAGTTGTTTCTGTGATCCGATTAAGGTGTTCAAGTCCATACTGTCTATAACCTGTAATTCTTGCTCACAAACAAGCTCATATTTTTCTCTGCTTACCTTGTATTGTTACCTCTTCAAATGAAGACATGAACTCTGACACAGTTTTCCAGTCTCTGCTTCTTGAGGTTCAAGTACTTGACTGACTAGTGTGGCTTTTAAATTCGTGCAGGTAACAGGTGTATAAAGACTTTGTGATTTCATAACACAGGGTACCATCTTCCTGTCTTCTGGATAACACCCATGTGCTCAGCATTCTACTGCAGTTTAGAATCCCATTGAATCCCTATTCTGTATCCATCACTCACATGAAGTAGTAGAGGTTATGTTGTACTGCAAATATTGAAAATCACAACAGGCTCCTTTGCATTCATGATATGTATTAAGTGTGGGTCACCTAGGTCTCTGCCCAAGTTGTCCTCTCAGGGACCAGGCAGAGAAGTACCATCTCTATGCTTTGTCATATACACTTGATCTGAAACTTGTGGCCTGGAAGGTCATATAACAATGCTTAAGTCAAGATAAAGAAATGATACTACATGCCTGGAGGAGATCCAATAAAATATTTATGATAAAACAAAATTTTTATATGTGTAAGCATATCTATTTGTATATCAAGTATTTGTATATGTGTATACCTATATGTATGTATATATGGTGTGTGTTGTCATTTAATTCTCAAAATGAATATATGAACTAAAAAATGCCCACTTATATCATATGGAAAAATACAAAATTATTATTATTGGCAAGGGTAGACTCTAGGAGTGGATTTGATTACCACCCAAGCAGGTGTTCTTAGGCATTACAATTACTGGAGAGAAGTAACTGAAGGGACAAACTTCACTTCCTGGCTGCCCTTTCTGAAGTCACTGGCTGCTTGATTTCTTCTGAGGTGTGATGCTGTACAGCAGAGGCCTCATTATTTTCCAATGTCTTCTGAAATGTTATTGCTTGCCATGACCCATTAAAGCCTGAAGGAGCTGAGTGTAAAAACTCCAATAAACCTCTGAGTTGAAGAAGTTCATTTCTCATGCCAGGGACAGCACTGAGTGTTGGTCCTGGTTCTCAGATGGAAGCCACCAAGATGGAATTCAAGACATTTCTTCTTCCACACCGTGCTTGGCATTATCTAGGGTTTTATTATTATTCGCTCTATGCAAGCAGCACTGGCCAGAGTCATACACAGACATTCTGTTCATACTCAAGCTTTACACTCTATACTATAATTGCATGTCCATACCCAGTCACAGAAGAAGCACAGTGTGTCATCCTTAGCTTAGCATCTGCTCTCACCTACAAGTGTATAGCTCTCAGAGAAGATAATGGATATATGCAATGGTTTATTCTACCTAACATGTACACATGTGCAGGAACACACACAAGTTTACTGACACATTCCTCACTATCAAAATCTGCTCCAAGCAGATATGGCACTAATAATTATCATATTAATATAATATTAATTCTATATTTCTTTGAAAGAGTTTTGTGGGAAAGCATTAAATTCCAATCTTAGCTGTATTTCATAAAACTTCTGCTAAGTGAAGAATAGCAGTCAAGACTTTTGGGAAACACTCATATAAAAGAAACAAAACAATTTTGGTTTTTGATTTTTTCCAGAATATTTTTCATAGCTTTTATATCTGCATTGATAAAAATTTTCAGAAAAGAAATATTATATATAGCTTGACCTCAAAGTATTTTTCTACAGAACTCCATTTCTAAAGGTCAGTTTGGATAGTCTTGAGATAATAGCTTGCCTAGGGTACTGAGTTTTAGTAATGCCACTGTGGCTTTTGAAAAATCTAAACTGTTGGTGAGTTTAAACAAATCAAGAACTGTGTTCCCAACTCTAAAACAATGCAACACACACACACACACACACACACACACACACACACACACACACACAGACCAGTGGTCTCGGAGGAGATTTCTTTATTGAACTTTACCTCTGTACACTGTGCTTAATCTTTGACAATAGATCACTGGAAAGTGGCATCCCTGCGTCCTGACATTCTGAACTGTAGACTAGCCCTGCTCTGATAGATGTAGGTTAGACAAGCTGTTGTTTCTATCAATACAATGGAAATCTGAGCTCTGTTCACAGCACCAGAGATCAGGTCTTGGGCCCCCAGGAGTCCCACCAAAGGAAAGCATGGTCTCAGTTCTATAATCTCTAGCCAGGCCTGGGATCCCTGTCTGCAGCCAGAGAATGAAAATAATTCCATAAATAAACAAATAAAAGGTTTTGCTTGCTGGCCAACTTTCAGATCAATAGAGCAGTTGAGAGGGAGCCAAGGTTTAGAAGCTTGCATGTTGAGAGGACCCACAGATCACTGAAGATGAACAGAGCCATAAAACACCAACACAATTGGCACAACTGATTGCAGTGCTTTGGGTAGGCTCTGAGCAGAGCCTGTAGATCAGATGCTCAGGGAAACTAGCACACCCCTCTCCACAGACAGAACATATGTAAAGGCCTAAGTCACACACCAAGGTCGTCTACAATTCCAAGTAGGAAAGCGGGGAAAACTTTGCTACTATGAATTTTGTGTGATTAAGTTTGCATGTTGAACACAGTAATTCTAGAGAACTGTGTAATTATCCAAAACAATCTAGAGCATCAGCCAAATGCCAGGATCTAGAGCTCTGCTCCCACTCATCACACCTAGGAAGAGTTAACAAGTAACATACAGTGACCTGGAAGCATTTATTAGTGGTTATAAATTATTACCTGTACCAATTTAAATAGATGCTCCTATTAATTTGCTAGGAAAATGGCAATTTTCAGGAGGGGAGAGGTTATATCTCATTTTTGACAATTTATAGAGAATGGATATGTAAATGAATTCACAGTGTCTATGCTGGAAGCAAATGTTGAAGGGGAAGATTGACAATAAAACCCTGTGCCTCAGCTCCACTGCTTTAGTTGCTTACACTTTTTATCTATAAGCAAATATCACAAGCATTTCAAAATTTATTATTAACATTCAAAAAAGAAGTAAGTTCCTTAAAAACAGAATATTTTCTTTACCAAGATGTTACCAGGAGATTACTTAAGAAAATGATACCAACAAAGCAGAATGCACGAATCTTTTTTGATGTTCTTTTCTTTTTCAAGACATGTCTTTATGCTGAAGCCCAGGGGGTGGCTTTGAACTCATGATTCTCCTGCCTCAGCCTCTGGACAATGTGTGAATCTTAACTGATTACTTCAAGGTGTTTTGGCAAATGGATGTGCCCACATCAAAAAATACTCTAATCATGACACAGATAATCTTAATCATTCTAAACATTTCTCCACTCTCCCACTGTCAGCTTCCTTTCCCCAACCATCCACATTGTCTTCTTTGTTCTGACTTTCATGTATTAGAATCACATACTGTGTGCTCTTTGATATCAAGATATTTTCTGTTCAACATAAAGATTACAAGATTCATCAATGTTAGTCAATGATGTTGGCAGTATTCATTAAGTTTGAACATCATGTAATATTTATCTGTATAAATATACTTCTATTGGTGGATAGTGACTTTATTCTCAGCTTGGTTTATTTTAAATAAACTATTAAAACATTCTAATTTGTTGAAGTATTCTTGTTCCCTCTCTTCTCTCTCTCTCTCTCTCTCTCTCTCTCTCTCTCTCTCTCTCTCTCTCTCTCTCTCTCTCTCTCTCGTGCGCGTGCGCGCGCTCGTGTGTGTTCATCTTGGGAAAAACATGAATTCTTGCCTCAAGGGGAATAAGGGGAAAATGGGAGGGAGGGGAGAATGGGAGGATACAAGGGATGGGATAACCATAGAAATGTAACAAGAATAAATTAATTAAAAAAATAAATTAAAAAAAAAAAGATTGGTACATATTTTCTTTGTAAAAAGTGTCAGGTAGTTTTGTAAAGGGATTACAAATAGATTTAGTGATTCAGTTTCATTAATATTTCTAAAAGTTACAAAACTAATAATTTTGAATACATTTTATTGTATGTAGTAAACAATTTATTCTACTTTTTTGTTTTTGTTTTCTTGAAGAACTATCTTTAGGACTTTTACAGAAAATACTGATTTTACATATGCATACATGTTTGTTGTTATATACATATATGTAGGTATATAATATGTAACATGTATATTTACTTATCTGTACAGTATAGTAGAATATAAGTAAAAAATGTTCACTAAATAAACATAAAGCTCGCCCAGTACTTTGAAAAGGGTGACATGACTTGAGGATTTCTGAATATATTTATTCATATAGAAATTGAGACATACACATGAGGTTGGAGTATGTATGATCCTTGCTATTTATGCACCATCAAACTTCATTCAATACCTCTTTTAGACCAAATAATATGTGGTATATATAAATCTACATGAGTGACAGATAAGAGACATCTGGCTAGAGTAATGGAGAAGTCAATCAATACTATTCATTCAGCATAGAGTACAAGCAAAAAAAATATGAACTTTACAATGAAAATCTGAATCTAGGTCCAGGCTCTGCTATAAGCTATCCGTGTAACTTGCAAAAGGTCTCCGAGTGCTAGCTAATCTCCTGCAAAAAAAGGCATAGAGTGGCACTTCTCCTAGAAGCTGACAGCCAAGGACAGAGTTTTGTAAATGTGAAGAAATGTTACTCAGTCCTGGCTTAGGGAAAGGAGTTACAGAGGTATCAGACTGCAAAGAAATGCACGGTGATCTGTCTATCACCAGAAAGAAGAGAATGAAGGATCCCAACTTGGCCCAGAGTGTTTATTGTAGTGTTCTATCTTTTACAAAACACATTAATAATTTCAAACATGTATACAATGTGCTTTGATCATACACATTTTCACTTCCACCCCTTCCAAGTAGTTCCTGCCAATAACTTTTGTTTTTCTTTTTCATTGCCCACTGAATCTAGTTAGTGCTGCCATTATATGCATAGGTGTAGTGTTATCCAGTAGATCAAGAAAACTTGCCAGTGACTACACTCTTGAAGAAAGTGAATTCTCCAACCCTGGAGTGACTTTTTCCTGCCAATAGCTCCTCATTAGGGGCGGAGCCTAATAAGCCCCTCCCTCATCAATACTGAAATGTTGACCAGCTCGATCTAGTCCAGGTCTTGTACAGGCAACCGTGCATTAGTCCTGTCATGTTCAGAAAACATTATTTCATTGCAGTCTCCAGTGAGTGACATAGAGTTCGTACAGTTTTCACACTCTCTCTGCAGTGCTGTTCTCTGAGCATTCCGGCAGGCTAGAGATATAGATGTTGCACTTATGTCTGAGCACTCCACCGTGAAAAAAGAAGCTATTCTGATAAGAGTTGAGAGATGCAGTGCTATCTGAGTATAAGGATAAAGGTTTAGAAGGTAGTGTTAAATAGACAGTCTTCATTTGTTATCATTTAGATGAGGTTGGATTTGCCTTGCCAGCTTCAGCCACATTGTGATTCATTTTACTTCTGGTCTCCATGCCAATCAGCTGCATATTTCTTGTGTTCCCCATTGTAGTTCAGACATAGCCCTGGATACCTTCGGTGAACTAGTTAGGATGGTTAAACTAACTTGGTTAGAAAATAGCTGTTAAGGTAAAGCTAATGAACAAGTTCACCAGTTAAATGCCAAGTAGGGCATGGGAGAATTTTGTGCCATTTGACCCTCAAAATAACCACAAATAATTGTTATGCCTATCTTATTTGTAAGGAAATTCAACCAAAATAGAACAATACTTGACTGCAGCCTGTGAAGCTACGGGAGTTGGGGGGGAGTGGTTACTACACTTAGCGAAATAATTATGTTTTCTCTTCATTGTGAATAGAGACACACACTTTCCACCTTTATTCCGTTCACCTCCTAGTAAGGAAAATAAGAGGACATGGTCTCCTTGTAGGGAAAGAGAAAGGATATCCTGTGTCCTCCTTTGTCATGGTTACTCTGTTTTGCACTCTGGAAGGGGTCATAGGAGCAGAAAGATAAACAGAGGTGTCAAAGTTTTGGGGAACTGTACTTGCAGGAAGAGTGACCTCAGAGTAACCCAGGGGAGTGGATCTAGGGCTGTTATTGAGTTAGCTGTGATCAGGAGTTTGAGGAAACATAGCCCAATTATTAAAAATAGCCAGTAGCATCAAAAGCACTTGGTTTATAAACAGGCATCAAACTTTACCAGTTCTAGGCAAAGGATAGACCTGATAATGTGTCACAGTGTGCTAGGCGATGACTTTTGTTTGAATTTTGAGGTTCCTTTATTTTATTTATTATTGAAATTCATTTTTATTACTATGCCCCTGGAGGAGTTCTCAGTCTCCAGTTCACCAGGATCTATAATTTTCTGCTGTCTCCTACTGACTTCTTAAGTAATTTGTCTTATTCATGGACCTAGACTTGAAGGCAATCGAGATGCTTGTACTTTCTTTTAATACACGCAGTAAATTTGTAAGGACAATAGCCATCATTTTACAGAGGGGGAAAGTGGGGGACAAAGAAGTCAATTTTATTCTTAAGCATCGGGCCCAGAAAGAAGGATCAGGAGTCTATTTCATTTCAACTTGGCACAAAGTCAATATTGTCGGCAGCATACTGTCCTGCCTGCCTCTTCTTCATACCTGGCCACCTGGGCTCATAATGCATCAACCCCAAAGTATATTTTCTCTAGCAGATAGACTTTTTTCCAAGCCTTTCCAGCAGCAATCCACAAACTTTACACTGCATAAATATCACCTGGAAGCTTGTGAAAAATGCAGATTTGCCACCTGACCGTGCTTGGGGATATAATGGAGAAATCGAGGCACACATGTTATGCATGATGAGAGACACATGGAAGAAGTGAGGATAGGCTCCTCATGTCAATGCCTACTGCGTTGCTATGAGAACATGTTTCCAAATATCTAGTGACAAACATAAACCAGACTTAATTCTTCTGTAGGTAATTATAAGCTTTTCAAATTTCCTCTATTCGGCAGAATTCCTTTGTTAGTATACAGAATTGTAAATTAATCAGAGTTATGCCCAAATGCTGCAGAACAGATACAAATATAATAATTGGAAGAGTTAAATTGTGATTACAATTCTGTCTTTGATTTTGGAGGGAAAGTATGTAGGATCATACCAAATTAATATACATTGTTACATAATCCATTTTATAACAAATTAATCAAGACATATCCAAATAAGATCTGTGTGTCAAAGCACTCCCTCACTCGGTGTCTACCACACAACACAATATGCTCACATTTTTATTGAACTATTAAACCAACATTCCCACAAACTTATTCCAATTGATTTAGAAGCAAAGATTTGTTAAAACATCTTTCTAGAATTTATTATTATACCAGTTAATAGTCTATTAGACAAAAAGTATGTTTTTATCAAAGGAATGTCCAACAGATTGCATCTTTTATCTCAAATGACTTAAAATAACTTTGGGCCTTTTCCAGAAATCATAATTATGTGAGAAAAAAAGAACACGTTGAAGGATTGAGCTGCTCATCTGTGGTGAACACACCTGCCTCCAAGAGTACATTTAAGAGAAGGTGTGCCCGGGCACTTAGGCAACTGAGCCAAATTTTAATGATTTTAGAGCACTTCAAACACAAGATTTTTAAGAGACAATGATAGTTTTAACATATAGGCTTGGCTTTCTTTCTTTCTTTCTTTCTTTCTTTCTTTCTTTCTTTCTTTCTTTGTTTCTCTTTTTTCCTTGTAGCATGAGAGAATCATGTGACCTTATTCATTCTCCTAGAGCAACTTTTTTCACCTGAATTTTTATTTCCTTTTCTTTCTGGCTACCTGCCCTCAGACCTCTTCATTTCCCTTTTCTTTTCTTTTTTTTCTTTTCTTTTTTTCATATCTGTGAAAATTCTTGAAAGCTTCTGTAGACGCTGCGTGAACTTTCTCACTTCACATCACACTTTAAGCAGCCATCGCCATAGTTTATTCATGATGACTATGGACACCGAGTGATGGCCAGTCTTCTCACTGCTTGACTGTTCTCTTCCATTTGGCCCTAGGGTAGCAGGCAATTCCTGTCTGTTTTGACATCTCACTCCCCTGAGAAGAGGAACAGCAATATCTCTGGTGATCCTCCCATGAGTTTGTGCTTTATCCACTGATTCTACCTATTTTTTCTAAACTGCTACTTACCAAGAGATTGCCCTTCACACCTCCCATCTCACCCTGCATTCTGTACTCAAGTCACCTCAACTGGATGAGTCTGAAGTGTAAATCATCACACCAAATTCCTCTGTCAAGTTCTAAACAGATTATAACAGTACACATCGGGCGTGTCCACTTGGAGATACAGTGGTCTTCTCAGAACTGTTTATTCACACAGATCCCTTTCCTTCTTTACACTTTGTGTACAACTCAGGAAAGCGAATCCCCATTCATTAAGCAGTCTAAGCCCATCAAAGGATAGACAATGCCAAGAGAAAGCTCTTTTGTGTCTTCCTACTCATGTAAAGCAAGCTGAACATATATTAACTTTCTCTCCTGGATGCAACCCACACTGAACTTCTGTTTTCTATTTCTCCTGATGCAAGTAAGAGGTTAAAAAACCACATTGAGATTGAAGTTAAGTCCTAATTTGCCCAATAACACCAGCACTCTTCAGCCTTCTTTTCTTCCTCCTCCTCTGAAATCTTTAAAGGGTACCAGCGACCAGCAACTAGAGATGAAATCCATTGCCTTTTGCTTTGTGTTCCCCGAATGCTTTACAAACATCTGTCTGCAGCTCTGTTTTATATGTGTATAGGGAGCGGGGGTGTTGTTTGTTTGCTTGTACTTGGTAGATCATCTTATACAATAAAGAAATTACATTTTATTATTTCTGTATGTCTTCTGTAGAGTGCAATACTTCTACTACATGTTGATTGGGTGAATTCAAAGAACAATAATTTATGCCGCAATTTGAAATAATGTTTAATCAATGAAGTAATATTTTCTAACATCTGGTAAATATTCAGCTTGTGTCATAAACATGGTATACAGAATATAAGCTATGAAATTACTCTTAGCTCCTGTTAAACCAGGATTAGTACTGAAAGCATTCAGGAACAAATGCTAATTCGAAAGTAAAGCATGTAGACATACAGAAATACATTGTTCTGAACAGTATACTGAAAATGTGTTCTTATGAACAGAATGATCACTTATTACAATAAAATAACGACACATACTTTCCCTCTGAATCCAATTTCCTTGATTCTAATGTTTACCTTAGGGGGTACAGCTCCTTTTCATTTCATATACTGACAAAAAAAAGTAAAGGATTTTGTGTGTGTGGTTTTTTTAAAAAAAGATATGTATCACTGAAAATTCATTTGAGTATTATTCAGGCAAAAGATTTTAATGAAATTTTAAATCTCGGTGTTTTTTTAAAACAATTCATTAATGTAAAAAATATTTAAATAAAAATTCGATTAAGTGCATTAACTGAAACAAAACAGCACCCAGAAAAAATAATGTGGAACAACATCTGGTGCCAGATAAGAGGAGATCAGAGCATTCTAACCCATGGATTCTACTTACTAAGATCAACTTTCGAGACAAACAACAGATGAGAATAACCTAAAAAGCGAGGGAAAGGCAAGCTGGGGAGAAAGTTCTAACTTCCATCACCTTTTCGGGGGTTTTGTTGTTATTGTTCTTTGTTTTGGTCCATGTCTTGCCCCATCCACAGTACTAAAACAAGATACCATAAACTGGATATAAACTATAAAATTCCATTTCATATGTCTTGGAGTCTGAAAAGTCTAACACATCCAGGCACCAACATACTTAGTATCTAGTGTGGAACTGTTTTTGTGTAGACAGAACCTTAATTCATATAGTAGGAGTAATAATTAAGCTCTTTGATTGTTCTGATAAAGCTCCTAATATTGTTGTCATGTGGTATCTAAGCAAAGAACAGCAAGTCAACAGACCTACCAAAAGGATCTTTTCACTATCTTCGGAAAGATTACCTGTGCTGCTTTCTCTGCTGATTAGCCACCTGAGTCCTATGACCTATGGATCACTCCCACGGCTCATTACCAGGGTTGTGTTCTTATCATTCTTTAGCAGGTACCATAATCAAAGTTATATACAATGATGCCCTAATGATCAACAATTATTATATTTAATATGAAGTGCCTAAACACTTATTTCAGGACCCAGATTGGCCAAATTAGTATTAAAAACAGATTCCACCTATGTACTGTTCTTAAGATTCTATTTATATACAACTCTAGGTGAGTTAATGATAAAACAATAGAAACAGGCTTACAAATGTGAATGAGAGGAAAGCTTGTTGAACTATAATAAGCTTTGGTATAGGGTACCACAGAACAAAGGCACCTACCAGATGTAAGTATCAGCTGCACAAATGTACAGTGGCCAGTGCACTGAGAAGACATGACAGTCATGCATATGTGTGCACCAGGACACTACTGCATTTCCAAAGCACATGAAGCAAAACTAACAAGATCAAAAGGAATAGCAGATGAATGCAAAATCATAGTTCAGAAGCTGAACATGCCTCCCTAAGTCATAAACGGAATAACTAGTCATAAAAATCATTAAGTATGTAAAAAGACCAAAGGATCTAATCAATATAACCATTATTTGTTGCCATATTTTCAAAATACACATGATTTTGAAGGTGGTAACATTCCTCATGTATACCATAACCCTGACAGTAAGCAAACCTTCACAAACTAGGCAACAGTGAGAATTAACAAAACCATAGTGGAATCTAATTAAATATCAAAGCCCACAAATATAAATCCATACCCAGATCCCAAAATATGAGGGAAATTTCCAGAGACAGAAGAATTAGACAATGAATTTCTAACTAATCCACTAGTCAAAGTGAATATTTTGTGTGGAATAAACAAAATATATTAATGTTAGATATGATAGTGCACATTTGTAACCCCAGTACTGAGAAAACCAAGTCAGAAGGACCTGAGCCCAAGGAGAGCCTGGGGTATATAGTAAAGCCCTCTCCTAATATATATATATATATATTACATACATACCTATATATTGGCAACTAATTTGGCAAACATGTAGGTGTCAGAAATAGCAGATCCCAGACAGATTCATTGTCTCCATATATATGAAAAGATGCTCAACATCTTATATTATTTGGAAATTGCAAAGTTAAAGCAACTATGAGAAATCTTGCTATCCCTACCCAAATATTAGAATAAAAATCTCAAAACAACTCTAGTTGCAATATGAAGTAACCTGTAACGTGAAACTACATTTTGGAAAGAAATCTTGTAACACTAAGTGTCATGTATCAATATGATCCAGCAATAGTGCCCATTGACATTTTTCAAATGAGTTGAAAATGTTTGTTCCCACAAACATTTTTACACCTATGCTTATGAAAGTGTTATTCATGATGGGTAAACCCTGATAGTAGTATCTATACAATAGTGTATATGTATAAAAATACACAAATGTATATTATGCATTACATATATAGCATATGTAGAGTGGTATTTAAGGGTGAGGACAGTGGGAGAGATAATAAAATGGAAACCAGAGAATATTTTTAGTGCAATGAGAATATTTTGCATGATTTTATATTGGTTGAGTTGATATGTCATTAAATACAAAATATTAAAATAAATTGGAAGAAAAATACAATGTACCATAGCCAGTTAGGAATAGCTAATATGATGATAATGTTTAAAAGGAAAGATGTATATGAATGTTCATATTTTTAAAAATAGACAACCAGTGATCTATGTTTTCAACTCAACGTACTAGAAAAAAATGAAAGAATCTAAATAAAGCAGAAGAACAAACAAATGAGCACACACACACACACACACACACACACACACACACACACACACTCATGTACATACACACACAGGGCCAGAAGTCAATGAGATTTAAAACAAAAAATGGGTCAAATCAATGTAAACAATAACTTGTCCTTTTACTATGTAATAGACACAAGCAAACATAACAAAATTCAGAAAAGACACAAACTGCCAATAAAATAAATGGAAAATGGGGTGTCATTGACCTCATAGATGTTAAGAGAAAAAAGAGGAGATCTTATGAACAGTTCTCCATATATTAATTCAATGACTTAGTTGAATGGGATAAATTTATTGAAAGATAGAAACCACCAGCTCAAGTTCATAGAAGTTTGGTCCAATGGGTAAACACATTCAGGACAAGTATAGATTGGAGGACAAACAAATCTGTCTGGGATTTGCTATTTCTCACACCTACACGTTTGCCAAATTAGTTGTCAATATGTATGTATGTATATGTATATATAAATATATACAGAAAATTTTCTTTGTTTTGGAAGTATAATTATTAATATATGTTTTGTTACCTGTCATCCATGATTTTTAGTTAATCCTCAAGATTAAGGAATTTTTTAAACAGCTTGTCCTATTATTAAAAGTTATCATAACTGTTTAATTTCACAATTAGCTTGGTTTTGTTGTGGATTCTCAAATTGGCTAAGGCCATACCCAATATCAGGTCTATGTGTAAAACTGGAGTTAATGGTGAGCCCTGAACATATTGAACAAATGAATTTATATGTTTGAACTTTTTCTTTCTTTCTTTTTTATTTCAAGACAGAGTTTCTTTGTGTAACCTTGGCTGTCCTACACTCTTTGTATACCAGGCTGGCCTTGAACTCTGCTTCCCTGAGTGCTGTGATGTACAGCTATGCCTTGCTATATTTGAAATTTTTTAATGTTCTTGATACAAATAATTTCATGGTCTTCCATAAATATTAAACATATTTCATTTCACCTAAAAGTCATAAAAGTAGATTTATAACTGAGTTAATTCATCAGAGGCTGTGCCATTCTCTGCAAATTGTTCATTATATAATGAGAGGAAATATTTCAACTTAATATCATTTTGTTCATAATCATATTAAACTTATATCCTTATACTCTGTGTAGCTTTCTTATGCTCTTCAGTGTTTTCTTGGAGAGAGGTCTTATTTACATATTTTTATGAGAGAATGTGCCAAAATAATGTCAAAACATTAAGAACAAAGTGAAAAGGCAAAAGATGAGCACAGAGTACTTGAGAGTGAATAAATTGTGTTAATATAAAGTATTCTTACAAATCAGTGAGAAATGGTGCTCTAGGTGCTAGGACCAAGGATATCAATAACCTATTTTCAGAAGGGTGATATAGTGTACAAAGAAACATGTCTAAAGGTGCAACAGGAAATACTTCAGCAGCAGTTCTTTTTCTCCCTCCTCACCCTTTCTCGTGATTCTTAATATTCAAATTTTACTTTCCTTTTTTTATATTTTGTACTCTATCATCTTGAAATGAAATAAAATTTGCTTTTGATTTGAATATTTTGTTTTCGCTTATTCATTTGACTCTTTAATCTGTGTGAAGTTTATTTTCCTGGATGTAAATTGGGGTGCGGGTTTTTAAAAATTACATGGTTAGAAAGCTTTTCTCCCCTTATTTACAATGACCTTATTATTATCAGTGTGCTTAGCCATCAAATAGACAATATGCAAATGAGAGCAGGTGCATGGAAGTCAATGCTCTTTGAATTTATTTTAGCATCTGCACTGTAATCACAGACCCAGGGCATGCCACTTAACTCTTATTTGTAAAAATTGGATAAAAGAGAACTCGCTATAGTAATAAATTAACTCATTTGGGCCCCACAAATAATCAGCACAATTTTATGCCCATAGAGTCTAATTGTGGTGGTAAAAACTAGGTCCTAAAGATCTGGCTTTTGAGTTCAGCTCAATCTCTTATTAACTTTGTAACCCTAATAAGACAGTCTCTTACCTGTAATATGTAATTTATATCTTTCGGTGGTGTTCACCAGGTACACTGACCTACCATGATTGTACACATCTTTCCCAGGAACAAAAGTATTTTTTTCACTTTTTATTTATGCCAACAGATAAAAATAAATAATATCTTATGACTTACAGATCAGTGAACTACCCATTGAGCGTCCTTTCTCATCAACTGATGAGTCTGTAACATGACTTGTTCTATTTTATCCATAGATGCTTCTTTTCTTTGTGTTACTTTTAGGAAGAAGGAGAAGAAAAGGGAAAAAAGTTCTCTGGTAGCCCACTCCTGACACCATCAATGATACCCTGCTATACTTGCAGACAGAAGCCTAGCATAACTGCCACCAGAGAGGCTTCACCCAGCAACTGACAGAAACTGATTCAGAGACCCACAGCCAAACATTAAGTGGAGCTTGGGGAATCCTGCAGAAGAGGGGAAGGAAAGATTACAGGAGCCTGAGGGGTCTAGGACACCAAAACAAAACAAAACAAAACACTTACAGAATCAACTAACCTGGGCCCTTAGGGTCTCATAGAGACTGATCTGCTAAGCAGAGAGCATGTGTGGGACAGCCCTAGGCCCTCTGAATGTATGTGACAGTTGTCCAGCTCAGGCCTCATGTGGGACTGGGCCACCTTGCCTAGCCTCAATAGAAGAAAACGCACCCGAGTCTTACTGCAACTTGATATGATGGCAAGGCTAGTAAATATCCATAGAAGGCCTCCCTTTTCTGAGGATGAGGGGAGGAGGAGTGAATGACAGAGGGCGGCGTAGGGTGGGGGGAGGGAGGGATTGAAAGGAAAGGAGAAATGTAAAGTAAATAAATAATGTAATCAATGAAAAGAAGAAAAGAAAAGAAAGCATTCATATATCAGTATTCATTCACAAGGATTTGGAAATCCTGCCTGAGTCCAAAAAAATTAAAGAAATGTCGCCTCTCATTTTAGATCACCCCCGCCTCAATAATTACCATGAATATTAACACGACCATTATCCCTGACCATTTTTAAAGTCATACAGTTTATTACAGTGGCGCAAACTAGAAACCATCAGTGCAAACCCTGAGACACCTGCAACGGGGGCCACAAGTGGAACTTGCACATTACACATCGTCTCAAAGCCAGCCACTGCTGAAACAGGAGCTTCAGTCTGACAAGCCCCAGCTGAGGCATGTTTGAATTGAGAAACGCCAGTAGAGAAAAGGCACTAGGATAAAGAGCTCACACTACCACTCACCCCTCTCTAATACACACTGGCTTCTTCGATGTCATATGGCTAATGAACAGTTCCCTAGTCTGTAATCTGAGGTTCTTTCCAATTCATGTTATGTTCACCATATGCTTAAGTTTTCAGCCTGTTTAAGAATGTCTATCCCATTCCTTATGAATTCTGTGAGAGTTGGCTCCTATAGAAGGGGGCACATGACTCAAACTCATACAAATATCGTTTTCTGTATTTTCTTCTAATATTTTCATTTAAAAACTCAACACATTTTATGAGACAAAACATAAGAAGCTGTAAGGGACTTAAATGATGAGTTAGTTTATTACAAGTAATAGAATATTTTATACTTAGCATTTTAAAGAAATATAGGATTCATTGGATTACTGACATGTGTATTTTTTCCTGGTGCTTTAGGATCATTCCAGGAAAGAATCTAGAGCCTTCTGTGGTCTAATTACTAAAATGAGGCAAAATATTTGTATGTGTGTGTTTGCACTTGTGTGTATCTGCGCGCAGGGGTGTGTGTCTTTATTTTATGTGTGGATCAGGCATGTAGGTGTAAAGTAGGACACTGGATACCTTCCTTCACACCTTTCCCCCTTCCAGTGTTGAGACAGGAACTCTCAGTGTTTTGGCTATGCCTGCTGATCAATGGCTCCTCGGCTCTGCCTGCCTCTGTGCTTCAGTGCTGCAGCAATAGACACACATGGTGGTTTTTCCCTCTTTAAATGGATGCTGCGGATTCAAATTTGAGGTCCTTGTGCATGAAAAGGATCTACTGTTAGTGATGACATATTGTTAATTTACTCACTAAGCCCACTTCCTCAGAACCTATGGCAAAATATTTTAAATTAGCAAATAAGTGGTCTAAATGCTGCATGACATTATCAGGTAGGTCTGTTTTTATTTTTAGAATAATATATAAGGTAAATATGAAAACATTATAGGCATTGTAACGGCAACAAAAACAATACTGCATAACCTCCATTACTGTTTCCAAACAAAAATGTGATACATTTTGTCTAGCCACACTTGAACCCACTAAGAGAAATGTCATATTGTCTGGGGGATTTGAATCCTGACACCTGACAAGTTTTTGTGCCATACATGTTTGAAATATATCTATCAACAATGATAATATATTGTGATATTTAAGGGCCTACATTCTAGACTAGGCCTGCTGGTCTTACATTTTAGCTCTGCCATTTAACATGTCAGTGGTCAATCACCTAAGCCCTCCTATTCATTTCCCTGCCTTGTAAAATGAGTGTCATCTCTGCATTACAGCGTGATCTGGTGAGGATGAAGCCAGGCAGTATGATCACAGTGTTCTTGGGAGTCTGGCATGAGCTCATGTGCAGTAAATGTCATTTTATAGCACTACAAGTAATCTTTATTTACACCATGTAGAGACGAAACACTTGTTTAATATGACGATGAGGGACACAGTTGGAAGGACTCTGTGTTAGAGGTTAGTGGAATCAGATTCTCCTCTCTTTGGGCTAAATTCAGATGAAAGTAGGAGATGAATGCATTTCCCATCACCAGCTTCTCTACTGTTCTGCCCAGGACACTAACATTCTTTTAGGTATCTTTCCCCTACATTCTGGTTGCCATTTCCTTACAAAAACAAGACACATACATGGATCTAATCCACAAATAAGTCCTCTAAATTTGGTTTGTGTTTAACAAGTACATTTGGGTACTCTGAATGTTCTCTATTACACTATAGGATCACCAGGAAAGCATCCACAACAAAGCAAACAAAGGGTTTACTGTGACAGAGGGCATTACTTTTTATAATGAGAGACATAGTCTTCCTTTGAGTTTAACATCTTGTTTTGTTAGCATCTCTGTCCCTCTCCTTCCACTCTATCATAATAAAGCTTTTACTGGGGGGGTGGGGATGGGGGACACTACCAACAATAAAAGAGGGCTGCTTTGAAGGGAAGCAGTGACATCAATGACAGTGTCATCAAACTGGCTGGCAAGTTTTACGCCCAGCTCCCTCCTCCCACTGCCATTTTACTGTTGCTGAAATAAATATCGGCTACTGAAGCCTCTAAAAGTACATAAGCAGGCACATAAATCTGGCTATGACTATGTAATCCATGTCCTTATAAGAGGAAAAAGAATAGCTCTTTAAAGAGTTGTATCTATATATTCTACCAGTAATATCTTCAGGTTTCTGAAGGTGACTGCAGTAACAAATTTGAAAATAGTTTTGTAACTATATTTAAAGTTTGAAATTGCATGTACTTTTGTTTCATTTCCCAGTAGTTATTGTGCAGATTGTTCCATTACTTCTCGAGTTATAAAGTCATTTTGCTGAAAAAAATTCACCGCACTTCATTGGCATAAGATAAAACTGCGCTTTGCTTACAACCAAACAGAGTTACACTCTTACCTTCAAAACCCATTATTATTTTTTGCCTAAAACTGTGGAAGAAATCAGAGTATATAACTTCTCCCTTGAAAATGAAACTTGTCCCTTAGGTATACATGGGATGCTTGCATCTGATTTCTAAGGCGAAACACTCCAACTGCCGCATCCAGACCAAGTGGAGAGATAGATTATGTAATTTAAAAAAATCTCCTTGACAGAGTATTCCACACTGAAGCCCAAACATAAAATAACAAGATAAAAATATTATGTACGTGGCTCATTTAGTGAGTAGAAACCCACCTTCTGGTACAGTGTGTGAATTTATAGAAATAAAATTGAGAAAGACCGGAATCTAACAACACAGCTACTAATGAAAGTGCCACATAACAAACTGGAGAGAAAAATATAGCTGCTTTCATTCCCGAGCTTCGGTGCTGTTTGTGACATGCTGTTATACCAGGAATCCAAAAGACTTGGGCGCGGGGGGACTTTTTAAAAATAACATATTTAGATTTAGATAGTTTTATTCTTGGGACCCAGAGACACTTCTAGTACAGACAGTTTTCACTAAGAACAATGATTTTTGTAGAACTGTTTGTGTTTTTTTTTTTCTTTATCCAGCTTATTTTTTAACTATTTTTTTTCTGATTAGCTTCTAGCTCTGTAGTTCCAGCTGTTTCATTCTGTAACTCTCAAGCCCTATCACTGGGGATTTCTGTGTAATTGCCCATAATACGTACCACATTATCCATTTCAGGAACTGTGCTGAAAGACAGCAGCAATAAGGGGGTTTCTAAAGGCAGTCTGGCTCACGCTAATGGACCTAACAGGAAGGAAATGCAATTTGAAAGAAGCTGATGCATATGTTCTATTGCCGAATATAATGTTTGATTTAATTATTAACTGTCAGTGATGGAGAGGCAGATCCTGTTCAGTTCTACTTAGACTGTGGTGCCTTGCATTCAAAGAAAATAAATGACGAAAGTTTTGTCTATCTATCCAGAACCTACCAATATGCTCTTTCTCTCCACTCACAAATCATCATTTTCTCAATTACCTTTGCTTTAGACATTAATTGGACAAGGTTTGTCTTTCACTGTTTGTTTTAAGAATATACCAGAGAAAATATTCTGGTTAGGACTGTGTGTTCCATTTCTTTCCTTCTCTTTCTGTCTCCTTCTCTTCTTCTCTTTCCTCTCTCTCCCATCTTTCCTTCCCTATTTCTTCCCCTTCCTCTTTCCCTTTCGCTGTCTCTGTCTCTGTCTCTCTGTCTCTCTGTCTCTGTCTGTCTGTCTGTCTGTCTGTCTCTCTCTCTTGCTTTCTCTCTCTCCTTTGTCTCTTTCTGTCTTTCTTTGTGCTGTTTTATCTATTTCCTTCCTACCTCCTTTCCCTGTTCCCTCCTTCTTTCCTTCCATGCCTCTCTCTCTCTCTCTCTCTCTCTCTTTCTGCTATTTCTTACCATTGACTCACATGAAAATTGTCTCTGAATGATACATGTTAAAGTCCTCATCCTGGATTTGGTAACTTTCTAAATCCTCTCTGTAGTTGAGGATCCTATCACGCGCTGATTGACAGGAAACATGTCAGTGACGAAAGCTGCTAGGCGTAGCAGTCTCCGTCTTCCTCAGTTTTTCAGAATGAGTGACTCGGCACAAAGATCCCTTCCACGTCTTTTAACTGGTATTTTGTGACTCCCAGTAACACACTTCCTCATTTTGGAAACCTACAATTGTATGTGAGAGCAGAAAGCAATATGAACAGGACAAATTCACAAGAGAGCCAACACATGTATGTCTTTTCTATGTTGTGCCTATGATGAGAGAAAATGACCTGATATACACAAAGAAATAGGTATCAGCCTACTGAATTTGCAAAAGAGTTCAGTGTATGAAATGCTCTATTGGGTCAGTCAGCTGGAAAAGGAAGGTTTAGCAGTCTGTGTAAACAGAATAATGGAGCTATGTAATTTTAGTTGTGCATTTTACATCTATCTGGTGAGATTATTATCTTTGACACTAGCCTGTGCAGATGCATAACAGGGGCTGAAATTAAACAGTAGCGATGATATTTGGAGCTCATCCAAAATGTTTTCTATTGTTTATGTAAGTGGCTCCAACATCATTATTTGATCCATGATTTCTCACTTTTATTACACATATGTTCTTCCACATAACAGCATAAAACACCAACTCAATGGGAGGCATTTTTTCTTTATGATTTCAAAAGGAATTGTTTATTTTTGTCATGAGGATAATAGAAAGCAACGAAGCTTCCTGGAAATGCAAAACCACAATTCAAACATCTAATTGATTTAGACAGATTAAAGAAAAAAATATAAGGCCAATCTATATCCTGTTCTAACAGCACAAATGTCTTTTTTGAGCGACTCAGTCTAGGCTCAGGGGCCTCCTACTTTAGTTATAAATGCCTGGAATATGGCCCTTATGAAATTATTAACAAACTAAAAAAGTTTAATTCTAATGTTCTCAATTCTAAGTTTAAAAGAGCCCATTCTATCTGTGGAAATGCCTAGTAAAAATGGCCTTCGATGAACTTTAAGGCATTTAAAGCTTACTTCTGAGAAACAAATTGATTACAATTGATACTGCTCAATCCTATCACTTAAATCAAGCTGGAAGATAGAGATTCTTTTATTTTCCCCCAGATTGTACAGTTACATAATTTTGATAAATTCTCAAAGACAACTTTAAGGCAACTGATGTCTTCCTACTATTGGCCTGCATAATATTTTAAATAGTTTGTCATGTAATTTGAAATAAATTGCACATGAAAACATTTTGGGCTTTATTTCTAAAGCTGCATTATTTAAGATTTCTAGTTACAGATCAACTTACTTTCAAATGATGAAAATTTTAATATTTTAAATGTGCAAATGAAAACATCCACATGAACTGTGTCCTGCCTAACCCTTTGCAACATCCAGAAATAGTATCCATTTGGTATCTGGCTTATTCTGTGGCAAAAGTGGAAAACTGCTTCCTGTTTGCAAGTTATCTGTCCCCTGTTATCTCACAATCATTGAGCAACGTCCACAGAAACTATAGCACTTCAACCTATTTAGAATGAGCCTGTGGCTTAGAAAGATGGCTCTGCAGATAAAACATTTGACCTGCAAGCATGAGAGCTAGAATGAAAATCCCTGGTGCCCACATAAAAGTCAAGTAGGTGTGGCAGCCAGACTAACATTCCAGTATTTGAATGGTAGAAATAGGGCATTCTAGATCCTGGGCCAAGTAGTTTAGCTAGACTCTCTAGAATGGGTGAGCTATGGATCCAAGCAAAAAGTCTGCCTAGTAAATAATAAGAACAATGGAGAAAGACATCCTGTTTCAACATCTGGCATCCATACATATGAGAACATACATGCGTACATACATACATACACACTGTACACACATATACACGCAAAAAATACAGTTCAATTTTTAATGGCTAAAAGAGTGTTCCGCATGTGGCTGAAGACATGTGGGAAGGTGTGGATGCATACCTTTGGACTGATGAGAAGATATTCAGCAAACAGTAAGAGATTTGTTTTTAAAAAGAGTAAAAATAAGTGCAGGAATGCCTTCATTTCCAATCTGACTCCTCCAAGCAGCCAAACCGGTGTTCTGGCTGCATGCGAATTGGAGCGAATGTCAGAAGTGTTCATCTGTACACAGACATCTGGGAAGAGATTGTCCAGCACATTCTCACATGGAGACTATTGTCACATGGTTTTCTTGTGCCTTGCTGAGCACTAAGGAATACCCTCCACATGTAGCGAAACCCACAATGAGCAGCCTCTGGGGCCTGAAGCTCTTGCACATGGAAAATGAGGTGGGTGGAGAGGTCGTGATGGCAGGTACTGGTCAAAAAGTTAGCTGAATAGAAGACAACTTGGGAAAAGTTTTTAGGTTACCTGGACCAGTAAATTGTAAATTATAAACTGCACTCTGACAGTGGGATTTTTTCTCCAGTAAGGCAGAGGCCAGGGGTGCCTGGAAGGAATGCAAGTGGAGGAGATGCTTATGCAGAATTTGTCCATCTGCCCCTCCCCTTGTTATATTCGCATCCTTTTCATTTTAATTCCTTCCTTCTTTCTCCTCTGGGACTCTTCGGCTCTTTTCCTTTTTCTTAAAATAAGAGCTGAATCTGAGTTGATGGGATTTTCAGAATATAAAATATGGTGAGTTGGATTAATTAGAATATTTCACAGAAAGCTCCCTGCTTTCAGTTAGCCTCTTGACAAAAAAATATGCAAATTCTTTCAGGACTCATAAACTCCAGTCACATTTTCTAGATGCATTTCTATAGGTGCTAGACAAGTAAAGTGGCTTAACAAAGAGGGGAAGAAATGAAAAAATAAATAAATAAGCAGAAGATTTGCCATAATTGTATTCTCAGTTCCTAAAATGTATTCAGTTCTGAATTTTTTTACTTGGTCCACCTGCACATAGCATTAATACAATGATTTGCCCCAAAAATGCATGCCCATGTTTATACATCTTTAACATTGAAGTGAATTACCTCAGCTTTTCATATTGTCTTTTCTGCTTAATAACATTTCAACCTAAAACAAAAGTCCACAGGACATCTAACTGTACCTCTTAATCCACGAACGTAAACTGAGGATTTAGATTGTCTCCAGTCTTTATTTATTAGCCAAGAAGGCAATTGAGTGGGAAACAGTTCCAATAAGAAGCCACAGCTGGTCAATTTCCCTCTTAGGTCATGTCCAGCTGGGCTCAAGTTACATTCATGGTCTGTCTTTTCAGTGACTGACAGGTCGCAGTTTAGCACTTTTAGATTTATCTAAGCCCACTAACTAATTCTTAATTTTATGTATTCTGTGTTCTAGCTAATGTTCATGTTTAGTCCATGGTAAGATTACACATTTAACGAAAACGTGAATTACAGAAACATCATCTATGGCTTGAAAGTCCTCTAGAAAATCACTTTCCGAGAATGAAGATAATATTGCAAAGGCTGGGGATATAGCTCAGTGGTTGAGTACTTGTTTATCATGTGAAAGAACCTGGGTTCAATCCCTGGCAATAAACAGCAAAGATAATGCTGAGGATGATGATAAGGATGATAATGATATATTAGAATGTGTGATAGAAGATATCATCACAAAGGGAAAGCTTTCATTTTTCTAATTCTTCCCATTCATTCCTCTATAGCCACTGAATTTACCCATCTGTACCATAAGACCACCAGGGTCTCTTGACACCAACTTCTCCTTCATGGCCCTGTTTGAATGACACAGAATCCAGAAAGCCTTCTCACTGTATTCCTACCTGGTAATAAAATAATTTCACCTATATTTTCAGCAATTCAGTTAATATTCTGAGATAGCTCTAATAGAATAGGAGAAGTAGCAAGAATGATTGTTTCACTGACCTTACAGCATCCAAGAAACACACTTCAATTTTGAAGAGTCAAAGAATAAAAACAGAACCTGGTATATAGCAACCAAAGATGATAACCAACCTTTGAATGGTTTAAGATATTTTTTACAGAGGAGGATGACAGCATTCTCATTTTACCAGTTTCATGTTGAAAATATCTTATGATCATTCTTAGCTAAGATGTGCAGTGACTTAAAATGTGTGGGCTTTCCTTTGGCAGTACAGGCAAATTTTCCCCACCAGGTTTTATGTGGGCTGTTGTCTTGACTGTCCCTTCCAGACAATGTACAGGCTGTATTACAACTGTCCACACAACACAGGTCTGACCCAGATAACTAGGTGTGTGTCAAAAGAGTCTTAGCCCTTGTAAGGATATTGTAGCCCATATTATTGTTCAACAGATGGAGTTGACTTATAGTAACATAGCTTTAAGTACAGTAATATTAATTGGTCTATTGTTCTTCAAAGTAGAAGAAACAAAAGTGACATTATTGGAGCTCAACTTTCACAAACTATGGTTTCTTGCATTTCTGTAAGAAGAAGTTACCACAGCAAGTCAGTGTTAAGCTCCTTTGGGATTTGTTAAAAGTTTTCTTAGATACATTTGTAAGTGAACAAGTTATGTACAAGAAAACATGTGAAATAGGTCTGCTTACTTCTTTTAGCTGTGTCTATTCATATAAATTAATTTGGAGAGAAAGGAGCTCAAACCAAATCATTTGCTTTGAAATAGATCATTAGTCCTTGTCTAAGTACCTTAACTCCCTTCCCCACTACTTGACTAGACTCTACCAACTTCCTGTCAACCAATTTAAACAAAATGAAAGAAACCAGAGTAAAACAATAAGCACCCAGAAATCTTCGGAGTCTATGCAATATAAGAAAATTTTGTCTTATTTGATGCTTCAAAGAAGAAAAAAAAGGGGAATAAATTACATATCTCAGAAAAGAAAAAAACACACCCATCTTTGAGCCCTCCTTCCTCCTTCATGCAGAGAACACAGCTTATAGAGTGAGTGACCTTTAGGCGATTATTGTTTATGATCACTCAGTGCGTGCCAAGAGTAGACGGAGAGAACATTCCAATTTATTTCAAAGGTTACACATCAAAATTGAATATGCAGCACAACTACATTATCATATGGTCTAAGTTTTACATAAGGAGTTGGAGATGAATCATGACTATTGTTTCCCTTCAGCGCATTGTGTTTTGATTTCTGTTCTCTGAAACACGTCCCTTCTGATTCTGGGATGGAATATTGTACCACGATGCAAATAAAGCAGGGAGTGGATGTGGTCGCTGCTGTTGCTTGTGTTTTTCCAACGGAAAAGTCTGATTCAAGTATGAGAGATCTGTGGGATTATTTCCTCAGCATCTCATCCGAAAAGAAAGAGATTTCATTTCAGTTTTCAGTCTACTTAAATGTAGAGAACTCTGTCATCTATCAGTATGCTACAGTGGTTGAAACAACATTACAGCCATCACTTGGGCCACAGCAAGAGGAAGTTGTACTTCTAGGAAGGGAAGATGATCAGTAGGAACATGGTAGTTGCTTTGTTCCCCCTGTCCTGAAGGCCTTCTGGGGGAAAGCTATTTACTGTGCACTTTACTGCCTTCAGTTATCCTGGACATGTACCTTAATGCTCTAGCTCTTTAAGTCTACCCATCTCCAGTGTATCACTTTGCACAGAGCGAGGCAGAGCCAGGAGAGCCCTCTTTCTTCCCTTTTCCTTCTCATTTGTTAAATTCACTTGTCAGAGAAACTCCAGTGCAGGGTGACCATATCTTATTTCATTTATTGCTTTAATTTGCTGCTTGAAAAGTTGCAAGGGAGGGGGGCTTTTCTCACAAGGTGGGGTAGCAGTTGTTTCAACTAGCCTATCTATCTGTAAGTAGACATTTAATGAGCCTGAGTTCAATGCAGAGGTAAACATTGTGCCTTAGCAGAGATAGAACAGTGACCTCTTAATCTGCCATTCACTCTGCTCCTAAACCCACCCCTGATGGTACAATGGTGTGATCTGTGGTTCCTCTGGAAATGCTGCTATGCAATGTCAGAATAGAAATGGTTTCCCCTCTGATAGTGGGGATTTCAAATAGGGACTTCGGATGCTTAAACCACAAATGCATTTCAAACAGGAAGCACAAAGTCCCACTACCACCTCTTGGTATCAGAGCCGCTTTCAATAAGCGAATCTGAATAGCTCCTGCCACTTTTTGAAGTGGCCTCTGATCTCCATGTTTCTAATGCCCTCTCACGTGTACTTCCATGGGTTTCCCAGGTAACTGACAACATGGCTTCCTGGGACTTCAAAGGCAAACTTTCTGCCTTGTCAGATAGAAGGGAATTTAAAGAATGACAAAAATGATGCATGTACAGCCCTGGATACTGGACATGGAAGTGACCAACCCTGAAAGAATTTAAAAAGAAACAGAAAGTTCTTTCTGTCCAGGAAAAAGTCTAGGGAGGCAGGCTATGTGGCTCTGCCAATATGCCCCTTCCACATTTATGTACCTCAATTGTCAGACTGGCAGAGGTGTAGTAAAAGACACTTGGATGACTTTCTTGGGACATGCCCCTTGGGCTAGTGTCCAGATATAAGTGAGTATATACCATTTGAGCCTTTCTGCTTCTGGATTAACCCACTCACTATGATCATTTCTAGTTCAATCCATTTATCCACAAATTTTTGGAATTCCTTGTTTTTAATAGCTGAGTAGTGTTCCATAGTGTAAATGTGCCACAGTTTCTTTATCCATTCTTCTACTGAGGGACACTTAGGCTGTTTCCAGGTTCTGGCTATTATGAATAAGGCTGCTACGAACATGGTTGAGCAAATCTTCTTGTTTGCTGGAGCATCTTCTGGGTATATTCTTGAGGAAGCCCTATTCCCAATTTTCTGATATAGGAAAACGGGACAGAGGGGAAGACTTCCTATTGAGACTCTAAGTGAGAGAATCAAGGGAGAATGGGGAAATAGAAGGAACCAGGGGGTCCTAGAAACCTACAAGTAGATCATTACGAAGGGCGAATCTGGGCCCAGGGGTCCTGCTCAAACTATGGCACCAGCCAAGGACAATACAGGCAGGAAACTTCAAACCCCTACCCAGATCTACCCAATGGACAAGACATACTTCACAGTTGAGTGGTGAGTGGGGTCTGACTTTCACATGAACTCAGGTGCCCCATACTTGACCACGTCCCCTGGATGAGGAGGCCTGGTGGCACTCAGGGGAAGGATAGCAGGCTACCAAGAAGAGACTTGATACCCTATGAGCATATACGGGGGAAGAGGTCCCCCTCAGTCACAGTCATAGGGGAGGGGAGTAAGGGGAAAATGGGAGGGAGGGAGGAATGGGCTGATACAAGGGATGGGATAACAATTGAGATGTAATATGAATAAATTGGTAAACTATATTTTAAGAAAATATACTTGGATGGACTATTCATTCTTTTGTCTCAAGCATGTATTGAGGGGGTAAATGAAGGAAGAAAAATAGGAACTGAGAGTTGATGTAATCTGAGACAGCTTTTAAATAGTCTGGGAGAACAGAATCTTTCTTTTTAAAACAAAAGGACTGATGGAATTAGAGGTAAGTGAGGTAAAATGGAGGAGCAGTATATGGGAGAGGAATATGCTCAAAGTAGCTTTTATACTTGGATGAAAATGTCTTTAAGTAAGCTAGAGACTTATACATTGGGGGGCGCAAATGGTACTGAGGGGAAAAAGAAAGATGCTAAGTTGAGATTGGGGTGTCATAGATAGGATATGTGGCTTGGTGACAGATTATCAAGGCCTTTGAGCCCTATTCAAGGAGTTAGATGAGGCCAGGCTACAATTTAAGATGATTTTACATCACTACCAGGAATCTGGAGAAAGCAGGAAAGCAAAGATTATTGTTCCTAAAATGCCTTTTCGTCTGGGGGTACAAAAATCTCACCTCGATTGAAGTTTATGGCAGGTTGATGATATAGTCAGTAATGTATTTGCTTAATATAGCCAAGGCTTTGGGCTTCATCCTCAGCATTGTAATAAAGCAAATCTCAAAGACTAGAGGCTGCAAAGAATAAGAGGTATACAGCAGAGACTTGGCATGAGAGAGCTGTCCTCATTGGTGGGTGGTCTAGTCTGTGCTTAATAATCAAAATGAGTCTGACTGCAAAAAGGTAAGACTGCAGAAACACCATGCTTACAGCAAGCTGGTGAATCTCCCTGGCGAGTTTCTGCAACCAAAATACCAAACCGAGGAAGCCTCCTTTCTGCCTCTGTGTGTGTTTTGCTGTAGGCTTTGCACATGTGTATACCAGGAGCTCTGCTTCATTTGGTGTTCAGGGATCCTGCTTCTGCATTACTTCTGCCTCTACCACTTCATTCACTGAATCTCATGTCGCTGGAGTTCAAAGGCCCTGAGATATCTACTCACTGTCCTGGGGAGTGTCCTAAATTTCTTTCAGCTCAGCCAGTCTCTAAAAACCAACAATGTACATCCTCAAACGGCTGTGCCCTGGCCCAAAAGATGAAGTAAATTGGAACTGGGACTATCCTTTTAGATTTTTACAGACTTTTAGAACATGTACTGCTTAGGATATCTATATATCTATATCTATCTACATATGCCTATGTATATCTATATTATATTTATATGTGTATTATACATATACATTTGAAAATATACACACATATAAAGACCTATCTTAATATTTACCTTTTACTGTTCATGCAAACAATTTTCAATCACCTCCCCAGCCTCACTATGATGACATGGTACCTGTTAACCCACTTCACAGAAAATTACCTAAACTGTAAAGAGGTTTAGTGACATGTCCAGAGTCACTCTGTGTACAAGTCCTCATGAAAATCAATAAACACACTTCTATGCTCCTCAGTAAATTATCCTACCATCATGCCACACCACAGGGGACATTTTCTCTTTTTTTAACCTTACAATTCTGTCTGTTCTTACATTTCCATATTCTTGTTCCTAATGATGGCCAGACTGTTTTTGAGGACATGCAATGACCTATAATGCTGCTTCAGAGTTTGCAGACCAACTTCTGAGCAAGGAATACATAAACTGCCAGGAAAGCCATTCTTCCCCTCTCTTCACTCTATACTTGGAAGTTCTGAGGACAAAAGTATCACTTAAAAGATTTAAAACCACTGCTTCCAGACACGCCATTGCTCCAAGTAAGCATGTGGCTCAGATGCCCTGTGAGTAGCTAAGATTATAGCTGAGACATAATTTCTCATCAAGAGAAGTGGAGCCCATTATACCCTTGAAATAATTTGAGTTATAAGCTTAAAAAATACTATCTAGCTTTACCTTCATTGACTAAAGAGTATCAAATCAACGTATTTCTTAATATCTTATATACTAGTATATCACTTTGTGATTTTACTTTTTACCACAAAGATAAAACCACATCCAGCTAATTTGCACCTTCAATCTAAGTGAAGGCCTCCATACAGACTTCAAATTTCTGAAGATTTCCAGAGAGCTTCTCCTGCTGTGTGTACTGATGTGTTGTCAGTTCCCAGATTCCGAGGCCACCTTGTAACTGTACAATTACAGTATTATCTCATTGCAGGAGAGTTCATTCTCAGAGGAGCTCTAAGACATAGAAATAAAGTTCACACTACTCAGTCCACACAGAAACTATGATGTCACATTGTTCTTCAGAGTGATGCTTCTTCTCATCTGCCAAGCTAATGCATCCTTTCTGGCGCTCCTTCATGCTGTAGCTCCCTTTCTTGTCTCCAAAGCCTTCTTCATTGGCTGCCTATTTTGGTCTCACCATATTAACTCTTGATCCTTTACTACTCTATTCCATGCTCTAAGATGCTGTCTGGAATCAACTTCATCAGTAGATTCATTTTACCCTATGCCTTCTGCTTGTGCTGAGTGAGGCATGCAGTGCTAGAACATCAAAGAAAAAAAGTCAGGGTCTCCCTGGCCTCCTCCTGGCACTACTATAGGCTGGGTACATCAGTGAAGTGGAGATCCCAGTTGCTGTTCAACAGATTTTGTCTTTCTGTTCTACAGTCCAAGGATTTCTATCTCCTCCATTTGCTGAGCCCTTGATGTATAAAGACTTCCAACATATTAGACAATTGTGTCTACTTAAACTTGCCCACATCTTGATAAACGGTCACCTTAAAAGCCTTTTCTGTAACCAACCATTCATAGTGTCTTCAGTGTGGAACATGTGTCCACTGAACTTCTGGGACAACTTGTAGGTGATGCCACTTACACCACAGACAGTCACATACTCATTTGTCTGCCACAAAGAAGTTGGGGAAGGAACTATTGAGTCACTACAGTGTTTGGCATAACAGATACTCAGGTAACGTTTATGTAGACATTTCGAAGCATATTTAGCAAAAGTTACTAACAGGCTAATGAGAGGTCTCAGATGTGTAAAGATACTTGCTGTCAAGCTCAATGATAACCCAAAACCCATCATCAGAACCCACACAGTAAAAGGAAAGAACCAGCTTCCTCCAGCTGTTCTTTGATCTAATGCAGGTGCTCCCTGCTCTATGTACAAGAAAATTAGTAAAAACCATCTTAACATCTTAGATGAAGGTGATCTCAATGAAATCACTAAATAATCCTCAACTAGCTATCTTTTGTCACCAGACAAACTGTCCAGTGGCAGGATTGCGTTAACATCTAAGTGAGTTGTTCACCTAACGGCCTCACAGGAAATCACCAAATAACCCAAATTGTTGCCAAGACTATATTTTGCTCTCCACAAACCATCATTGAGGCCTCATTGTTGGAGGCACCTATAGAGAAGAGCGTGGGGATCCCAAGCTAGTGCCTGCATAAAGCCTTAACCCCTAGGCTCCTGTGCCTTGGGCACAGACAAGTACTCTGCGCACTATCAAAATAATAACATGAACCCTTTATCTACAGTGCTGTACTTCCAGAAGGATAGACTAGGACACAAAGCTTGTAAGGAGTAATCAACCAATAACTGATTTGACTTCAGGCCCACTCCGCAAGCTGTAACCATGTCCAACACCGCCTGTGTGTCCAAGGGCCTGAGACTACACAGACCAGTGACCTAGGGTCAAACCAAATAATACTGGCCTGAAAATAGAAAAACAAATATATGATAAAAGGACTTTTAATAATATTCTGCTACACTCATAGATCAGTCCCTTGTTCGACTATCTCAGAGAAACTTCCTCTTGTAGCAGATGGGAACAAATATAGAGATCCACAGGCTGATATTACACAGAAAGTGAGAGATCTTGAAACACTAAGCCATAAATGGTATGTTTCCATCAAACCTTTCCTCTCAGAGTTCAGGTAAATGAGTATAAGAGCCGGAAGGGATGGAGGACAGGAAGAAAAGAGTGGCCTCTAAATCAAATGAGCAAAGTTTATATGAGCTCATAGGTATTGTATCAGCTTGCATAGCGCCTGCATGGGTCTGTACCAGATCCTGTGTATACATTACAGCTTTTAGGTTAGTATTTTTATGGAACTCTTGAGTGTACAATTGAGTGGATCTTTGATTCCTTGGCCTTCTCTTAGGCTCTTTTCCTTTTGTTGGTTTGTGCTGCCCAACTTCAATATGATAGTGTTTGTTTTATCTTATTATATTTTATTTTGTTATATTTTTAAAAGTAATGAATGAATGAATGAATGAATGAATACATATACATTACCTATAGGGTAATGATTAACAAGTGAACTGTCATTTTACTTGCTGGAAAAGAGCAGTTTGGTGGGATTTTTTAATTTAGTTTTTCTTCTTTTTGGGTGTGGCTTCTTTTCTGTTTTTTTGTTTTGTTTTGTTTTTGTTATTGTATTGGGTTTCTGTTTGTTTTGTGTTGTTTGTTTGAGAAAAATCTTAACACTGGGTGGTAGGGAAGGAATAGGATCTAGAAAGACTCAGTGGGAGGAAGGGGAAGAATATGATTAAAATGTATAAATGTAAAGCTTGTTTCATCTGAGATGAAATCTTAACTGTACTCCAACTACATGAACATCTCATTCTGTTGTGAGCTCGGAGAAAAAGACCATGTATGTCCTGGTTTGGGGTCTCGGTCCCTTATCATCAACTGAGACAAACTTTTTCTCTGGGGGTGTGAAAGGCTTAAGTGTTTAGTGCTTAGTATCTAGTGAACAAATAGATAGTTCAGTTTACTTTTTATATAAAACCTAGTTTGAAAAAATGATACAAAATAATACAATGTTCTTTTTTTCCTTACTGTTAACAATCCATATTCCTCTCTTAATTTTAATGATGGAAGTGAGAGAAATGTGTTGATTACAAATGATGAACTGGGTAAAACAAGCCAGCTAGGATAGGCAAACAAGAGACAAATTATCTATATAAGATTTGAATGTGTTTTATAAAATCTGTAACTTCCTATTAATGTTTAGATATTGCCACTTTTTATAGCTTCTTAGAAATTGTAAGAAACCATAAAGAGTATTTTAAACATTGTAAAAGAAATACATACCCACATATAAAGAAAAATCACTATACATACTATGTGCTGTTTTAAAATATGAGGAATATGCTGAGGAGCAAAAAACTAAATTTCTGTCCCTGTGGAGTTTATATTAATTAAAAATGGAGAGGGGAGAAGGAGAGAGAGAGAGAGAGAGAAAGAGAGAGAGAGAGAGAGAGAGAGAGAGAGAGAGAGAGAGAGAGGGAACAAGAGAAGTTTATAGTGTGTGAATTATAGATAGTCACTGAGGGAAAGACCAGGGAGTGTGAAGCTCACTTCCTCTATAGAAGGAAACCTCCACCATATCCGTAACAAACCAAGAGCTGATTTTACTATTTAAATGAGAAGAGAGCATTTTAAGTGAGAGAAACATTACCTTACAAGGCAGCTACTTGCCCTCAAAGTGTTTGAAGATTGTTTTTCTTACACAGAACCACAGGTTTAGTTCTTTGCCCAAAACAGACACTATGCACACAATGGCAAGCCCTCAGATAATAAAATATGATGGCTAGGCCTCACTGTCAACGAGGCTGGTTTTAGGACCACCAAGATGACTCACCTCTAGTGTGGCATTATTGTTGATGAAATAAAAAAGGAAAATGAACACCAGGGTCAGCATAGCTTCCTGACTGTGAGCCCAGTGTGCCTAGTGAGTTCTGTTCTCATTGCACAGCAGGAGAGCCATGTGCTGTGCTTCCCCTTTCTATCCTTAGACTGTTTCCTCAACCTGGAGTGAAAATGCACTCCTCCTTTCTTAAATTGTTTCTTATGGTATATTTTGTCACTGAAATGAGAAAATCCATTCATTCAAAGAAGAGGCTACTGAGTTTCAATACTCATTAATATTGAGGATATCTCAAAAAGTCCCTTTTGACTTTTCTCTTTATATCATAATTCTGGTGCAACTTTTATGCTGTTATGAAGGTGACACTGATCTAAATTTGTTACTGGCTCTCATTTCAGAAAATATGATCATAAACTTTACATTGCCTCTGTATCTTCAGTGGAACTTCCAGAATGTCCATTTCTATTATTCTAGTGGCCTGATGAAACCTCAGATGTCCCATGAGTAATTAGCTGTGTGTTTGAACTATATACCCAAAACAAATTAAGAAAGAATGCATATTTTTGCATACACACATATATACATATGTATATATACACACATATATATCTATATGACGCACACACAAACACAGACATACACATATTTGGCATTCCTGCTATTTCAGAATACTCAGTATAAAATAGTTTGTCTTTTTAGAAGTGTGTGTGTGTTTGTGTGTGTGTGTGTGTGTGCGCGCATTTCTGAAACCTTGGAGGTTCTCAAATAAAGAAAGTGTATGTGTTTACTTTTATGATGACTTAGTCTTTATAAGCACCCAACCTACTTTCTGCAATCTTAGTTTCATAACAATAATCTTATATATCTGAAGCTAATTACCAAGAAAAAGCCTCCAAACCTTTTTCTTTTTATTCAAATTAAATTTCCTGCTACCAAGAAATTTCCAATTTATGTGTGGAAAGTAATAAATGGCTTTACATTCTAAAATGTTGTAATGTTTAGAAGGCATGCCACCCACATGTTTCAGGACATGTAACTCTCTGAATGTTCATTTGCCTAGGTATAAGCAGGGCTGTTTACTCATTTGAGCAATCCTGATTGACACATCAATATCCTCAACACAAAACGGTATCTCTCTGTCTCTGTCTCTGTCTCTATCTGTCTCTCTGTCTCTGTCTCTCTCTGTCTCTGTCTCTGTCTCTCTCTGTCTCTGTCTCTGTCTCTATCTGTCTCTCTGTCTCTGTCTCTCTCTGTCTCTGTCTCTATCTGTCTCTCTGTCTCTGTCTCTGTCTGTCTCTGTCTCTGTCTGTCTCTCTGACTCTGTCTCTCTCTCTCAAAACATGCATCTTCTAACTATGATGTCACACAAATAATATCAATCTGAAGAAAGAGCTGACATAACTTATTTAATGTTCCTAAGTATAATCACACCTGAGAAAATTGTCTGTTTAAACATACATCATTCTTTTCTCAACCAAAGGCAAGACCCTGGAAAATAGTCTTATGAAATATCCTTTTTTATGGAAAATGTAGGTTAAATGGTGTTTATAATACAGTTATGGTATTTAAGCCTCTCCTCTGCTCTGAATGATATCAGATTGTTGAGCTAAGCCACATTTAGATCATCTGCACTAAAATGTATGTCTTTTAACAATCGAATCAGAATCCACAGGTTACTTGGTAATGATATATATATATATATATATATATATATATATATATATATATATTCATTTTCTTATGATTACCCAATATTTTCTATACCTATGGCTTTCCAGATAATGAGATAATAATTTAAATTAAAAAACTTAACCATACATTATTAGTAATGTATTAATGAAAGTGTTTTCATTTGTTTTCTGTTGCTATAATAAAATACCCAAGGCAATATACCTTATATTTAAAAAAAGTTTGTTTCTTTAAACTTGCCTGGGACTGAGAACCACTTGGCTCTGGTAAAGGCTTCATTGTAAATGTAAATGTCAGTATAGGATGAGTAAATATGGGACAAAAAATTCATCCAGTAGGTAGGAAACTAAAGATTAGAAAGAGATTTTTTAATATATTAAAATCTCACTCTAATTGGAACTATGAACTCTCTGAAGCCAAGATCAATCCCTCAGAAGAAAAGAAGGACCCCTGGCCTAAGCACTTCTATTTTGCCCAACTCTTACTCAACATTGTCATACTGGGAGGCCGAGGGTCTAGGACCTGCTGCAGATAAACAATCAGAGAAATGCCTCAGAAGGGTAGGTTAAACAGCATTCGTAGGGGCCACAGGCTGTAGGCAGAGAGGTGGGTTGCATGAGATATTTAGCTGGAGACCCAGAAGCAGAAAGACTCAAATGGTATATACTCACTTATATCTGCATACTAGCCCAATGGGCATGTCCCATGAAAGCCTTCCCTTACCAGGAAACTGGGACAGAGGGGAGGACATCCTATTGGGACTCTAGATGAGAGAACAATGGGAGAATAGCAATGTAGAAGGATCCAGTGGGTCCTAGAAACCTACAAGTAGAACATTATGATAGGCAGATCTGGGTCAAGGGGTCCCGCTCAAACTAAGGCCCTAGCCAAGGACAATACAGGCGGTAAAATTTAAACCCCTACCCTGATCTAGCCCATGGACAGGACAGTCTCCACACTTGAGTGGAGAGAGGGATTTGACTTTCTCATGTACTCTGGTGCCTCACATTTGACTATGTCCCCTGGCGGGGGAGACCTAGTGGCACTCAGAGGAAGGACAGCAGGTCACAGAGAAGAGACTTGATACCCTATGAGCATATACCGAGGGAGGTAATCCCTCTGAGGAACAGCCATAGGGGAGGGGAATAAGGGGAAAATGGGAGGGAGGGGAGAATGGGAGGATACAAGGGATGGGATAACCATAGAGATGTAACAAGAATAAATTAATTTAAAAAATTTAAAAAAAAATAGAAAATTATAAAGAAAGAAAGTAAGTAGTCATTATTTTCCCTCTTACAAAGTAAGTGAACAGTGGGTGGCTAGTAAGGACAGTGCCTTTTATGTCACCAGGGCACTAGTTTCTCAAAAGGGGCATAAACAGTAGGGCCTCACTGTAAGAGCTGCAGGATCTAGGGGAGGATTTCTGAGAATTCTCATCCCATCCTCAGGTCTGGATAGGAGACGACACATTCAAGACCCAAAACTCAGCAGTAAATTGGGGCAAGACAAGGTACATCCAATTTCAGAAGCAGTTACTCAATTCCGATTGCCTTTTTCTAAGTTGGTTACAGTAGCTCAGAAGACTGCTATTTTGTGTGTTATGTGTGTGTGGAAATGTGATGATAGCCAAATGGTCAGCCTGGTAGAGCTATGATCCCAGGGGAGAGGCAGGGAATTGTGTTACATGTATGTGTGCGTATGCATACACATGATCTCTGAGACTTGGAGATGCTCACTGAATCACTCAGTGGGCATCATGCAGGTCCCTTCAAGTCACAAACATCTCATAGGGAACAGGACATAGAAGCTGGCAAATCTTCTCTAAATCTTTTCAGGGCACCATCTTACCTCCTTCTTCTCAAGTATTAAGTCCACTCACTGGGTAGGACTAGATGTAGCCTCTTGGTGCTACCGTGCAACAGAATGGCATTGGGTTTCTAGGCCAGGACCGAGGGGTCTCATTGTATGTATAGTAATTCATAAGATTACAGGACCTAGGTATATCTGTTTGAGTTAAACACACTTTGGTAGTTAAGGTTGAGCCACTATCCAGGAATAACTGCTAGGGAAAATGCATTCTAGGTATTAATAAATTTCCCCAAACACATTTATCAGTGAACAATCAAAGACATATAGACAGAGAAATGCTGCCTGCTGTGTCTACAAAGTGATATGAGAGGAGTTGTCTAATGGCACTGGAAAATTTCTTTAGAATCCAAACAGATTAAACCACACAGTAGCCCTGAACACATATACTTGAATTCCAAGAGTGTTAGCTTTCTACACTAAATAGATGCCCATGAGGATTTTGTGAAAGTTAAATGAGATGATGTACAGAAAGGCCCAGCATCCAACGCTCACTCAAGACATGGTAATTCTCCTTGTCATAATATTATTTCTTCTGCATTCTCAGTTTTGCTTGCAACACCATTTCAAGACTTAACTTCTCTTCGTTTTAATGACAGTCTTTCTTCCTTGTATCATTGCTTTCTGCCAAGAGTCAGAGTAGCACCACTACTTTATAGTTGACCGGTGAGAGGAATTTCCTCCTAACACCTGCTTAGTCAGAAAGATGTATTTATTTATTTATTTATTTATTTATTTATTTATTTATTTATTTTCAATTTTGAAGCATGAGTAGCACTTTCTGCATACCTATTGTGTATAAAAGTTGCCATGAGCTTCATAAGTATAATAATATCATGCTATCTTTATTACAACTGATACAATAGTCTGTGCTGGACACTCTAAGGCTCAATAGGATGACATAATGTGCTCAGAATGAAAAAAAAAAGTATATAAAAACAAACTGTGTCTATGGCATTATAGTATTCAGTTAAGGTTGCACACCATGTGTGCCTTTTTGGTATAATCAGAAGGGGAAAATGAAAACAGAAAAACAGGGCACAGACTCAGGGAAGTGAAATGAAACAAAAGGGAAAATACTTTTGCATGAAGATCATCTGATCAAACCTCCAATTTACCCCTTAAGAGAATGTTCATGGCAGGCAAATGGATGGAACTGGAAAAGATCATCCTGAGTGAGGTAACCCAGACCCATAAAGATGGTATATAATCACTTATAAGTGGATATTAGCCCCACATAGATGTTCTCTGAGAGACTCCACCCAGTGGGGAATCAGGACAGACACTGGTGCTCACAGCTGGACTCTGGGCACAGGGAGTAGTATGGAAGAATTGAGGGTGGGGTTGTCAGGAGTTCCACAAGGAGACTATCCAGGCTGAAGGATCTAGGCTCTGGAGGAGGGACCCTACACAAACTGATGCACCAACAAAGGACATTGCAAGTAAAGAACCTAGACCCACTGTTCAGAGGCAGCCAATGGAAAGCTCATTCTCCGTGGGGGAGGGGGCGAGTGGGAGGGACTGCCTGTGACAGGAACTCTGGTGACCTTGATTTGGTCACTATCCCTTAGCAGAGAGGCACTGTGGGAACATAGTGGAAGGCAAGGAAGACTATCCAGATGGGACCTGATAGGCTGTGGTCAGATGGTGGGGGAAAAGGACCCCACCTGTCAGAGGTCTAGCAGAGGGGAATAGTGCTAGAGAGGGAGGGAGGGAGAGTGGGAACAGGAAGATAAGAGCAAGGGCACCACAATCCATGTGTAATGTGAATGCATTACAATAAAAAATAAAAAAGAATGTTCATGCATTTTTAAATATGATGTCCATGTTCTTGAAAACATATTTTTCACCCTGCCGTGGATGTAAGTGGCAGGACCTGAGTGTTATGTCTGCAGGTGCCATGGATAGATCACCTAGCTCAGCTAGAGAGGTAACACAGTGATTCCTGCAGCAGTACAGACACCTTAGAATGTGTAGGCTCTCTACTGAAGGAAAAACAGCTCATTCTTCCTTGTCTAGCTTTGGCCTTTCTAATTTAAAAAGAAAAAAAAAGAAGAGAAGGTGACAACATGCACTCCCCTTTGAGACATGCCACATGCCATCAAACACTTCAATCCTACTCACAGTTCAAGTAGTTTCCTTTTGGGTTCCTCTCCTCTTCTGAGATTTATCAGATAAACAGTATGAGATTAGTGTCCCTAATGCATCCTGGGGAGCAGCGAGGCTTCCATTTCACTGGTCTCATTAAAATGAAGCCAGAGCAAATAAGCTTAATTTAACAGCAATTCAGAGCATCAGCATAAGAGGGATATATTTTTAAAGGAATTCTAATTTCTGAGGAACATCCCAGTAGCCCACATGATAGATACAAATATGTAGGTTTACAGGAGTTTTTATCTCCACATATTTGCATAAAGCCCCAGGTGTTCACTTTGCCTCTTGGGTCTGGCTTCATGAGGTGCTATAGCATAGTGTCTGTTTGGCTATGAGTCTTCCCAAGCTAAAGTTTCCCAGCTTGGCAATAATAGGGCACAAAGGCTTTTGCATTAAGACAATTGATTCTGCCCCTTCCTGTGGCCTGCACCTGACTGAATCTCAGTCTGCAAGCAAAATAAAGAGGGAGCTTTGAAAAAGCAAAAGAAGAGAGGGAGGCTTCAGGAAAGGAAAAAGAAAGAAAGAAAAAAAGAAATCCGGGACTACTCACAAAATGCCCTTTAAAAAATCAACACTGGATAGAGTCGTGGTCACTAACACAGTACCACTGGAGGCTTACAGTGGGGCCTATTTTAACTGTGAGATGTGTAGGTTTGGGAAATACTTTTTTATTGTAAAAAGATAAATGCTGTGCTAGGGGTGTTTCTTTTCTGCCCCTTTATGTTAACCTTTGTGGGGAGCTTCACCCTAAATCATGTGAAGTTATAGTTATCAACCATATCCAATTAAAAATGCTAAGCCAGATTCATCTGGAAAAACAGTGAAAAAATCTAAACAATATATATATATACATATATATGATAAATTAGTTATTGTCAAAGAGAGTGCCACCTACTACTGTGCTTATACAACAGTGTCATCTAGTGGACACTGGTCAGGCAAGTTGTAAAATGATTCCTGAATGGTGCTTATTTAAAATGAGCTATGCCTAAGTGAAAATATGCTTTGTCTTTTCAATTTCCTGAAATTAAAGCAATTTAAATAATTATTTTTAATCCAGGCAATCATTTCAATTCCTTCTTTTTCCTTTCTTGATACTAGAAAATCTAAGGGACTGAGAACTTTTATGCCATAGAAAGAAATATAATTTTAAAACAATTTCTTTCCTATGATAGCAGAGAACAAAAGAAAAATAACGAAATGACTGTGACAGGTAGATGTCACTGTGAATATGGCAACTGGGGGAGGGGTGGGAGCTGAAAGATTAGTGAGGAGGAGTCTTATTTTGAAATATAAATGAATTACGGCCTCATCAACCATGAAACAAAGGATGTAGACAAGAATTCTGTTGTCTTATTTCCACAGACTTTGCCATCTTACCCTAGTACCTTTTGGGTAGATTTGTACAGAAAAGATAGCTCTTTTGGAACATAATTCTTCTAAACCCTTAGGTGTCAATTGTTTTGAGTATTCAGTTTCTGTTTTATTATAATCCATTTCTTTTTATCTTTTTTCTCCTAGCAATCAAATATTGAGATATATAAATGAGTACCATAATATATTCTATAATTTTGGAGTCTGTATACCATTTGCAGAAAATGTAAAATTGCTGTGTTTGCTAAAAAAACAAGTTGATCTTTTAAGAATGTCATCAACATAAACATAAGTGGTGGCTTTAAAGAACCAAGTGCATATGATTTTTTTCTTACTTACATTAAGTGGCCATTAGGAAGAACTCATAGTAGTGTCTTCAGTATTGAAATCCTTCAAAGGTGGGGTACTGTATTAGTGTATATGTGTGCCTGTGCATGTGAACGTGTGTGTGTGTTTCAAAGAAAGAAAGAAAGAGGCACATAAAGCTACTGATTTAAAATGTTCTGTTTCGTCACTATGTATCTAGGTGTGTATTACAGAGCTCTTCAATGAAATATTCATCCACTTCAAGTATCATAGATGACATGGTTTTCTTAGGTTTAAAACTGATAAAGTGATGTGGTAGAGCAGATGGTACTAAGTTGATTCCTCTTCAGTGTGGCACAATGCTTTTCACCCTGTATTTTCAGTCGCTGAAAGTACTTCTAGAATGGAAGATTTAACATAATAAAACATAGCCAGTGATTTATTTATTCTTTTTTTTTTCTTTTTGGTTTTTCGAGACAGGGTTTCTCTGTGTAGCCTTGACTGACCTGGACTCACTTTGTAGTCCAGGCTGGCCTCGAACTCACAGCGATCCGCCTGCCTCTGCCTCCCGAGTGCTGGGATTAAAGGCGTGCGCCACCATGCCCGGCTGCAGTGATTTATTTAAAAGCAGTACCTGACTCCTAGGTTGATGTTACAGTGAAGCTTCTTGCTTGAATATATGGCCATATTATCTAGAAAGGTATGGTAGATCTAAACATTGATGGGTAACAGACCATTATTACCTACTTAGTAGGAAGAAAATATTAATTGCTTCCCAAATATTTGCATCATACGTTTTTTTTTAAACCTGGGTAATATATGCAAATAACACAATGTTCAATCTGACTCCATGATGTAATTGTTATCAAATAGTAATTCATAATTAGAATGTTGTTGGTGTTTCTACATAGAATATTTACATTGACTGGAGCACAGTTTGCGTTCAAATTTTCACTAATTCTCCGTGGTATAAACCTGTCATATTAGAAATGTCTTACATGTTTAAGTACATTTTAATGTAGTTAAAATACTGAATGTTTAAATGATGGAGCATGTAAGGCAATGTAGTGGACACGTGAAAGTTGTATAGGTTCTTTAAGAGCATAATCATTGAAAATTAAATTATCAAGTTATATTTGAATAGACAAATGAGAAACAAGGCTTGGATTTGGTATTTTCATCTGAATCTTATCATACCATCTATCAGTATTCATTAAATATTTACAAAAAACCCAAGGGTGGAGTAAAAGATGAATTGCATGCATGTTCTATGATCTTCCCAAATGTTACAATCAGCTGAAGAGATAAGCTATAAATGTCTGGAAATTAAATGGCAATGCAAGTTTTAAATAACAGTTCAGTTTGACAAGAGACATGTCCTGGAAAACTGCTTATTCATTTATCATATGAACAGCCCAAAAACGGAAGGATTTCTAAACCTGTGAACGAATATTATGCAATAATTCCTGGAGGACCGATTCTAATTAAGGTCTTAGTAGGGCAAATATACAATTAGGAGAGAGCAAATGATACTCTTGACATCTTTGTTCAATATCCTCTTATTTTCCATTGCTATTTTGGTTTCAGTTGTAAGCCAACATTGAAGACACAGACTTTTCACTGTTAACAAATGGAATTTCCTTGATTAAGGTGGAAATATCAATTTTCTTAGGAAATTCATTTCCTCTATATGGCCCTTTAATAGTACACAGAAACGAGTGGCCTGGGAAGTCAGTATCCAGGAGACAAGGTAAGTGTCTGGAAAGATGTCTCAGCAGTTAGGAGCACTGGCTGCCCTTCCAGAACACCAGAGTTCAGATCTAGCTCACATGGCAGCTCACAGCCATCTCTAAACTCAATTCCAGGGTTTGCAATGTCATCTTCTTACCTCCATGGGCACTAGGCACATGGGTGGTACATGGTCTTACATGTAGGCAAAACATGCACACACATAAATTAAATAAATACATCTAAAAAAACCAAGGTTTTTAAAGAAAGCTAAGCTAACTGATGATGTCTTAAGAAAACACTAGGTAGTGGGAATCAAACATTTTAATAAACTCTAAGATATCTTTCCGGTCCATTTTTGAGCTCGAAGCATCTTGGTAAATCAAAACTGAATAATACGTAAACATTTTGATATAGCTTTTTTGTTTGTTTGTTTGGTTGGTTGGTTGGATGGGTGGTTGGTAGAAATTGGTGAGAATGTTTGAGACATTTTGTTCTATTCCAGATGGAACTGGAATGAACTATGAAAACAGCTGGACTTGAACTCACAGACATCCTCCTGCCTCAGCTTCTCAAGCCCTGAAATTACACAATTAAACTACCATGTATGGAAAAAAAGAAAGGAAAGAAGGAAGGAAAGAAAGGAGGGAGGAAGAAAAGAAGGAAGTAAGGAAGGGAGAAAGAAAGACACATAAGAAAGAAGCAAGGAAGGAAGGAGGGAAAAATATCTTTATATGATATTACTTTGCACTAAAATTATCTCTTTATTTTGTTTCATTTCTGAAATATTAACATATAACTGGATATGTTTATTATATATGTTATACATATTTTATATCCATAACATTTAAATTTTATTATATTTTTATTTATAAGGCCGGGCGTGGTGGTGCACGCCCTTAATCCGAGCACTTGGGAGGCAGAGGCAGGCGGATCATTGTGAGTTTGAGGCCAGCCTGGACTACAAAGCACGTTCAGGACAGCCAAGTATACACAGAGAGACCCTGTCTCAAAAAATAAAAACAAAAAACCAAAAAAAATTTTATTTGCATATTTTTATTTAGTTATATCATATAATAACTATATAAACTCTCCTTGTGGGGAGGCCTGTTGTTTGTTTGTTTGTTCAGACAGGATTTCACTTGCAGTCAAGACTGGCTTCAAATTTACAGTTCCCAGGCCTCAGCCTTGCAAGTGACAAGAAATGTTGGTTAATTTTTATATCGTTACCATGTTAGTTCTGAGTTTGAAGTAAGATTTTAATACAAAATGATACATTGTTTTCCATTGAACCAGCCATTTTGATTTCATAAGACATGCTAGTTTAGTTTTAATAATAATGATATCAATATTTAATATTCTACAGTTTGATTTATACTTTTAATCAAATAGTCTTCTTTTCTTAAAATAGAAGTCTGCTATTTATCAATTATTCCTTCTTTAAGTTGGTAGAGAGGGTTACAATTGACTTTTAAACACATATTTGTAGAAATTAAGAAAGAAATAAAAAACTTTCTAAGAAATTCTTTCTTTTTTGAGACAGACTGTATGTAGACTAGACTGACCTGAAACTTACAGAGGTGTGCCTGCCTCTGCTGTATGAGTGTACCACATGCTCAGCTAAGACTTATTTTTAAAGCAAACTTTGAATTTAAATGGTGAAAAATAAAATGGTTGAAGAATGGGCTGTGACATGTAGTAACAAACTTCTCAGGTGGCTGCTGGGAAATTCAATCATTCCCATGTCCCAATTACTCAGTTCTTCAACTATTTATTCACTGACTTTGCGGACTAGTGGCCGTTATTTAACTAGGACTCTACGTTAATCTCAAAGCAGTCATAGACAAGTGTGAAGCATATATAAGTCTGTACAAGGACATAAATAAACTCAGTGTTCTCCTGTCCACAGTGTCAGGGTTGTATAAAGGAAAGACTTTGTCACCTTGCCTTACCCCTTTGGAGACACCCAGATATATATATATCTGTATATATATCTGTATATATGTATGTATATGTATATATATATGTATGTATGTATATGTATATATGTATATATATAATTTTTTTTCCTTAGCCTGAGGCCAGTGAGCTCATATCACTGGTGCTTTCTAGGTTCAGGTTAGAGTTCCATAAACTCATCAAGTCACTTAACTCCATTCGGCTGATGGAAGCAATATTTCTGATGTGTAGACATTGATAAGTTCTAAGAGGAACATTTGGAGTGCTGGGGATGTGTGTCAGTTGACAGGCTATTTGTCTAGCATGCACAAAGCCCAGGGTTCAGTGCCTACCATCACTGAAAGTGGGCATAATAATATTAGCCTGTACTTCTCGCACTCAGGAGGTAGAGGCAGGAAGTTCAGGGTCAGCAGTTTAATATCATCCTTGGCTATGTAGAAGTTCAATGACAGTCTGAACTACGTAGTCCATTTAATATAATAATATTTAAGCCTAGTTAACAATGGGCTATATTATATGTCAAATAAACAAATAAGAAAGTTTGGATTTGCTATACCATAATTCCCAGTGAGTCATTGCTTATACATTATTTTACTTCTGTTTTATATGTTCATAGATATATACACTAAAAAGACATATATTTGGTAATATATGCATTTATAATTTTCATGTAGAGGCTTTAAATGTTTTGTTAAAAACCATCTTGTAAAATATGTAAATATTTATACTTTATACATAAATCACACTTACATATTTATATTTTCACATTTTATATGTGCAAATGGGTATGAAGGTATACTTTATCATTATCTCAAAGCTGTATAAATACACAATTTTTTATGTCTTTCCACAATTAAGACTCTATTGTGAAATAAGGTTTTTCAATGTGCCCTTCAAACAAGTGTTCCCTAAAGGAAACACTAGGAGAGATTATCCAAAAGGGCTGAGAGGAAGCACTCTCTCCTACTTTCCCTGCACTCATCCATTTCCCTACTCAAGGGAAAAGAGCTCTGGGCTTGGCACCCTGAGCCATTATGTTGATGCAGGGTATCAGGTTTCTTGAAAGCTGGAGCTCAGCTGTGCACAGCACTCTCCTTATTGTGCTCCAGGGATGCCCCTGCTAGTGTCCTCCATGCATTTCTACATCACACTTTGTTGACAATATGAGTTTTACAATGCAGATGTAAATCAGACAGTTGCTTTTTTGAACTTTATGGATTTTTTTCCACCTAAGAGATGTATATTCGGCATGTCAAATTTTAAAATGCATTACATTCATTTTTAAAAATTATATGTCTATAAGAGGAATAATCTGTTTCCTTAGAAAATATAGAAAATATCATTGGTTTTCTTACCACAGATGATATTTCAATAATGTTTATTTCCCCCCACAAAGAAAAAACTAAGGTTGTTGAATGGGAGAATATTTGACGATTTCTGTGATGAAATTAAAGGCTTATTTAATTATGCTATGAAACTTAACTGTGATGCTTTATAGTGTCAAATATGGTACCCTAATTTTGAAACACTTTCATATACATAGTGTATACATAGCCATATATATATACATATACACACATATGTGTATATATATATATATATGATTGTTGTATTAGTCTGTTTTCTGCTGTTATAACAAAAATTCCTAATGCTAGATACATATAAAGAAAAGAAGCTTGTTGAGCTTACAGTTTTGAAGGCTTAAAGTCTAAAAGGTATGGCTCTGCCTCCTAACTCCTGTGGCTGCCTCAGGTGATGATGAATAATACCAAGAGCATTTATATAACACAAAAAGGAGAAAGAATGGAGAATGCCTGGCAAGACTAGAATCCAACTGGATAGGGTCTTCTTTCTTACAACAATTCTCCCAGTAAATGACCAGGGTCCCATGAGGACTCTTTTAAACTTTCCCAAAGAGAAATGCCCCAAATGCCTTTGTACTAAACCCCTCACATGAGCTTAGGAGTCTTTCCCCCAGATCACACTGAAATGCTGGCTCTGGACTCAACTACCGGATTTTCCTCTTAGAAGGTGATTAATTTTAGCTTTATGATGATTTCTCTCTGAAGGGTGTGCAAAATACAGTTGACATTAGTGTCTGCCTTATAAAGCTGCTTGGAAAAGAGTTCGAGATTGATCAAAAATGCTTTCTGGATCCAATGCTGGGTACAGGAATCTAATTGAGGTGGTGGTTGGAAATAGTTGGACTGATCATCTCCAAGAAGGAAGGTCCATGTGCAAATCACTAATGTGAAGTTGGCTCTTGTCTCCCAGTATTCTTCTCTACCAGAGACATTCAAATTCAGTATTTACTTTCTGTCTGTGCTTTGGTTTAAATGAAGCCTTAATACAGCGTACTTATGCCTTACGTTCAACAATACAGCACAACCAAACATGTATTTATTTTCTCAAGAACCAGGGCCTTCGTAGTTTTTCAGTTCAGCCTGAGCATTCTTCACAGAGCAAGCCTAGTGCCAATCCTGGTGTTAAAAATTTCCCAACCAAGCCAGAGACCCCAGGGTTTCTAAGACATCTCAGGATGGCATCTTTCCATACTGACCTCTGATCAAACTGGGGCAGCTTCAGGATAGGATTAAAGATTCATCTGTAGAAGGGAAGGTGTGCAGAGCCACCAAGGCTCCATGGCTTTACATTTGTCCTCTGCAATGCACCTTTTCATGGGATTCTTTTTAGACTATCATGTCAGAGTCAAGCCAACAGAAAAAAAGTTCCAAAGAACAGAATTGCCATAGCAACACCCTACATTTCTCATCAAGTTTGGTCTTGTGTGGATCATCACATTCAAGCTTGTTTTTTCAGCTTGGTGAAAATCCACGGCTGTAATCTTCAGTGTGAAAATCTCTTTGGCCCATCCAGAAGTTAAAAATAGGAGAGAATCATTTGAATTACTTCACGAACATAAAAATCTGGAGTTGCAGTTGCTCCACAGATGGAAGTAACTCACGGAACTCTGGCATTTGGGAGCACTTGCATTTTTCCCTTATGGTTTCAAATTGGATTCGATACTTGTCATTATGACTTATCATTTGTTGAGTGCAGACCAAATACTCAGTTTTAAGCTAAACAAAAGGTACAGCACTCCTCTCCAGGAGTACAGGCTAAAACTAAAAGCACAATACTGAGCCTAGACAAAGAAGTGTGAGAAATAAAGACACAGATACACGTGGAGACAGACAGAACAAGAGAAATAAGTATTTCATTTTGCTAGCAAGAAAATTAGTCTATTTTAAATGTGCCCAGCCAATAAAAGATCACATTTAAGAAGTTTTAGCACTTGAGGTGTCTCCTCATGGTGAATTGACAGTGTTTTTAAAACAAGAATTCTAAGAAAAAATAATACAAATTTAGTGAGGTTTTTTTTCACATGTTCTTCCAAATTGCACATTAGTCCTTGTTTGGAACCTTTTTTTTTTTTTAAATCAAATGCCTGAGAGAAAGCATGGCTTCTCAGAAATGGCAACTGTGAATATTGGAGTTGCCCTAACAAATAAATCCTGTGGTGGTTATTGTAAAAGTCAGACACATTCCCATTCCAAAGAAGCATCAAATTTATTGTTACATATTCTTTCTTTTCCCTGCTGCCCTACATTAAACTACATGTTGCATACTAAGTTGTATATAATTGTTAGTTTCAAAAGTTAACACTGTAAATTAATACTAATGAAAATACACTTCACCATTTTTCCTAGCAACGGGGTATGTTCATTACTGTTATCAAAGCAAATAAATTCAAATTACAAATATAAATTTAAAGAACTATTCAGTACTCACTGGTCATAAAATTATTATCTGGAATTTACAGGAATTCATGAAGAAAATGAAATATGACCCTGTAGAAATGCATGATTAGATCAGTTGGCACAGCTCTTTAAATAAAGATTTTTAAAGTACTTAACAGTCCATAAAAATACATGTATAATTAACATAGATCATTTTTGAAGCAGACATGGGTGGAATTTATTTCTTGTTAGTATCATTTGGTTTGTTTTATATAATAAAAGTGAGTCATTATTTTTAAATTGCAAATGTTCTTCCCCTGGCCCTGAAACAGACAGTCATGCAACTGACATATTTTCACAGCCCTTAGCAGTGATACATGCAATTTTAATCATGGATATTAATTCCCTTCTTCAAGCCACCAGCCCACCCTTTTAACTACTCTATTACTTGAAACTGTTATTTATTTCATGCCATGAGCAGTGGTGCTTGAAAATTAAACTATAGATATTTATTATTTTGTTACTTTTGCCTCTGTGCATAAAATTTCTTCTTGTACATTGTTAAAGGGTAGAAAGCTCATCACTTCGTCATGGGCTTATCATCACATAACCCACATGTTGTGGAAATTGAATAGTGTGTGGATTTTGCATAAAGATATCAGCTATCAGAGATGAGCTACAACAACTGGTGACAGAAAAAAAATGGTTATACAACCATGACAACTGTTAAATAGCCTCCAATGCTCCAGAAAAGTCAGCGTAATTCATAACAACCTCAAGTGATATCACTTGAAAGCTGGGTATCCACAATGAAAAGACTAGAAATTCAATTGGTTGCAAAAGACACAAGGGGTTGCAAGATATTTGCCAACAATTACTTTGTCTAAAAATGTTTTTAAATAAATTGTCTACCTCAGGGATATACTGATATACTCTGGCTTTTCCCCAAAATAACCTATACTTATAGATTTTTGTTTTGGTTTTTTTTTTTTTAATCTTGACATTCTCAAAAATGCCCTCTTGGCTAGTCTTCAGTGAGTACCATCTGTAAATTTTTATCACAAACTAACTAGTCCTAGAATCTGCCTGGCTAAAAGCATTGCGAGTCATTTTGGGAAAAGTCAGGCATAGTCAGTTTTCACAGTCTTGAAACTTGAAATGATTTCTTCTAGCTTTCAGGAAGAAAAAATTCCTGGCATGAAATTCTGTGTTAGAAATTTTCAAATAAAGATAGAGGGAGAAACTAGAGTGTAGCAAATAGAAGGAAACTACATTAGAAATATGAGTGTCCTAAAAACAGAATTTGTTTGTCAAGAAGAAAGAAATTTGCATCATTCTTATCACAGCTACACCTAATTATTTATACATAAAGTAGGTTAAATATGTATTCCTGAAGCATACATAAGAATCAAAGGAAAATAGGCATTATATGAATGATTATAAAGGAATAGTGGATAGCCTCTGTGAGTTAACCAGTGCCCTAAACAACTAAAATGGCTCTTACTAAGAAAAACATGGTGGGTAGGGAAATGCATATGTACACTCTCCCATCATGGGCTAAGCTGATAGAGTGGGCCAGTCACCTCCACAGTGAGATGTTTAACCAGCATTCCTTTTTTTTGAAAAAATCTCAGTTACTTTTTTTTTCGTTTGTTTGTTTTTTGTTTTGTTTTTGTAAAAACCACTTCTAAAGAAGATGGAAAAGTGTCTGTCAAGAGTGAAATTTAAAGAAATACTACTTATAATAAGCTGTTTCCTGTGCTCTTATTGTTAACTTCTTAGACCCAAGGATTAAGAATGGAGTCTCGAGCCAGGCGTGGTGGCGCACACCTTTAATCCCAGCACTCGGGAGGCAGAGGCAGGTGGATCGCTGTGAGTTCGAGGCCAGCCTGGACTACAAAGTGAGTCCAGGTCAGTCAAGGCTACACAGAGAAACCCTGTCTCGAAAAAAAAAAAACAAAACAAAACAAAAAAAAAAAAACAAAAACAAACAAACAAAAAAAAAAGAATGGAGTCTCTAATAACCCATTATTTCAAATAGTCAACTTTTCTTTCTTTAGTGCCATTTTCCAAATATTCAACCTCCAAAGAACCTAAACTAGTGTATATGTGCCAATGCTCAAAACCAGGCATATTTTTACCTCTCTGGGAAGTAAGAGGTCCTTATTGATCTATTGTCATCTAGTGTCAGGGAACTGTTACAGGAAATTACAGCTTGAATGCACAAAAATAAAATTCAAGCAGATTGTCATTACAGTCAAACAGAACTGTGTCCGAAATCTTTCACGTTTCACATCATTGTTTGACCTCAGCCTCCTGAGGTCTCTCCAGATCCTTTTGAAAATGTACAGAGTGCTAAGAACACAACACCCCGTTCTAATGAATTTCATTATGTACCAATAATTCCTCTAATTTAATGTTGTGGGAGTAATTTGTTATCATTACTTACTCGTACATAGTTTTGGCTTCCTCTTGTTTAAACAACTGTCAGCATGAAAAAATTAAAAATTCTTACCATTGCTGACACCTATTGTCTGTTACACTGAAAATGAGCAGCAGCAGCATCAACAGCATCATCAGCATCATCAACTGTAACGTTTATTGGCTACTAATGTGGGCATGCACTATCTATATATGAGACACTTAAAGTTTCTTGAATAGAAGTTTTAAAGTGTGTACGTAATAAGAAGAACCTCCATTCAAATCTAGTCCCATATGCTACAACTCGGAAGCTCCTAAAAATAATTCATACTAAAGTGTTAAAATTAAATGCAACCGCCAAACTTCTCAAAAACTCACATTTGAAACAACAACAAAAAAAATAGTCTGAGATATTCAAGGCCTATTATCTAATAGCAATTTCAATTTGAATCCAAACTCGCCAGGGATCTCTGCAGTCAAGTCTGCATTCATCTCTCAAGAGGCATCCCCCTTTGCAAAGGCAGCCAGCTCTCCTATACTTCCTTCCATTGCTTCCTTTCCTTCTTTTTTTAAACTAACAGATAAAGGTACAAGGGAAATTCACATCACATTGCACATCTCGCATCTTATTGCCTCCAGCCCTTTTCTGTCCCTCTTAGCTTTGCTTACCTCTTTTCTGCATCAAAAGTCATCACCTCCTGCCTCTGTATCAGTTATACACTGCACATCAGGAAATCTTTCCATGAGAAGACCTTTGGAGGCTGTGCCTGATTCTCAAGTGGGGCTTGGAATTTTTAAGAGCAAATCATTATTCTCCACAGAAGAAATTATGGCAAATATAATTTTCTCTTCTTCTTGTGTGTAATTCACTCAAAATTATTCAAAAAGATTCTGAAAATGTGCAGAGTACATTGCTTCAAAACTGGGGGAAAGAGACACATTTGTTGTTAAGATGTAATGACGTTGAAATTTTTTCCATTCAATCACTTCCAATCTTCTGTTTCTCCAAGAAGAAATGCCTTATAAAATGGCAGTAACAACATCACCTAATCATGTGACCTATAACAATAATTACTGTTAAAATCTCTGTATAATTTACACTTGTGCTCACCCCAAGGCCCTTGGAACATTTTTAGACAAAAAGATATATACCTACTTTTGCTTTGGAGAACACAGGACTGAAGTCTTCCAAAGCAAACCCCTTCTCTGAAATTCGTTGATTTAATTTTTAAGATTTAATTTCACTAACCATAGCATAGAGCTTGAGAAATAATTGGATAAAACTAAACAAAATGACATTTTTGGCTTTCTTGGCTTAAAGGAGAATAAGAACAAGAACAACAACCACAAAAAAAAAAAAAAAAAAAAAAAAAACCTTCACTTACAATCCAGTAACATCTCCAGCCTACACACTGGACTTCTGTGTGATTCTGATGAATACATAAGCCATTCAATGCCGAGGATATGTCTCTAACAAAGAGGCAATATTTTGTTTTTGTCTTTGTTTTTGTTTTGTTCTGTTTCAGGCCTGGTGTGAAAACTGCCTGAATTATCATCAATCCTCTGATAGGCCATACAACGTGGCATTTTTAAAAAAGAGATTAAAAAATACCTAGTCACCATAGATAAATGTTTTAAAATATGCTAATGGACTTTATGCTTTAAATAGTGACTTTTACCCTTTCTATCCATTCTGTTGGGCCCTGAGGGAAACATATCTGCTGCTAATGCCAGCTTCCTCCATGTGAAAAGTTCTGTCTTTACTATACAGTGGGGATCAGTTTCTATATTGCTTCCACAACTCTACACCTTTAAACTATACTTTCTAGAACTAATGCTGCCCTCCAAAACTTAATTGGTCAGAATTCTGTGTTGGCTCAGGAGTATAAAATGCTTGCAGGGTAAACCACTCACCCATTCATTTTTCCAAGGCATCAAGGTGCCATTTAGTACCTGGAAAGAGGTAATTTAGCACATGGTTCTTGGTAGGAGCCACTGACTGAGCAGTTTATTCCTAGTGAGAATGTAACTCACCCTGGTTCACTAGAGAAACAGCCTCCTATTATAATGGAGATTATTATCGCCCATTTGCTCCTGTTTTCTGCCCAAGTCTCTCTGCAACAGCTAGGGGCCTCATTTATAAACAACCTATACTGGAGAACACCCATGATGCTCTCTGTATGAAAGCAGAGGCACACAGTTTATCCTTGGGCATATTATTATTTTATTATTATGTTATATGTATTCAGTGCATTTTCTCCAGAGAGCTGAATGCATTTCATGAAGTTTAAATAACCAGTAGGTATAAATCTATGCCACTGTCTGTAAGTTATTTAATAATAATAAACACAACTTGAGGGCAGAGAACTGGAATTATTTATTTATAGTTAACACATGAGAAGGAAAGGACATTTCAGTAACAGAAAATACTAATTTGAATTTCTTCTTTTATTTTATTTTTATTTTTTGTTTACTATAGAATTAACTAAATTTGTGTGTTCAACACTTCCATTGCTCATAATAAAATAGTCTGCTATTGTAGTGACTCCTCAGTCAATAAATGTTATCGACTGGTCACTGATACTATGTTTTAATGTATAATGGCATACAAAATATATTTAACTTCATTGTTGTGAGCCAAATAGCTTTAACTTTCCATGATCAACCTTTCCTTTATTTGTATATGTGTGCACATGTGTGTGCATATGTGTGTGCATGTATGTGTGTGCATATGTGTGTGTGTGCGTATGTGTGTGTGTGTGTGTGTGTGTGTGTGTGTGTGTGTGTGTGTGTCCATTCCTACTCCCTGGTGAGCAATGTCGTAATTTATAGAGGGCTTCTATTCCATTGGCTGCATTCTTCTCTAATTCCTGGCTACTTCTTCTCCTCCTTAGGTCTTACTTAGCTCCAGGCTTTCCAGAATCATTTTCTTGATACTTTGATTTCATTCCTCAATGGAGGTATCAGCAATGTCCTTATTCTTTCTCTTTAGTATCTCAAAACTATACTCAAGCACCCTTCCAGATTTTACATATTATATATGGAACTCTACCCATGGCAGCAAAGACGGGTCAGGTGAAGTTCAAAATCACCACTAACCTTCCCTCTACTGGAAATGTCTAACCATATTCCTCCTCAACCCAGTTCCCAGGCACTATATTCCAGTTTTATAAAATGTTTCCTTTCTTCTCACAACTCTTTCCTTCTTCACTTTTTATGCCCATTGGATTTCTATGTACGTCTTAAACAGAAGAATGCCAGTGTTGTTAGTATGAAGCCTATGATATATAGTGGTCCCATAGACATATTCTATTATAAGCAAATGATTATATTACGATAAAAGATTTCACCCATGTCTCTTCCTAACTCAGTCAAAGAAAATGATCCACATGCAACAGAATATGAAGTACATATCTAAGCAAGTACGAGGTTCTAGGTCCATACCCAGTTATGTCACCCACCCGACCAGAAACAAACATAATCTGACTCTGTCCTATAGACTGCATTCACTGTGACATGAGACAACCCTAATTTATACCCGTTGTCCATAAGTTACTATTAACGTTGCCCTGTGTCTTTCAAAACACTCCATTTGGTATTACAATTTTCGCGCATGCACCTGAAGAACATTTACTTCCATGTAGATTTTGTGAAGACTTTTAATACATGGAATAATGTACCCAACATTGCGCATATGTTGAATAACAACTATAAGTGATTTGACAACTTAGATAACATGTAGCAATTTAAAATTCACTTAGTCTTCTTAGAAAAAAATGTTCTGGGAACTGCATTGGTTATTTTATAGTGGTATTTATATTATTCAAATGATCATTTTATTTTTAATAATTGTTATCCCATCCCTTGTATCCTCCCATTCCTCCCTCCCTCCCATTTTCCCTTACTCCCCTCCCCTATGACTGTGACTGAGGGCAACCTCCTCCCCCTATATATGCTCATAGGATATCAAGTCTCTTCTTGGTAACCTGCTGTCCTTCCTCTGAGTACCACCAGGCCTCCCCATCCAAGGGACTTGGTCAAATATGAGGCATCAGAGTTTTATTATTTTAATTTCTTCTTTTTTTAAAAAAATCTCTCCTATACTTTATCCCCAACCCTGAAAGCTCTCCTTCAAGAAAATGCGTAGATGTCTGTACTATCACCACAGAAGCATAGATACTCTGGCCTAAGTTGTTGGCAGGACGTTACAGTCTTACGCAGGTATCTTCCCACCTGTGTTCACTGTGTACCTACCAGCCAGCATCCAAGCCAGGATGCAATCATCAGCACCATAGCAATCTCTTTCATCTTGCTTGAAGCCCAGTGGTTGGGACTGATGGGCCTGACCTCACTTATCTCAGATTTTGACAGCTCTGTAGAATCACTGAAGAGCCATTTAATTTCTTTCAGACATCCTCTTTAGCAAGCAACCATGTAGACCCTCTTACACATAAGACAAGATCTTCTAAGGAAAGTTTGTTTTAGGTTGTATTAGGTTGACTTTAAGCTGGATATTTCCAGACTCACAAATCCAACATTAGAACAAGAGGTCCCTAATTACTTGACAATATTGAGTCATCACCCCCTTCATCTTCTTTGTTGGCTTCCTCCCAACCTCTCTCCAACAAATCCAGTTTACATTAAGGTTCATGGGGGTAGGTGGAACAAGAATTACATATATTGAACATATCATCCTGTCACTACCAAGTGCTTTTTCCTTAAGATAGACAAGCCCTTGCCTAGAGAAATGGCTCAGGCAAAAAGACCCCATACTGTTCATCCAGAGGAACAGAGTTTGGGTCTCAGTACTCCGTGCAAAGGGAATCAGATTCCTCTGGCTTCCAAAGGATTCTGAATTCTTGACATCCTCACACAAAGATACATAATAACACATAAGTAAAAACAAATTCTCTTTAAAAAAAAAGACAAACAATCCCATCTTTAATGCCCTGTGTGAGTTTTGGATCTTCTCTATACGTTGGAGGGAGAGTTCCAGGTATAAAATGTACTTACAGCATGACTTTAGCCATTTAGACAGTATCTTCTTAGACTAACAACATAGGTTCCCAGAAAATGCACTTGTTATATTATTTATCTTGAATATTGAAGGTAAATTTGTTTGTTGTCTTTGCTCCCTTAAATTGTATGTCTTGTTTTCCTACTCTCTATCTCATCCTCTCCACTATGGTCAGAGAAACCTTGATGAAAATGGCAGCATAGACAATGATATTAAAGTTGATCTGTTCATCATGTAATACTAGTTCTAAATTCCCATCCATTTTTCTTTTTTGGAATTGAGGAAAGAGAAGCACTGTAATCAGAGTTTCTTATGTGTTGCCTCCAAGTACTTATTATTTTTAAGTTTTTATTATCAATGTGTATGTGTATTTCTATGTGTGTGTGTGTGTGTGTGTGTGTGTGTGTGTGT
>OU015753.1:70765764-70786609 GCA_907169655.1 Acomys percivali | reverse complement strand
AGATAGATAGATAGATAGATAGATAGATAGATAGATAGATAGATAGATAGATATGTGTGTAATAATATAAATGTATATGAAAAAGAAAAATATTAAAAAAGAAAAAAGGGAAAAACTTTCTAACTATAGAAGTATACTCCTGACTCAAAATTCATGTCCTTACAATGCAAGTATAGTTCTTGCATTCTAGTAGCCCCCAAAGCCCTAACTCATTACAGCATCAATTCAGAAGCTCAGGGTTTCATCTGACTCTGCAATGTAGTTCCCTTTTAGCTGTAAGATGGTGAAATTAAGTTCATCTGATTTGAGAATATAAGACAGACATTCCTACTCCACAGGGGTGAGGTAGCCTAAAAGAAACAAGTAACTGACTTCTTGTAAATCTGAAATCCAAGATGTGAAACCCAGCATTAATACAACTATGTCTTTGGCTCTGTGCTTTCTATCACGGGGACACAGGGGCTGTGGTTGAGTAACAAAGGCTTGGTGCTATGCTTGCTGTCCCTGTCACTTTGGGACATTCGATCTATGCAACAACTCTGATAATTTTATCCATGTAGCTTTCCTAGAATGAATTGGTTGTTAATTATTCCCTATGTTTTTGGTGTTGGGGGAATTGGCCTACTTCAATGCCATTACTCAGCTGATGATACATTATAATGTCCTCACTCTTGTGGTCTTACTGAATATCCCCCTTGTGAAAGCTACAGTTTCTTTTCAGTGACAATTTTCTACCTGGTTCTCTTGAGACTTGAGTAAATTTTAAATTCTAGGCAAAATACCCATAGCTCTTACTTTATGTATACCTTCAGGGCAAGGACCATATAAATGAAACTAAAGCCCATTATTTATACTTTATGGGGTAGTAGCCAGACCTACACCTTTGTCCATCTGAGCTGTGTGTAAGATGGCCCTTGATCTCTATAATGCAGGAATCATAGACCTGAGGTGGTGATGAATAGAGAATGGGAAGGCCATGTGTTTGCTTCATCCAAACCAACCCATTTGTGCGCTTTTGTAGACAGGACTTATCCTTAAGATCTCTGATGTGCCTTCAGGGTTTTTCTCCAAGTACATTTTCATTAGTGTTTAAAGTTAACATACAAAATTTTGGTGGGTGGTGCTTTTTTACTTTTTAACATTTATTTATTCTTCTCTCATACAACATGTTCAAAGAACAGCATACTCTCCCTCCACCTCTACCTGCTGTCTTCCCTAGATCTACACCCCCATGTCCTATTCCACCTTCCCCCAGATAAAAAGCAGGTCTCGGGGACGTCAGCCAAACACAGCACAACAAGATACAATAATACCAGGCACAAACACTCATATCAAGGCTGTGCAAGGCAACCCAATAAGAGGAAAAGATTTCTAGAGCAGGCAAAAGAGTCAGAAACACACCTACTCCCACTGTTAGGAGTCCCACAAAACACCACGGTAACAACCATAATATAATTGTGGAGAATCTAACATAAACTTATTCAGGCTCTGCAATTGCCACTTCAGTCTCTGTAAACTCCCATCAAGCCAGATTAGCTGTGTCTTCCTAGTGTCTGGCTCCCAAAATTTCTCCTCATCCTCCCCTGGGTAGGGGTATTACCCGAAGTCAGAGTGGTAGGTAACCAATGGAGACCTCCAACCTGAGCTCCCTCTCCACTGAATGTTTGCCTGTAGGTATCAAATTTCATTCCCATTAGCAACCAGAGGGAGCTCCTCTGGTAACTACTGGACTAGGCGCTGATTTTGAGTATAGCAGAATATCATTAGGAATCATTTCATTGATTTTTTTCCCCTGCCAGTCATGCTTGGTTCTATCCTAGGGTTTTTCTTTTCTTCTCAAATAGTATTTTTTTTTATCAATTATTTGAAATGTTCATACAATGTGTTTTGATCATATTCATATCTATCCCCACAACTATTCTTGGATAAACCCAGTTTCTGAATCTACTTAACCTCCCACCACCTCTCCCCCCTTCCTCCCTCTCTCCCTCCCTCCCTCCCTCCGTGCCCCCCCCCTCTTTAATTTTTAAAACCTGGCAAGTTTCACTTTGTATTAGTCAACAACTCTTAGGTTTAGGACCCGCCATCAAAAGTAGTCAATATAATAGAACTCACCATTAAAGTAGATAAATTCTACATTTCTAAGCAGGATGTGATTATGTTCATACCTATACACCTCTCTCAATGCTGGGACTTTTGTATAAATATGGTTTGCATGGGTCTTGTGCATTCTGTTGCAATTTCTCTGAGTTCATGTTTCTTTGTCCTGTTTTGTCTGAAAACACTCTTTTCCTGACATTACTTGTCACTTCTGGCTCTTAGAATCGTTCTATCCCTTTTTCTGCAAATATTCATGAGCATTGAGGGGAGTGATTCCATATAGATGAAATGTCAATAGATGGGTACTCTCAAGTCATATTATTTGAACACTGACCAATTGTGCACCTCTGTGATAATAGCCATCTCTTGAAAGGGTAAACAAAATTGAGAGATCCACTGATCAGTGGGGATAGCAATAAATCATTAGGTGTCATTTTAATGTGTTGTCCATGGACTACATTGCTTTCTTTTGCTGTGATAAATACCATAACCAGAAACAATTTGGTAGAAAAAATAATTTATTTGTCTTGTATAATCCATCACTGAGGAAAGTCAGGACAAGAACTTAAGGTAAGAATATGGAGGCACAAACTGAAGCAGTCATGAAGAAAGTCTACACACTTGGTAACTTATGTTTTTTTCATCTCTATTATATAGCCAGGAACCACCTGCCCAGGTATAGCATTAGCCATAATGACTTTATGCATATACCTCAATCATTAATCAAGGAAATGCCCTGCAGACATATCCACAGGCAATTTTATGATGGAGGCAATTCCTCAACTGCAGTTCTTTTGTCCCAGGTGGCTTTAGTTTGTGTCAAATTGAAATAAATTTGCTACACATTCCATTTATCTGAATAATAGTAGATTTTCCCCTTAGGACAATGTCTATAGGTTCTTTGCTTCATTAACAATGCCAAGGATAGGTTCCATTTCATGGAGCAGTCCTTAACTTCAGTGAGATAGTGGTTAGTTACTCTCATAATATTTATGCCACTATTGCACCAGTCGGTTGATTTTCCTAGGCAAGCTTGCAGGGTTCATGGCTTGGCCAGATTGATGATTACTTTTCTCCTCTAGTTCTTAACAACTTCCAGAATGATAAACAGTAGCAATGACATTTCAAGAACTGTACCCACTTGATTTCTCCATGTTTATGACTCACATATGTGGTATTTTCAGCAATAAATAGGGTGTTTCTATCCTGTTATGTAGAGTACCCAAGAGAAATGGGCATGGCCTGTAATGATTAAGGGTCCAAAAATTGTTTTTAAACACAGCAACAATCAAGCAGAGATTACTAAGCATTGTTCAATACAAACTCTCAGTACTAACACTATGAATTCCAAAATTTATTAAATTATTAAATGTTAATAACACAAACTTTTAAATAGATGGGTTTAGAAAATAGGACCCATCTTTTGGTTGCCTCTAAGAAATACATTTCACAATCAGTAACAGACACCACCATAGGCTAAGAGGAAGGAAAGGGGCATTCTAAACCAATGGAACTAAGAAACATGGAAGTGAATTTATTCTAATACCAACAAAACCTATTTCAAACTAAAAGTAGTTATAAGAGATAGGGAAGGATGCCATACTTATCAAAGTAAAAATATCTCCATTTGATTATTATTTTCTACTTCCTTTATCCATGAAGTCACTTTACCTAAGGATCTCATGGTCATGCCCTTTAGTTATCTTCCCTAAAATTCCCTTTCAGCCTTCCCAAGGCTAGCATGCAAACTTCTCAAACATTTACAACTACTTTGTCTTTTATTTAAAAAGTCAATCCTTAGTTCATTTTATTCTTCTCATTTGTCATGTCAGTATTTATCAAATGCATCTTTATCATTACCATCAACTATTTCCATTATTTGGAGAAATGGCTTCATACATGCCAGGCTTGCCTCAAATTGTCCATGCAGTTAAGCATGACTGTTAGATCCCAACCCCTAGCCTCTATCTCTCAGGTACTCAGCTTAGAGTAATACCCACATACTGGGTTTATATAATGTTATGAGTTAAACCAAGGGCTTCATGCATGCCTCTGGAGCACTCTATCAATGGAACTCTGTCTCTAACAGAGAAGATATCTTATTGAATAGTTTGTTTCAGCTAGAGTAAGGTAAAAGAGCAGAAGCATCTCTAGAAGTGTTGAATTTTAAAACCAAAGGCAAAATTTTACTTACCCAGATGTCCTTTAAAAGACATTAAAGTTTTTATATATAGAAGAAAAAAAGATGAGAAAATAAACCTAATCAGGTGGTTGAGTGAAAGACATGACAGAGAGTTCAGAAACTATAGGTGATCTGTGAATACTTTTTGTAAAACTAGAAAATGAAATGGTGAAGTGTTTGTTTGTGGTTTTGTTGGTTTGTTTATTTTTGTTGGTTGGTTTGGGATTGTTTATTTGTTTTGTTTTTCTTTGGTTTGGTTTGGTTTGGTTGTTCCATATGGTGGGGTATGAGTATAGATATTTATCAAAATATAATGTTTGCTTATGGAAGGAAATTCAGGAAATGAGAAATGTGATTCCATGGGAGATATTCCATCAGGCAATGGAGATGTATTAAGCAAGTGATGTGGTAGCTAACTTTGTCTTAAATAGAAATAGTTCTTTTCATGAGAAGGAAAGGATGTTTTCAAGTGGAGGCACAGCACAATTTTTAACTCACATATAATTTCTTTGTTCCTTCCTGGTTCATGCTTTTCATGTCTCTATAACTTTACATAAAATACTTCTCCTGTTTAGACTTTTCTTCACTATTTTGACATAAATGTGACTTCCATAAAATCTTCATTAAACTCCTCTACACTTCTGCCTGGGACAGATTTTTTTGCTTTTTATTTATATATTCCCACAACACATTTCATATCCTAGCAATTAGAGCCATTGTGTACTTATTCAATTCATTAAAATGAATTTTAAATTCTTACCATAAATTTTACATTCATTTACTTTATAGGATCATATTTACAAAATGATCATAGGTTATACCTCCGTTAAGCTTATAGTCTGAGGCAGACAAATAAATTAAATATTTAATTTTAATTAGTGTTGTAAAGGAAACAATAAATAAAAACAGGAAATTTAAGTGCTAAATGAGTAAGAACTTTCCTACTTTGGAAAGGAATGTTAGTAAGAGGGTGAATTTTCACTAATTCCAGCTCTGAAGGAAGAGAAATAAGTGTCTTAACAACATTCCAAGAGATCCCTGGGGTGAACAGAAGGGATTTCAAACAAGATGCATGGTATATGCACAGGCACTGATAAGGAACACACATCACTATGGGGACAAACCTAATAGCTCCAGTAAGTGGTCAAAGTGACTATATCTGTGTTGCTTGACACAGTTGTAATCCAAATACATATTTAATTTTGAATCTATGCTTGAATTTAGACTAATATTAAGTAAAATTTTAAATTCAGTCATTAGTAGTATTAATTTAATGTTTCATGTGATTAACAGGGATATGATGAAAGTGTTAGTGCATTGACTGCTTGGAAAGGAGAGCACTTCTTTGATTTAAATTTTATGTTCTGTGTACTGTGTTTTGCCTGCATGGATGTCTATATGTATATGTACCACTTGTGTGCCTGGTGCCCACAGTGATGAGAAAAGGGTGTTTTCCCCCTTTTGGATGGAGTTCATACTACACTGGTGCAGAGAATCAAACATGGGACATTTTGAAGAGTATCCAATACTGTATGGCATAAAGTCATCATTTCAGCCCCAGCATAGCACTTTTTTCATTGTAGAGTTTATTAGAAGGGCATAACCCATAACATAATGAATAAAAAGAACAAAACCAAAACTACAACACCATATATATTTTGCCATACCTTCAACAAAAAGTTATTAAACACTTTTTGAACATCTTATTGGTGTCAGGGGAAGAAAGGCAGAGATAATATGACATCAGTCCTAATGCTCTAGGCAAAGATTGTTTTTGACAAGATAAAAAAAGTATGAGTGAAAACTAAGGTAATAGATATACAAATTTGAGTTAATATATCCATTTATGAAGAAAAGTTCAAATTAGACCAACATTGGAGAAATTGGGACAGCCAGAAATTAGGTATATATAGTAGCTCATTTGGATTGTAGAATTTAGAATTATCTGAAGACAAGGTAGAAATGCTAAAAACAAAGAAGCAAAAAGCTGTTGGGGACAGTAGGCCATATGGCCAATGTTCAGCCATCTTGTCAGAGCCTTCACCTTTAAGTCTCTGTTTTTCCCAGACCTTGCCTTTCACCAGAAACTAGCTGACCCTGTTGTGGGTCAGGAGTTTGACTAAAGCTTGGGAGAATATTCAACAGTATGAAAATAAAATATAAGACACAAAAAAGGAGAGGAAGTCTGAAATATTGATCAAGCTCTCAAATTTTATTATTCAGGCAGCAGCTTTTATAAGGCAGAAGGTAGGGAAGCATATTGCTATAGCAACCCAGCTGCAGACTATCCCAAAACACAGGGAATTCCAGGCCGGGTCATGACGTCCTGCCACATAGAATATCTTCCTCTATCTTTATCTATCTTTAGTCGAACTGCTAAATCACAACAGGGTTGCTCCATCTCTATCTATATCTAGTCTAACTGCCGACCCACAACAGGGTCAGCTAGTTCTGGGGAAAGGCAAGGTCTGGGAAAAACAGAGACTTAAAGGTGCAGGCTCTGACAAGATGGCTGAACATTGGCCATATGGCCTACTGTCCCCAACAAAAAGCCATGATTAATCTAGTGGATATTAGATGACTTAAATTCCTGGTGATTTCAATCATCAAAAAGTGTCCATTTCTCTGTAGGAGAACTAAGAAATAACATAATAATATTCTTGCATTCATTTATTCATTTAAAATACTTATCAGTAGTTGCATATTGTCCATCAAGCAATCTTCTTGGTGCTGATAATTCTGTTTGTATGGGTTAATTTTATGGTAACTAGACATAAAAGATAGAGTCATTTGGTAAGAGATAATCTCATTTGAAGATTTGCCCTCATAGATTGGCCTATAGGCAAGTCTGTTGCACAACTTCTTGATTAGTGATTGATGTGTGAATACCCACGCCACTGTGGAAATTTCCAACTCTTGGCAGTTCACCCTGGAGTATATAAGAAATCAACCTGGATAAGCCATGAAGAAAAATCCAGTAAGCAATACAACTCCATAATTCTGGCTTCAATTTTTATCTCCAGGTTCTTGCCTTGACTTACTGCATTTATTTCTTAGTTTAACCTAAGTGTTGTGAGATGAAATAAACACTTCTCTCTCCAAGTGTAGTTTGGTGATTGTGTTTTATTGAGGCAACAGAAAATTAACTAAGACACTGTTGAAATAATATTATCAGATTTTAAGGGGGAAAGTCATTTTAGACTTTGACTTACTATAATGAAATCAGCAGGATAACATATTAATGGTAATTGGGGGCAAATGAATGTACCAGCTATGCTAAAGAACACTGAAAGTAATAGAAAAATCAATCTGTAGAGATATTCTAGTGTGTCTTGGTGCATTGATGGCACAAGCTGATGGAGATTTCGGTGGCTAGTGGCACACATAGGGGAAAGACAAACAAGGTTAAAGTCTGGAATTTTAAATAAAAATAAAGACAATTTAGCAAGACAATCCTGTTGAAAAATATGACTATAGTCAAAGGAAAACTCAAAATTGAAATAATTGGTTGATGTTAAGCGAAAGCACGAAACAGCCTACCTTACCTACCTACACAGTTTTTTTTTATTTTACTTTTTTCTGCAGATTATAGCCAATCATGATTTCTTAGTTATGTTAACCATTCTAGGTACGTGAAGTTTCTTATCTACATCCAGAACAGAATAAACTCACACTTTATAGAACAGTTGTAGTCTTAAGTGGCTACATTTTTTTAAAGGAAGTGGATGACATGGCTTCTGAAATTAAACAAAAATAAATTTAAGAAAGAAAAACTTTAATTAAAGAAACTATGACCTCAAGTGAAATTTTGGAGTTCCTAAAAGATACAGCTAAATAAAATTCTATTGTCTGCATATGCCACAATTTATTTAGTCACTCATCTGTTGATGGCCTCATGCTTTGTCTACAGGGTTGAATGCTTATAGAATTTTGTCCTGAACCCCTATTAACATTTGTAGCTAATCTAGCTGGAATTTTAATATGTGTAACACCGATGTATTTTTTTTCCTAAACCTTGGTTGGAAATTCTTCTTTTGAAAACTTCCAAATTCATTTGCTTAGTTATTAATGGAATGAATATTTTCAGTAAATGTCACATGCCTGGCTCCATCCCAAAAACCTTTCTGATTGCAGGATGTTTCACATATTTTTTGCCATAACTACAGGCCATAGGTTTCTTAATTGGTAGGTGTTAAATCCATATAATACATGAGAGATTCCTTCTACAATTTCACTTTTTAGTACAATGAAGGATCTTTTACTTCAATAATAAACTAATATACAAGAAAAACTGAAACAATTATTAAAACTCTTACGTGACATTTACATTCACAATGTCTAGTCCATATTGGCAACATGGAAAAGGTTCTATTATCTATCTTATCCTGGTGATTTCAAATTCTGTACCTAAATCATTTTATATCCTTACTTGCATTGAAACATCTTCTTAAACCTATGAACATCTTCTTAAATTTGAAACAACTAAGCTTAATTGTAAGACTTTATCTATCTAATCTTCAACCCCATCAAAGACTTGAGAAGGAAATAAATATTACCTAAGTATGTAGGAAGTACAGGGAGGCAGCTTCTAATACTAAGAAATGTCAGACAGCTGGCTGCCTGAACACTCACCCAAAATTCTCTATAATGTTGGAGAAAAAATCTTTAGCCTTATGGTCTGGCATATCTGACAAGCATATTTGTGAAGCAGGGACTAAGGAGGACTTGCTTACCCTGTCTTGGAAGAGCTAGGCAGTCAACTTCCTTGCATTCAAGTTTTGGTCATTTTCTTTCTTTTTTTTTTAACCTTTTTTTTTTAAATTTTATTAATTTATTCTTGTTACATCTCAATGGTTATCCCATCCCTTGTATCCTCCCATTCGTCCCTTCCTCCCATTTTCCCCTTATTCCCCTCCCCTTTGACTGTTCCTGAGAGGGATTACCTCCCCCTGTATATGCTCATAGGGTATCAAGTCTCTTCTCGGTGACCTGCTGTCCTTCCTCTGAGTGCCACCAGGTCTCCCCCTCCAGGGGACATAGTCAAATGTGAGGCACCAGAGTATGTGAGAAAGTCAAACCCCACTCTCAACTCAACTGTGGAGAATGTTCTGACCATTGGCTAGATCTGGGTAGGGGTTTAAAGTTTACCATCTGTATTGTCCTTGGCTGTTGTCTTAGTTTGAGCGGGACCCCTGGGCCCAAATCTGCCTATCATAATGTTCCACTTGTAGGTTTCTAGGACCCACTGGATCCTTCTACTTTGCTATTCTCACATGGTTCTCTCATCTAGAGTCCCAATAGGATGTCCTCCCCTCTGTCCCACTTTCCTGGTAAGTGAAGGCTTTCATGGTACATGCCCCTTGGGCTAGTATGCAGATATAAGTGAGTATATACCATTTGAGTCTTTCTGCTTCTGGGTTAACTCACTCATTATGATCATTTCTAGCTCAATCCATTTATCCACAAATTTCGAGAATTCCTTGTTTTTAATTGCTGAGTAGTATTCCATAGTGTATATGTACCACAGTTTCTTTATCCATTGTTCTACTGAGGGACATTTAGGCTGTTTCCATGATCTGGCTATAATGAATAAGGCTGCTATGAACATGGTTGAGCAATTTTTTTTGTTATGTACTCAAGAAATTAAACACCACCAAACCAAATAACCCAATTGAGAAATGGGGCTTGGAACTAAACAGAGAATTCTCAACAGAAGAATATCAAATGGCTGAGAAACAGTTAAAGAAATGCTCAACCTCCTTAGTTATCAGGGAAATGCAAACCAAAACAACTCTGAGATTCCATCTTACACCCATCAGAATGGCTAAGATCAAAACTCAAGCGACACCACATGCTGGAGAGGATGTGGGGAGAGAGGAACAGTCTTTCTATATATTCTTATATCCCACTCTTTTCTTAATCCCTTCACAATGACAAACATCCATCACCCAATAGAATAGCCAAAACCTATCCATCCCAAACTAAGAGAATAAGATGTTGTTCTTAAGATTGCTTCCTGCTGATTTGGGGTGTAGGATACCTTTTAGGGGGTCAAAGAGAGTTGGAAAGAGATGGTTAAGAAAGCTACCTGTAACATTTTTTGTTCAGCCTCTACATGCTGAGAAAATGCAAGCTTAAATGAAGTCCTCTTTGGAACAACTGGATAGGCTGGACCAATCGGAATCAGCAACTTTCTTCGAAGCTGTCCTGGAGACAGTCTTTGATGGAACAACAACTGAAACAATCTGAGGCTGGAACACACAAGATGCTAAAATAAACGTGGGTCAGCATCCTTGAGGATGAGTCCAATCAGGCCCATCTTTACTTTATTAATTTTTTCCTTTTATTTGGTAAATATATAAGCTCTCACAAATAACATACAATTCTGCAGTTATACTATGCATGGAATGGGCAAGGTGTATGGACCAATTAAAGATTATTTTGTACTCTTTATATGAGCAAGTGAGAGACCTATCTTTATTTAAGCCTGTCTGGCTTGAATACCAAACTGCAATACCAACTTTTAACTATGCCAATTAAAAGAATGGCATGATAGGTCCTGAGGAATTTGTAGCTAAAAGATTCACTGACAATGCATAGATATTTATGTCTCAGCAAGTTTTGGAGTTGTCCTCAAAGAGGAACCAGAATATACATTACGTACCTTGTTCTTGATTTTATTTCTTCTTGTGTGTAGTCAAGATCTTCAAGGGCAGGCATCTCCCTATGTCAAATCTGATTCTTATCAGTTTGGACTGAATCCATAGTTTTTCTTTTCCTATTACATAAACATAAACCCCTTTCTCAATATAGCCTACATCCTTTCTTCCATTTGGGAATTTTATGTTTATCTAATTCAACAGTATTTTCTAAAAGCCAGAATTTTTTATACAGATGTGCTACTTTTCTCATTGACTTTTAAAAAATACTTTAAAAAATTTAAAGTCAACAAAGCACCATTTAATCTATCTCTAGGATAGTCTTTATCCCCTTTCTATTCTCTGAGCATCTCTCTTTTTTTTTTCTTTTGCATGTCTTAAATTTTTGTCATATATTTTCATATTTGCTAAATCTGTAGGAGAATAAGACATATCTATAACATTTAATATGTAATAATGTCCAAAATACTAAGTTCCCATGCATCTCAATGGATATACATGCTAAAGAACATCAGGCACAATCCACAAAGTCACCTCTAAATATTCCTTTTCTGAATTAAAGGCAAAAGACCATTGGAATTCTGAGCATGCATCACTAGCATTATATCTCAAGACATACGTATATCTTAATTCTCCAAACTCTACAATATGAAGCATATAATCTATTGTGTAACATTGATCTAAGGCAAAAATCAAACAAAATCTGTACTCATAATTCAGAATACAGACCATCACCTAGTAAGTGATCATTGACAATATAAATATAATACCCAGTCTGACCATGTTTGTTTATAACTGATGCCTTTAAATTGCATCTCTATGGGCTTCCATTGTAATTCCTCAAGCCTTTGGATTTTTTCTCATATGGACCTACCTCATTTGGTGTTATTTTTTGTCTTGTCCTTATGCTATCCTTTTCTATTAGTAATTTATTTATTTATTCACTTTACATCCTGGTTGTAGCCCACTCCCACCTCTTCTATCAGTCCCCCCCTCCCTTCCCCCCTCTCCCCCCCCCCCCCCCCTATTCCTCAAAAAAAAAGAAGCCCCTCCCCATTGCCAGCTCATCAAGTTGCATCAGGACTGAGCAAGTTCTTTTCCCCTGTGGCCTGTCAAGGCTCCACCAAAGGGAATTGCTTTCAAAAAGTGGGAAGCAGAGTCCATGTCATAGCGAGCTCCTGCTCCCCTTACTAGAGGACTCACATCTGCCCATCATCTATATCTGTGTAAGGGGTCTAGGTCCAGGCTAAGCAGGGTCCTTGGCTGGTGCTTCAATATCAGCAAGCCCTTCTAGTCCCTGGACAGTTGACTCTGTTTGTTTTCTTGTGGAGCTCCTCTTACTTCCAGGTCCTTTTCTATTTCTTCCCACTTTTCCACAAGACTCCCAACCAACTGCCCAATGTTTGGCTGTGAGTCTCACCATCTGCTTGAAACTACTGCTGGGTGAAGCCTTTGGTTTCAGAATGGATTCTTCTGAAGGTTCCCTACCTTGATTCAAAGATTTTTTTCCATCATCTGTTTTATGGGCCATCATCTAGTATATAATTTTTCAGTCTCTTCTTCCTCCAATTCTGCCTTGTCCTGATTTCTTCAATAGAGGATATAGAAAACTGTAATCGCCATTGGAAAAATGGCCATTTGTATGCTGGCAAGCAAAGTTGTAAGGAATACAGTTGCATTGTTTAGTGTTTTCCATTTTTTAACACCGAAAATATTTCTCTTTTTAACCTCTAACTTTCTCCTTAAGGACTTGACTTTACTTTCCTACACTTAAACCAAACAGTTTTCCTAAGCTTTTTTGTACTCAGTTTCCCATTTCTTTTACTGTTTTCCAGACTCAATACCGTACAAGTTCTGATGCTTGGATCTTTTTAGTTTGTACCTTGCTCTGTTATTAGTCCTAGATCAGCCTTTTACCTAGCTTATTACATGAGCTGCTATCTCGGCCCCATCCCCCTCAGATCTGCCCATTTTTGCCCAGAAGCAGCTATAGATTTTTGGGGCATGGACCCATATTAGACTGTGCTTTTTCCCACAAGCAACCTAGGTTTTGACTCTTATCTAGAACTGTGCTGTGCTTGGGAAAAAAGGATATCTGCTGTATCCATTGGATCTGCTCTGAGAGACTTCAACACAGTCTCCCTAGTTCAAATAGTGGACCTGCACCTCTGAAATGCACTCAGCTTGGATCCCTACATTTTGCCTAGGAAGCCACCTTTCATCAGGGACTTCACAGGCCATAAGCTTAGATTCAAGTCCCACATTCTGTGTGCCATATGATGTAGGTGGGTTTTCCTCTCTTCTACAAGACACATGAGACCAAATTGTCATTTTACAAATACCTAGGCCAAGTCAGTCACTGCTCTCCACACAATTGTGGAGAATGTATTGTCCTTTGGCTAGATCTGGATAGGGGTTCTAGGTTTACTGCATGCATTGTCCTTGGTTGGTCTAGTAGTTTGAAATGACCTGCCTGGCTCCAGATCCATCAGGCTTAATGGTCATCTTGTAAGTTTCTAGGACCCTCTGATTCCTTCTATTTCCCCTCTTCTTCCTTATCTCTCTCACCTAGAGCCCCAATTTGAAGTCATAGTATCTCTCCCAATATCCTGCTAAGTGAAGACTTTCAGGGGACATCTCTGGTTTGTGTCCAAGTATCATTGAATATATACCATTGGTGGGGAGACCTGGTGACACTCAGAAGAAGAGTAAGCAGGCTACCAAGAAAAGACCTGATAGGCTGTGATCTTATAGTGGGGGAGGAGGTCCTCTTCTGTCACACACATAGGGGAAGGGAGTATGATGAAAGAGGGAGGAGGAGGGAACAGGAAGATACAAGTGAGGGGATTAAAATTGAGATGTAATCTGAATAAATTACTTAAATTAAAAAAACAAAAATCTAAGCTATATTGCTAGGTTCTTCTCATTATATGAATTTACATTATGCCATGTGGCTGGTTACCTATGTTGGGGTACCATATGTCCTGTCCTTCCACATCTTGCTAGTGAATCTCATGTGCCTGACCCTACCCCAGAATTCTTTCTGCCTGCCAGATGCTCCATCACCTACTTCCTTCCTATGCTATTGAACATCATTATTGCAGGTACTACATCCATACAATATATGAGGTATTCCTTCTACAACATTGATTATTATTATTTTTTACTGTGCAGAGCTTTTCAAGTGCATGTAATCCACTTTTGAATTATTGCTGTTATTAACTGCGGTTTTAGAGACCTTTCTGGAATATCCTTGAACTGTTTTGTATGTTTCCTTAAACAATGACAAAGCTCTAAGTTTACATTAAGGTGTTTGATTTACTTTGAATTTATTTTTGCATATACTTCTACATATGGATACCAATTTTTCTCAACATCATTATTTGATAAGGAGGCTACCTTTTCTTAAAGATATGTTTTCTGCATCTCTTAGAAGTCAGATGATTATAGCTGCATAGCTTTTACTTTTGGCCCTTCCATGCTATTCCATTGGTCTACAGGTCTATTTCTTACACCATATTGTTTTTTGAATTATGGCCCTGTAGTATGATTGAAAATTAGGTCACTTCTGCCATCAAGAGTGTTTTTTATACTTTTGCTTTTCAGGCTCATTCATGGTTCCATGTTAATTTAACATAGTTTTCTTTTTCTTATTTTATGAAGAAAGTCATTGTAAGATTGTCAGGGAGTGCAGTGAAATTCTGGCTTGCTTTGGGTAGTATCATCATTTCAATTTTGCAATTTCATGATCATAGGTGTGTTACTATCTTATGGTGTCTTCCACTTTTTCTTCTGTTTTGAACGTATTGTAGAAACATTTCTCATTCTTGGGTAGCGTTGCCCCTGGTTTTTATTGTTCTATTTTGCTTTGGTTTGAAGCTATCATGAATGTGAATATTTTACCTCTGTATTGAAATACAATTTTTAATACTGATTTTAAGTCCTCGTATTGTGCTTTAAATGTTTGTAAGACCTAAGAGTTTTCTTAGTTTATATGTTCTTTTAAGTTTATGATAATATCAACCACAAATAAAGATAACTTCATTCCTTCCTTTTGTGTTTGCAATCTATTTGCTCCTTTTTCTTGTCTTATTACTTTAACTAAAAGTTCATGCCTTCTGTCCAATAAGAGTGGATAGAGTAGACACCTTTGTGTCATTTCTGGTTTTAGGAAATTTTATAAAACTCTTCTATTTCTTATGATATTGGCTAAATCTTTGCCTCTGTTATGTTGACATGTGTACTTTCTCTTTTCAGTTTCCATGGGGTTTTCATCATGAAAAGACATTAAATTTTCCCAAGGGCCTTTTCTGAGAGTTCTGTGATTTCTATTTTTGAGTCTATTTATGTGCTATATTATTCACATGTTAAACTATCACTGAATCATTGGAATGAAATCAGCTATATCATCTTTTAAATGTGTTGTTGGGGTTGTTTGGAAACTCTTTCTGAGAGAATTTTCAGGGAACTCAGATGATAGTGTTTCTTCTGGTTGCACTCTTGTCTGGGCTGGGTATCAACGTAATACAAACTTAATAAGAAGACTTTCACAATGTTTTTTCCTCTTTATACTTATAAAATGTTTGGAGAAGTGTTGATTAGTCCCTTTATAAACAGCTAGTACAGTTAATTGTGACACTGGATACTCCTAGCCTTTTTTTTTTTGTTTGGGAAACTATTGCTATTTTGATCAAATTGCTTTTTATAAGCTCTGTTTTCTTTTGTTTATGTTTTCCTGATTTAATCTTGCTAGGTGTAATGTTTCTAGGAGCTCCTCTTTCACTTCTTGATTCTTCTACATTATTGGAATCTATTTTCTCAAACTGTCCTCTTCTGATCCTCTGAATTTCATTTGCATCTATTAAAATTTCCCTATTTTCATCTCAGGTTTTACTGAATTGAGTTCTCTCTTCTGATTATTTGAGATGAGTGCTATCAATCTTTCTAATCATTTCAAAGAATCAGTATTTCATTTTGTCCTTCCTGCAACATTCCCCTTCATTGACCACATTGACAAAATATTTCGTATTATCTCAACAGTTCCTAAGGTTTTCAAAAATTTCAACCTTTCAATCTTTCTCAGATTAGGTTGTTTCCAATGATCTACCAAAGAGTTCTAAGGTACATTCTCTATCATTTAATTCTACAAAAGCTATTGATAAAAGAACACAGAGAGTTAATAGCTTCTTGAGTACAAAGAAAATAAAAATAAAAAGATCACAGACAGCACTCAAGAACTATAGAAGATTCATTGCCTGAAGGCAGGAAAACATGCTGCCTTTGATCAGTGATGGGAGAGATATATTGGAAGCATATACTCATATGCAGGAGGCACTTTGAGGAGGGTACAGCATTGTGGATGCTTAACTTTCCATTGATCACTCTCAGTCAAGATCATACCAAGAATGCCTCCATACTGAAAAGGCAATGTTACAATTTTTATTGTTTAATTTTGTTTACATTGGTGACCAGGTACAGTTTCCAACTCATATCAAATTGTTTTAATTAAGATAAAGGTTCATAAGATATAGGTTCATAACTTAATACTAAAATTTTCAGGATGCAATTCAAATAAAGAAGGAGGAAACATTTCCTCACCAAGGAAAAAGGACAGTAGATGCCAATGTGAGAAGATACAATCTTAGAATTATTGAAGATTTAGCTAGATATAAATGTTGCAAGTATGTTCTAACAGGTACAGATTAATACTTTTGGAACAAATAAAAAGTGGGAAGTTTCAGAAGAAAATAACATGGGACCATGGCATTGTGAATTAAGGCAGTTGACAGCTGCCAGGAGGGATGAAGTCAATGTCTTTAGTGATGTAGCCATGGGTCAGTTACACATTATACAGTGTGTAGCTCCATACCTGTGGACATATTAGCAGTCCTGATAAAACCCTGTGAGTCACACAGAAAAAAAAAAGACATGAAAGTGGGATAAGGACTTAATGGGAGGGACAGAGTGTTGCTGAGAATGGGAGAAGGATAAGAGAAGGAGGTGGATAAATATGATCTCATATATATTCGTATATATGAATACAACATTTTCAAAGAATAAATTCATTTAAAACTTTTGTTTAAAAATCAGAACAAAATTTCAGCCATTCAACATACATGGATACATCAATCCATTAAAAATATTGCCATTTGTTTTCTCCATAATGTGGGTTCATGGTTGAAAGCTTAATTTTTCACTGTGATATGGCATTGTGTCATTCCTTCAACTAGAAAAATGAGCTCATAAATCAGAAAACGAATTAAAGTTGAAGAAAAAAATAAAAGGATCCCAACAGCAACCTCTGGTGAAAGCTGAGCACAAAAGAGAAATAGAAGCAAATGTGCATCGGTCTGTCTTGTGAAGGGACTCAAAAGCAATAAAGACATTGCAAAGGGAAAGCACTCTGCATGCTAGCCCTGGGTTCCTCTTATTGTGGAGTCTAATTAATGGTTATTTTCCTCCTGATGTTTATTCTAGAATAACAATAAAGTTCATGGACCTCTAATTCTACATTGTTTTTTACCAGTGATCCACCCAGTTTTATATTGTCTTTAAAAAACTTAATGTGTTTAAATGTTCCTAAATTTACAAATAAAAATTTTTGACCATAATTTTCTTGGGATTTGAAGTAAATTATTTGTCACTCTATGGCTAAACCTTAAAATCCAGAGCAACAAGCTGTCCTGGGTACATTATGTGAGGGTCTTTTCTGTGGTTTATTTTCATGTTATATGCTAACAACCTGGTCTTTATTGCTAAGATTCAGAATATCTCTATGGAGAAATAAAGCATGTCTTTGCAAATAACATATATTTGTCTGAAAAAGAATGGGAAAGGGTGTTTTTGACAGTGATGAGCTGTCAACGTCCATAAAAAGGATTTTGGTTTTTTTTTTATTTTCTACTTTTCATATAAATGAAAAAACACGGTATTTTCTTAAATAATAACACGCTTTCATCAAGTTTCAATAAAAAGGAAGTTTTACATTGACTTTAACTAGGTCATGTTATCATGACAAACTGCCATGATAAGCTTTCCATCAGCCATGTAAGGAAAGAATTAGATGCTGTAGGAAAGGGTCCTGTTTCTCAACCTGGGTCTAAATCATGAATCCTTTTCAAGAGAACAATGTGAGAATAGCAATGTAGAAGGATCCAGTGGGTCCTAGAAACCTACAAGTAGAACATTATGATAGGCAGATTTGGGTCAAGGGGTCCCGCTCAAACTAAGGCACTAGCCAAGGACAATACAGGCGGTAAAATTTAAACCCCTACCCTGATCTAGCCCATGGACAGGACAGTCTCCACACTTGAGTGGAGAGAGGGATTTGACTTTCTCATGTACTCTGGTGCCTCACATTTGACTATGTCCCCTGGAGGGGGAGACCTAGTGGCACTCAGGGGAAGGACAGCAGGTCACCAAGAAGAGACTTGATACCTTATGAGCATATACAGAGGGAGGTAATCCCTCTGAGGAACAGTCATAGGGGAGGGGAATAAGGGGGAAATGGGAGGGAGGGGAGAATGGGAGGATACAAGGGATGGGATAACCATTGAGATGTAACAAGAATAAATTAATAAAAATAAAAATAAACTGAAAAAAATAAAATAAATCATGAATCCACATTTTCAAGAACCTGTTCATACTTTATCAACAAGAATCTCAACATATCCCTATAATGAGCCTTCATCTTGTTCTTGCTGCTGTTTTATCTTTGCCTCCATATATGAAAAAAAGCATCTAAAATACTGCTGAGAACATATAAGCATCTTTGAACATTTACAACTAAGATTATATACCCTCAATGCAAAGAAATCATGAATGTCAACCTAAGGTAATGTTGTTTTGAAATTGTAATGTCAGAAACATGGATAAACATGATTATGCCTTTCCATAGATTCAATAAATTGGTATTCAATAAATTCATATAGTGAATTCATGTGGCTTCTGTTCAACAATTTTTCAGATATTCCTATTTTCCATGATAACCTGGCTGAGGTAAACACAGAGCCATTTATTTAAATCTTAATTGTTAGAATCAATTCTCAGATCAGACATCATGAAGTAAATATTCATGTAGGCTACAGTGACTGTAAGAGTTCAAGGGGCAGAAGTTTCAAAGAGGGTTGGGAAGCCAAAGATGAAATGTTTTTATCTCCATATTGATAAGACAATGGACCTGACTGGCTGCAGAGAAGAAACTGCTCTTGTTCGTCAGAGCTATGTGACTCACATATTTCAAAGTAAAGCTGCAGAGCTGAGTCCAGATGAAGAAGCAAAGGAGCAGGGATGGTTCCAGATGAACAGACAAGCACAAGAGATAGGAGGTCTAGACTGGCTTATAGATGGAGAGGCAGACAGAAATGTGAGCTGAAGCCACTGGAACAGTGGAGAATCTTCTGCCTGTTGGTCCTAATGCACATATTGGTTGGTAAATGATAGGTTATGGAAGTCATTGACACTGTATATCTTGGTGGCTTCCTACTGTGAGATCCAGGTGAAGGAATTATTAGTTTTATTTACTCAATAAGTTCTTGAATCTGATTTTTTTGACATGATCTTAGCAGGCCCATATACACCAACACTCTCAATTCACACCCATAAATATTTTCAGAGTTGCACCCATTACAAATACAGGAACAAGTCTTTTATCTTTCTGTGCTCCATGTCAAGTGAAAAAGATACTGCCATTTATGCACTGATCTAAGTATAAAATGTTCCTTCATTTAAAAAGTTTTTTTCTGTGAAAATAAGTCTTTTAAAAACACACATTGACACAGAATGAAGTAGTTTACATCAGGGGGAAAGAATATTAAATCCTTCTATTAAGCTTTACAAACACAGTAAAATTTTACATTGGGGCTGGAGAGATGGTTCAGTCAATAAGAGCAATTACTGCCATCTCAGGGAACTGAGTTCAGTTCAGATCATAGTACATGGCAGCTCACAATCAACTATAACTCTAGTTCCAAGATTGTCTTCTGAATTTTTTGGCATTGCACATACATGATGCATACACATGCATGCAGATAAAACACTCATATGCATAAAATAAAAATAAGATTTCAAAACCATTTACATGTTTCTGTCCAAGAAATACATACACATACCTATCACTCACTATAGGGAAAAGCATTAATTTTTAATTCAACAAATATATTTTAAATACCCACCAGAAACTATTCTAACCTTCAGTAACAGCATAGTAAATTATTAAGTAAATGAGGCTGTCAAAATAATTTACATTTTAGCCAGTAAACATAATAAATATGACATTTTATAAAATAGAAATTTTAAAATACAATGGATTGAATCCAGGTCCTTGTTCATAGCACCCAAAGAGTTCTGAGCTATACCCTCAGCCCTTGCTTTATGAGGCTAAATATTACTATTTAGCCCCAAATAAACCCTACAACAACAAATGGCAACAACAGAAGTATCCAAAATTATGGCAAGTAAATAATATCCACACACGACCACTTATTGTATGTTCCCATTTGGAAAAATGTATCTAGAATAGACAACAGGTCTATAGAGAAAGAAGTAGGTTAGTGGCTGCCTGGGATTGGAATACAAAGAGGTGATGACTGCAAATGATCCAGAGCTCTTTGTGGGGGGATGGTAGAAGAGTTCCAACATGGATTGCATTGATTTTTTTTTTACCTTCTTCTCCCCATGGAACAGTATACTTAAAATACAAAAAGTTAGAGCTAAAGAGATGGTTAAACAGCACTTACTCCACTACAAGAAGATCAAAGTTCAGATCTAGCACCCACACCAGTCAGCTAAATATGTCTGTTAACTCCAGTTCCAAAAAAACTAATACCTCATGGCAACTATACAAACTCATACAAAATAGAAAGAAAGAAAGAAAGAAAGAAAGAAAGAAAGAAAGAAAGAAAGA
>OU015753.1:70711700-70765754 GCA_907169655.1 Acomys percivali | reverse complement strand
AGAAAGAAAGAAAGAAAGAAAGAAAGAAAGAAAGAAAGAAAGAAAGAAAGTTAAAGTGGATGAACTATTCCTACAGTTGTAGTAGTTTTAAAAAATAAACACACATACATAGCCCAAGATCCAGAAATGGAAAGAAACATTAGTAGTTCCTGAAAGTTTAATGCTGGAGGTAAAGAGAAATTCATGGTTGACTCTAAGACAATTGAACATGAAACCTGAAAGAAGCTTGAAGTGCTTTGTGACTAAGCATGTAGCACCTAGGAGCTAAGATATGGGAATGAAAGTAAAGAAGTAGAAAGTTTGTACCTAAGGAAGATGAAAACTGACTGTTATGTTTGGCCCTGTGGTGGTCATTGTTCTTAGGATAAGTTCTTTTGTCAGTATCTTTGGCAAAAATCCAAATTGGAGAGGTTTCAGAAGAAAGTACGTGGGAAATGGACTGAGTACAGATAACGTCCAAGTCACATTTGTTCCTAATCTGTCTCTGCCTTAATTCTCTTAGTGTATATAACCAGCTTATGTGCATTAAACACCATGTGAACACTGTATGCCCACACACATAATTCATTCCAGACCTCCAGCCTCATCTCTAATGCCAAATACTTTCTCCTTAGCTCAACACAGAGTTCTAAAAGATATTAAATTGGAAATATATATATATATATATATATATATATATATATATATATATATATATATAATGTATAACCATCTTTCTATGTTGCTGAAAATTTTTACTTGTGTGGTAATTCATTTCTTTTCATATTTTTCAGGCAAATATAATAGTTGTTTCCTTGGTTTAGACATATGGATAAAATAACTGAAAACACTTATCTTTATATGAAAATGTCTTTCCCAAGATGTATATATTTCTTGCAACTCATTGAACTGCATGCTTTAAGTATACATATTTCCTTATGTACTTTTCCTCAAAACTTTATTTCAAGAAAAATATTATATATTAAAATATATTATAAAATGGAATAATAGTCTGTGTAAAATAATGGAAGGATGGAGAGATGGCTCACAATGGCTAAGAACATTTGCTGATCTTTCAGAGAACCAGAGTTCAGTACCTAGCTTCCATAACAAGCAGATTATAGACGGCATTGGTAGAGGCTTAAGAGGTAAATGAGAAAATAAAGGATGCAGAAAAATAATCTTATAAAACAGAATTCGATAAATTAGCACTGCTTACATTCTGAAGAACACATTTTAACACTTTGAGCACCACAGAGTACACACTTTTACATGCTAACATGATTAGATGATAATAATGCCTCTTCCTAAAAGGACATGTTAATCCAACATCTTATTTTGCTGTTCAACTTGATGGGTTTCATTTACAGGCAATACAAATTATTGTTCTGGTATTGTAATGTGCCTTTTTAAAACCTAACAGAAATTTTTTTCATGTGTTAAAAATTCTTTTTAGAGGTGTAAAAATTAAGACAGCAAATGACAAACCTCAAAGCAAGCACATGTTATGCTGTGATATTTAATAGGAAGTTCTTCTGGCACTGTGACAAATTATAAAATATTTGCTGAGCATCAGGATAATAAAATGTAGAGCTCTTTGAAGTTCACCATAATGATTCAAAGTATGCCTACAAATAGGAAAGATATTGAGACCTTGGCAGTTGACCACATAAAATATAGCTAAGCAAGTCATCTTCTGGTAGAATAGTAATAAAACAGTTCTCAGGAAGGATGTTGCCCATCATAAAGGAAGAACTGACCTAAAATTAGATCCATCTCCAGCTGGTCTTCACCAGATTCAGTCTCTTATGATAGCCAGGGAACAATGGAACGGCTATGCTGTGAGATGAACCAGTTCACTGGCTTGAACTTATTATATTTTTTCTCTCACAATGATTTAATGTCAACTTTGTATTTGCTATAAAAAAATCACCTCACCTTCATTTCCTCCTCAGCATTATGTAACACCATCCTCTTGCTTCTCAGGGATATGGCTGCCACCTGGCCTTCACCTCAAGCCAGCATTTTCTCTTTTCAATCACATTCATGTCTGTCTTGACTCTTGAATCATGACTCTGAGTCCAGATGTCCATCTGCTTCTCACTGAGAAGGTGTTGCCTACTTCCTAGCTCATTTATTCTCAAACAGTTTTCCTGCCACCTCAATTGATTCCAGATTTCTCTAGGAAATTTGGTGTTCATGTGTTGAACTGTCTGATAACATTACTTAGGTTTTAATTCCTGGTAACTGCCTTCTTCTAGCAAATAATGCTTGTCCAGCAGGGCCTGGATCAGAATGTGCTAGTTTGCAGTGCCTTCCTTTGACTGCATTAAAAGCTCACACTGTTATTATGAATGAAAGCTGGAGGAATGGATATATGGAAGACAAATAAGTAAATTCCAGAAGGTAGCTCATTATCTTGTTTGTAGAGAAGACCCCTCTTGCCTTCATCACACTTTACACTTTTAGGAAATATATTGTTTTTAAAATTCAAAATTTTTCTTTTCTGTGAGAAGGAGTTCAAGGCTCTTCCCCAATTTTTCTTCTAAGATCAACAATTTAAAAAATGGAACCTCATGAAAGTGAAAATCTTCTTTAGGCAAAAGATACTGTTAACAGAACAAAACAACAACATACAGACTGGGAGAAGACCTTCACCAACCCTATATTCGACAAAGAACTAATATCCAAAATACATAAAGTACTCAAGAAATTAAGCTCCACTAAACCAAATAATCCAATTAAGAAATAGAGTTCAGAGCTAAACAGAGAATTCTCAACAGAGGATTCCATCTTACAGCCATGAAAATGGCTAAGATCAAACAGTAAACTGAAAGCACATGTTGGCAACGATGTGGAGAAAGGGTAATACTCCTCCATTGCTGGTGGGAGTGCAAACTTGTACAACCTCTTTAAAAATCAATCTAGTGCTTTCTCAGAAAATTGGAAATAGTGCTACCTCATGAATAACTATACCACTCTTTGGCATATTCCCCAAAGATCCTCTACCACACAACAAGCACATTTGCTCAAACATGTTCATAAAAAGCAGGTAGCTGGGAATGCTGGCAGGATCCTGCCAGCAGAAGTGTTTGAGACAGTGTCCAGAATATCTGGACAATACTATTTCCAGGGGGAACAGAGAGCATGAATTTGGGGCCCTAAATCCACAGAGAGACCCAAAAGCCTCACAGGGAACAGGCAGCTGTGGATACACTCTCCAGCTGCAGCGCTAAATATGCACACTCAGCTTGTCTGTTCTAAGAACTTGGAGGAAGTGTGCATACTTCCCAGCAACAGAACATGTTCCCACAATTGATAACCAGGAGCTTTGTATCTGAGACAGAACTGTGGGCAGTGTATCTCCAGGCTAGAGCTACTGACCCAGGAAAAACACAAGAAAATGGGTGATTTTGACCCATTAGTCCCAAGAAAGCCCCAGATGCCAGTGTTTAGGTGAGTGTGAGTACAAAACCAAAACCCAGAGCTGAGAGTGTGGGCCTTACCTGTGCCTCTTGTCTCCCTCTCTGACCTATTTGTGGGCCTCTTGGCCCAGGGGAAACAGAAAGTGTGGATTAGGGTCCCAACATCAGAGACAGTAAGATTACTAGAGGTCAGCACAAAACCATAAGCAACAAAAACAAAACAAAACAAACAAACAAACAAAAAAAAAGGTATCTCCAGATTCCAACTATCCCAATGAAATCAACACTGAGAACTCAAATACAACTGAAACACAAGAAAATGACCTCCAATCCATAGTAATGAAGATGATAATGGAGGAAACAAATACGATTTGAAACCAAATGCAGGAAGATGCAGCAAAACAGATTGAAGACATTAAAGAGGCCTATAAAGAGGAACTGGAAAAAATCCAGGGAAAGACAAACAATCATGTGAATGAAATCAATAAAACAGTTCAAGATCTGATGGCTCATAGAGTCACTGGAAGAAAACTCAGGAAAATACAAGCAATCATATGAAAGAAATCAATAAAAACGTTCAAGATCTGAAGATGAAAATGGAAATAGTGATAAAAACACAGACAGAAGAAAGCCAGGAACAAGAGAACTCAGAGAAGCAGGCAAGTAATGTAGACCTAAGCTTCTTTAACAGAATTCAAGAGATGGAAGAACAATTCTTGCCAGTAGAAGATACTATGGTAGAACTAGAAACAACCATTAAAGAAAATGCTAAATATGAAAAATTCCTAGACACAAAATATCCAAGAAATAAAGGACACCATAAAAAGACAAAATATGAGAAGAAAAGGAATTGAGGAAAGAGAAGATGCCCAGCTCCAAGGACCTGAAAGTATCATCAACAAAATCATAGAAGAAAATCCACCCATTTTAAGGAAGTGAGTCCATATAAACATACAGGATGCCTACAGAACACCGAATAGGATTGAACATAAAAGAAAATCCTCCCACCACATAATAATCAAAACAAAAAAATATACAGAATAAAGAAAAAATATTAAAAGTGCAAGGGAAAAGGGCCAATTAACATTTAATGGCAAACCTATTAGAATTGCATATGACTTCTGAGCAGAGACCATAAAAGCCAGTAGGTCCTGTACAGAGGTCCTGCAAGCCCTAAGAGACCAAAGATGCCAGGCAAGACTACTCTATCCATGAAACTTACAATAACCATTGATGGAGAAAACAAGTTATTCCATGATAAAAACAAAATTAAACAGTGCCTAGCCACTAATCTGGCCTTACAGTAGTTAATAGAATGAAAACTCCAGCCCAGAGTGACAAACTACAACCAAAACTACATGGGAAATAGATAACTACATGGTCTCAAAAACATAACCACACAAGTACTATACTGCAACCAACATCAAAATCAAGAGACGTAACAGTCATAGGTCACTAATATCTCTCAACATAAATGGTATCAATTCTCCATTAAAAATACACAGACTAACCAAATGGATGCATAAACAAGACCCAACATTCTTCTGCATCTAAGAAACATATCTCAGCCACAAGGACAGACATTACCTCATGGTAAAAGGTTGAGAAAAGGTATTCCAAGCAAATGGACATAGTAAACAAGCTGGTGTAGCCATTTTAATATCTAATAAAATAGACTTTAACCAAAACTAATAAAAAGAGATGATGTAGGAAACTTTATACTCATCAAAGGTGAAGTCAAGGAAGATGATATCACAACTCTGAATATCTACATTCCCAATACAAGGGCACGCACATTTGTAAAAGACCTATTAACAAAGCTTAAACCATGCATCTATCCCCACACATTAATAGTGGGAGACCTCAACACTCCACTTTCACTGAAGGATATGTCAATGAAACAGAAACTATGCTGAACACAACAACATTAACCAACATCATGAATCAAATGGATCTAAGCGATATCTAGAGAAGTTTTCACCCAAACACAAAGGAGTATACTTTCTTCTCAGCACCTCCATGGAACCTTCTCCAAAATTGGTCACATAGTAGATCACAAAGCAAGCCTCAACAGATTCAAGAAGATTGAAATAATACCATGTATCCTATTAGATCACCGTAGTTTAAGGCCGGTCTTCAACAACAACAGAAATAACAAAAAGCCTACATGCATATGGAAACTAAACAACTCTCTACTTAATGAAACCTGGGTCAGGGAGGAAATAAAGAAAGAAATTGAACACTCGCTGCAATTCAATGAAAATGAAGGGGCAACATACCCAAATTTGTGGGACACATTGAAGGCAGTGCTAATAGGAAAATTCATAGCACTAAGTGCCTTTATACAGAAATTGGAAACATCCCACATAAACAACTTAACGACACATCTGGAAGCCCTAGAAAAAAAAAGAAGCAGAAATACCCAAGAGGAATAGACATTTGGAAATAATCAAACTCAAGGCTGAAATCAATAAATTAGAAACAAAGAGAACAATTCAAAGAATCAACAAAACCAGGAGCTGGTCCTATGAGACAATTAACCAAATAGACAAACAGTTAGCCAAATTAACTAAAAGGCAGGGAGATAAGATCCAAATCAACAAATTCAGAAATGGAAAGGGAGACATAATAACAAACACTGAAGAAATACAAAGAATCGTAAGATCCTACTTTAAAGGCATATATACCACAAAAATGTGAAAATCAAAGGGAAATGGACAACTTTCTTGATCAATTCCACCTGCCAAAATTAAATCAATATCAGATAAACAAATTAAATAGTCCTACTTCTCCTATAGAAATAGAAGCAATCATTGGTAGTCTCCCAACCAAAAAAAGCCCAGGGCCAGATGGTTTCAGCGCAGAATTCTACAAGACCTTTAAAGAAGAGCTAATACCACTACTCTTCAAGCTACTCCAAAAGATAGAAATGGATGGAACATTACCAAATTCATTCTATGAGGCCATAGTCACATTGATACCTAAACCTCACAAAGACCCAACAAAAAAAGAGAATTTAAGACCAATTTCTCTTACGAACATTGATGCAAAAATACTCAATAAAATACTCACAAAACAAATTCAAGAACATATCAAAGATGTCATTCACCATGACTTCATTCCTGGCATGCTGGGATGGTTTAGTGTACAGAAATCCATCAATGTAATCCACCATATAAAAAACTGAAAGAAAAAAATCACATGATCATCTCCTTAGATACAGAAAAAGCATTTGACAAAATCCAACTCTCATTCATGTTTAAAGTTTTGGAGAGATCGGGAATACAAGGTACATACTTAAACATAATAAAGGCCAACATCAAATTAAATGGAGAGATACTCAAGGAAATTCCTCTAAAATCAGGGACCAGACAAGGCTGCCCACTCTCTCCTTATCTTTTCAAGATAGTTCTTGAAGTTCTAGCCAGAGCAATAAGACAACAAAAGGAGATCTAGGGTGTCCAAATGGAGGTGTCCTATTTGCTGATGATATCATAGTGTACATAAGTGACCCTCAAAAACCCACCAGAGAACTCCTACAGCTGATAAACACCTTCAGCAAATTGGCTGGATACAAAATTAACTCAAAAAAGTCAGTAGCCTTCCTATATACAAATTAGAATCATGCAGAGGAAATTAGGAAAACTAGACCCTTTATGATAGCCACAAACAATATAAAATATCTAGGAGTAACCTAACCAAGGAAGTAAAGGACTTGTTTGAAAAAAAAACTTTAAATCTCTGAAGAAAGAAATTGGACATGACATCAGAAGATGAAAGGATCTTTGTTTGTGGATTGGGAGAACTAACAGTAAAAGTGGCCATCATACCAAAAGCACTTTACCAATTTAATGCAATCCCTATCAAAATACCTACACAAAATTTTAAAGACATTGAAAGATCAATTCTCAACTTCATATGGAAAAGCAAAAAACCCAAAATAGCTAAAACAATCTGATACAATAAAAGATCATTAGGAGGAATCTCCATACCAGATCTCAGGATATACTATAGAGAAATAGTAATGAAAACAGCATGGTACTGGCACAGCAATAGGCTGGTTGATCAATGGAATCGAATTGGAGATCTAGAAATGAATCCACACACATATATTCACTTGATTTTTGACAAAGAAGCCAAATATATTAAATGGAAATGGATAGCATCTTCAACAAATGGTGCTGGTCTAATTGGATGTTGCCAGTAGAAAAACACAATCAGAATGGCTAAGATCAAAAACTCAAGTGATACCACATGTTGGCAAGGATGTGGAGAAAGAGGAACACTCCTTCATAGATGGTGGGAATGCAAACTTGTACAACCACTTTGGAAATCTATCTGGTGCTTTCTCAGAAAATTGAGAATAGGGCTTCCTCAAGACCCAGTTATCCCACTCCTTGGAATATACTTGGAAGATACTCCTCCACACAACAAGGACATATGCTCAGCCATGTTCATAGCAGCCTTATTCATAATAGCCAGAACCTGGAAACAGCCTAAATATCCTTCAGTTGCAGAATGGATAAAGAAACTGTGGTACATTTATACCGATTACTACTCAGCTATTAAAAACAAGGAAATCCTGATATTTATGGACAAATGGATGAAACTAGAAATGGTCATACAAAGTGAGATAACCCAGAAGCAGAAAGACTCACATGATATATACTCATTTATAATTGGGCACTATCCCAAAATGCATCTCCCAAAAAAGTCTTAACTTACCAGGAGATTGGGATAGATGTAAGGACATCCCACAGGGACTCTAAGTAAGACAAATATAGGAGATGAGGAAATAGAAGGACTCAGATGGTCCTAGAAACTAACAAGAAGAACATCATAATGGGTGGATCGGGGCCCAGGGGGTTCTGCTCAAGCTTTTGCACTAACCAAGGAAAACACAAATAGTAAACATTGAACTCCTACTCTGATCTAGCCAAAGGATAGGACATTCTCCACAGTTATGTGGAGAGCACAGACTGACCTAGACATGAACTCTGGTGCCCCATATTTGACCACCTCCTCTTGGTGGGGAGGGCTGGTGGCACTCAAAGAAAGAATAAGCAGACTACCAAGATGAGACTTGATAGCCTATGACCATATAGTTGGGAAGGAGGTCCCTCTCGGTCATAGACCTAGGGGAGGGGAATAGGGTGAAAGCAGGAGGAAGGGAGGAATGGGAAGATGGGATAAGAATTGAGTTTTAATCTGAATAAATTAATAAAATATAAAAATTATTCATATAAAAATAACAAAATATTGAAATTTGCAGGCAAATGGATAGAACTAGAAAGGATCATCTTGAGAGAGGTAACACAGACCCAGAAAGACATACATGGTATATACTCACTTATAAGTGGATAATAGCCCTATATAGATGTCCTCTGAGAGACTCCATCCAGCGAGGGATCGGGATAGATGCTGGACTGCAGGTGAGAGTGGTATGGAAGAATGGGGTGATAGAAGGACCCAGAGTGTCCAGAATCCCCACAGGAAGATCCTCAAGGCTCGCAGATCTGGACCTAGGGAGGAACTGCACAAACTGATGCACCAACCAAGGAAAATGCATGCAGTGAACCTAGACCTACTGTTCAGACCTAGCCTATGGACAGCTTTCTCCATGATTATGGAGAGAGAGCAGAGACTGCCTCTGACATCAACTCTGGTGCCCTCAATTTGATCACTTCCTCTTGGTGGGGAGGCCCAGTGGCATACAGAGGAAAGGGAAGCAGGCTATCAGTCTATCGAGATGAGATATGACAGGCTGTGGTCATACAGTGAGAGAGAATGTCCCCTTCTGTCAGAGGTCTAGGGAAGGGGAATAGACAGGGAGGGAGGGGGAATAGGAAGACAAAAGTGAGGTGATAACAATCGAGATGTGGTCTGAATAAATTATAATAAAAAAGAAAGAAAAAGAAAAAAATCCAAAAATGTTTACTTTCATAGTCCTTGTATTTTTCCACATTATATTAAACTGCTCAGCATCCACCTCATATCCCAAAACTTGAGCCTTTTGACTTCTGTAGCACACAAGCGTGAAGCACCCTCCATTCTACTTACTGTGGTCTGTTTTTTAGCTCGTAAAATTTTATTTAAATCACTTGTTCATTATCTATTGCCTTTGCAGATCAATGCTATTTTTCTTTCTTCTAAGCAGAAAAAGAAGAGGAACAAGAAGAAAATTAAAACAGCAAGAAGCTGCAGTCTCCAGTTTCTGGAAGAGCACATAAATATAGTGACCTGAAAAATGTCTCCACACTCATTATTTAGCTTTGGAAAATTAGAGGGAAAAAAGCAATAGTTCCAAACAACAATTCCTTGAATTGTGAAAACTGTTTTTAAAATTTTAATTCAGTAACAAATATTTAAGTTATAAATGCATTTACCATCATGAAAATCAAAGTTTCAAAAATATATGTTTATTATATATCTTTTCTTTAAAGTATAATTCTATTAAAGGAAGTAATAAAGAAAAATTTTACTTGGCCAAATCAAAGGTTTCTTTATGAATGCTATTATTTTCATTAAAATTAATATATAAGAGCATTTGTGCTGTATATCTTTATGTCAGCTTGACACAACTTAAAGTCATGTGAAAGGGAGGAACCTGGAAATGAGAAAACAGTTTCTTTTTTTAAAGACATATTTATTTATTATATTGTATACAGTGGTCTGTCTGTATGAACACCTGCACTCCAAAAGATGGCATCAGATCACATTATAGATGGCTGTCAGCCAACTTGTGAGTGCTGGGAATTGAATTCAGGACCTCTGGAAGAGCAGACAGTGCTCTTAACCTCTGAGCCATCTCTCCAGCCCCAAAGAAAATGGTTTCTTAAGATCAGGCTATAGACAAGCCTGTATGGTATTTTCTTAGTTAGTAATTAATGAGGGAGAGCTTGGTCCATTGTGGGTGATGGCATCCTTGGCCTGGAGTCCTGGATTCAATAAAAAGCCAACTGAGCTAATCATGGTGATCAAGTCAGTAAGCAGCATTCCTCCATGCTCTCTGCATCAGTTACTGCTTCCTGGTACTCTACCTGTTGAGTTCCTATCTTGACTTCCTCCAGTCATGGAGACTGAGGTGGAAATAAGCCAAATAAATCCTTTCTTATCCAACCTGCTTCTTGTCATTGTGTTTCATCACAGCAATAGACAGCAATAGCAAACCTAACTAAGGTGGTATTTGATAACACATTTATTGTAAATCACTTGGTGTCAAATGATTTTATCATGAACTGTGCAAAATCAAAGAGATGAGAATTTTTAAATGTATCACTTCATAAATTTAGTTGTGGAAAAAGTTTAAAGCTCAGTGTATTTTTAAGATATTGACTGACATACTTGATAACCTTTTCAAATCTTGATGAAACTCTAGAAATTCTATAACTTTTAAATTTTAACATTTACACATTTCCAAAAGTACATTTTAAATGTGAGCTTTTAAAAAAGTTTTTGAATTAATAATAATTTTCTGAACAAGAGCTAAGGCATCAGGCTACAACAGTAAACAAGGGAAGAAGGGAAGGAAGAATGTGGAAGTGAAAGGAAGGGAAGATAGGTACAATAACAAATCTATGGAGGGAGGAATGCATAACTTCCCAAGGAGTGGCATCCAAGCATTCACATTATTAAAAAAAGTGTTGGGACAGTGTAGTTTTGCCCTTACAAATAATGGAAGTCATATAAAACTGCACTGCAGCTATACACACCACTGCTCTGGGCACCACTAGCAGAGCAGAAACACAATTATTCGAGTTTTTTTTTCTTTTTTGAGATAGCTGCTCAGCATACAAATCCCTTTTGTATTGATCTTCCTGACCTCAGGATTTGGATCATATTTTAAATCCAAGATGCTATGGTCCCAGAATTCTTTAGAAGACATTTCTCTCACTGTGATTGGAAACAGACCACGACAATAGCCCTAGACGGAAGTACTTGAGCTTGAAGACATTTGAAAAGCTTAGGCCATGGCAGGGCTCTGAAGTTACAATGGTGGATCTGGAGCTTGTAAGCCTCAACTTACCAAAACTAGTTCCCTGATCTGCAGTGAAGAACTTCCTATGTCTTTCAGTTCCCACTGTACTGGGCAGGCCAACTTCCTCCAAGACACGCTCATATAAAAACATACCTCAATCTGGATTGAGACTTGTTTTTCTATGGCTATCTCCTTCTATATTAACCAACCAAATGGTGTTTAGTAACTATGGAACTCCACACAGAGCAGTCAGTGTGTCTTAAAGATGGAAGAGATTCCTTTAGCAAGTTGTTTACAGCATTCTTCTCTTCGTATACCTTATGAACGTACATAAACTTTAATGAACTGTGGGATTAGTGAAGTCATTCTTTGTGAAATCATTTCCTGCATAGACAACAACACTAGGTGTGCTAAAGCAGAAAAAGGACATACTTCACACAAGGAGAACCTTTACCAAGTGCACACAGATACTAAAGAGACACTTATTTCTTGGCTGGGAATTGGAAGACAAGATGAGCAAAGAATGCTGGACAGTAAGGAGAGGACGTATAGAAAACATAGGAAACTCATGTAATGTGGTAAGACTTAACAAGAGTCGAAATGGATTTAAAAGTATTTATTTTTAAAAGATATTCCTTTCTGCAATCCTTTTATAAGAAGTTGCTTGAGAACAAGGGATTATATATTCTGCAGCACTGGCTCTGTGTCTTCCACCCAGGAAACTGCATGAATTTCATTTTCTGATCATATTTTTCAATGAATAACATCCTATATGTGCAAAGTTGAGTTGTGGCCACCTCACACAGTTCACAGAACTTCTTTAATTCGAGTGTGTACTGCCTCTCCCTCATTTATCTTATCTTGTTATGATACTAGTACTTTCCAGGTGACTTTTTTCATTCTTTGCAAAATATTTCCTTCTTGCTACCTGATATCCTTTAGTTATAATCCCTTTTAGTACATATTATATTTTTAATTTGTGTTAATGTAGAGGATTTTTTAAAAAATGATTTCAAAATCCACACAACAATCAAACTGAAATGTGTTGTCACTTTTGACAAGAATGTCTTTCTATATATTCATATATTATACACTAGCAAATATTGCTAACACCTTTCTCCAATATATTTTCAATCTAGCTCTTTTATTTGACATTTAAAATTATTATTCATTCAGTTTTCTTAAACATGATGTTTACAAAGTTTTCTAGCTGGCCAGATGGTCTCTACTTAACTCCTCTGAGCTTTACTTCATAATTTTCAGAGTGAATTATATTAATTCAAAACAATCAAAAACAACAATTTATGAACATGCTGCAGTCCCACTCAATGTCACTGAATGATTGCCTCCAACTTTTCAGCCACTTAAGCTGTACACATTTAGACACTGTTCTACGTGGTCCAGATAATAATCTCTGATAGCCATGCTATTGATTATGAATGAGTGGGTGCATTAAGCAGGTATCAAGCCAAAATAAAGAAAACAGCAAGTGGCAAATAGATAACAAAACATCTATTCATTCCAATCGAGGGAGCAAAAAAAGTTAAATCACTAAATTGGTGCTTGCAGCATCTAGCAGAAAGGAATCAGAGAAGTAAACATCCATGCTGAATGTCCTGATTGAAATCTCTGTGGAGAAGGGTAAGTTTTTTTTTTCCACAGATGAATTTCTGGCTTATCGGTTTCATGGCATTTTTTACACCATAGGGTAAATAGCAGTAATCTCTGTTGGAAATAGTTAACCTTGCAGCGGTTTTCACAGAAACAATTTTGAAACAATTTTTAAATTCTGTAGATATTTTAGTGCTCATAATGACAGTTAAAATAAAAATAATAAGCCGTTGGTAAGTTAATATATTGGGAACCCATCAAAGAAGTTAACAATGTAAATGCATGAGTACTCAGGTTCCCTTTCACCCAATGGGTACACATAAAGGATCCAGAAAGGTTTATATAAAGGAGCCCTGGGTGTTCCTGTGTCACTCAACTTTAATTTGAATTCAAAAAGTTTATTTGAGCACTCACTAGCCATTCCAGGTGCACGGTGGCATGCTGTACTGCACCACCATAGTTTGCAGTGTGCCTCACTTAGATTTGAATTGTTGAGATGTGTTGTTCCTGAACATTTTCTTCGAGGTCTGCTTAGTGCTACCTACCACCTGGGATTTGTTTCCCATTAGAAGTTTAATTTTGTCTGTTACCATCTTAAATGACATTTTTTGTAACCATTACAGGACACAATGTTTTTTATCTTTCTCCTTTTCAAAGCCCCAAGGTAGCTTAAGCCAGGAATGGGAGTTTTACAGGACACTTGACATAATCAGGCTTGAGTTCAAGACATAGGAAGAGGAGGTCCTTTTTCAGTTAAGTTAAACAGAATATGATAATTTACCAATAAAATGGACACTGCATGAACTTAACAATTTCACTTCTATGTTTCAATAACTCAACCCTCAATTTCTTCAGTTTAATTTCTCATATTGAGCTTCTTGAATGTTGCATTACATCGCAACCAAGGTACTTTTTGTTTTCTACCACATCCTGCACTCTCAATCTTCTAGAATCAGGGAAAGTAAGTAGATGTACATGCCTTAGGATATGAGCAAGGCTATCTTAGAAAGTAGGTGTCGGTAGGCTACATTTTACTAATAGAGCTAGCAAAGAATGAGATAAAATATATAAGGTTGAATTCTACCATGTCTAGAGCAAGATTTAGTACAAACTTATAAAAAAAAACACAGCTATCACAATTTCTTACTATAAATTGGGGTTACAGACAGGTTGTTTGAGTATATAAATGATCAGAATTCCTTATAAAAAAAGAGTATAGTGATCCTCGTCTTGCAGAATATTGTTTTCTTTTATGTAGGAAAGGAGAAAAGTGCTGTTAATCAAAATCCCCTGCTATTTCTAATTTCTTGAGTGAATAGCATAAAATTAGATTGTGGTCCTTCTTGCTCAAATCTAAAGAGTCTAATCAACCTACACTCAGAGATATAAAATGTGATTTTTTAAAAATGTGAAATAAAGTTCAAACTTTTGGGGCTAAAAATCCTGCAACTGTATTAGTCATTAATATCTAATTACTTCTTACTTCTAGAAGAGACATACTTAATTTTTATCTTGAGAAAATTTATAAATTCCTAGACAGAGCATTATCAGTAGCAAAAAAGAACAGTAATGACTAAGAAACAAGGAACTATTCCTTCAACAAAGGATCAGATGTTGTATTAAAGCAATAGACTCCATTTGAGAAAAGTGTATCCATTAAAAAATCAATACTTGTAGCTCTAGGAGTTCACTGAAACTGTTTTTGTACTCTGCCAAAAAAGAATTAAGGACTTGGGAACATTTTTTGCCTGGTAAACATTTTAGTCTCAACGTTTGTCAGACTTTCAAACTTGGGATGTTGGAAAGGAAGAAAAGAAATGGAGAAATAAAAAGAGAAAAACGTATAAAAAGGACAGAAGGAAAGAAGGAATATCTCTAAATGTTTAACAAAGGAATTACAGAATGAAGATATCATTTAAAATGGTAATCACAGAAATAGCCATGCCTATGAGGAATCACCTAGGTCAGAAAGGAGGTAGGCTATTATTTATCAGTACATTTTTTTCTTTGCACATTAGAGAATAAATAAAGCAATAGACTAAATACTACAAGCTGAATGAGTTCCTAATGCCGATTGGCACTGATCTTTCGTTTGGGTAATTTTTTGAAGGGGTTGGTTTCCTAGAGGCTTATTTATCATCCTAATGGCATATTTGATTGCTCTGTTCAAAATCAATGACAGTTTAGAATCCCCCACAGGCTTTCAGCATTTCTATTTGAAACACGGAAAACAGAACCAACTACAAGCATCAAATTGTATCCGTAATCTCCATAGGGGATAATTCAGTGCTAAAATAAAAAATAAAAAGTTTGAATCTCCCAGAGGCCCCACCTTTCTTTTGGAATCTATAAATAGTTCATGGTTGCTGGGGAAGAAAGTCACATTTTCTTTAGTGGTATTGGTACTGGTGAATGGACCACCCATTCTCCTTTACGCAACATAATGAAACTCATTGGTTCACAAAAAGCAAAACAGAAGAATTGAAAGAAGACAAATTGGGAGAAGGAAAGGGGTCAGTGAGAGAAGGAGGAGACAAGGAAAGTTAAATATGATAGAAATATTTTATATACATAAATGATAATATCAAAATGAAATCCATTAGATGTAGTTAATATATGATAATAAAAATCTTTGAAAAGTTCAGCTTTTCTAATGTTCAATAAAAATTCCTTAACTTAAAACTAGAGATTCACTTTACAAATATAATAATTAGTATCCATTTAAATGTGTCCATTTTGTCACCCCGTGTCTAAGGTACATCAACAAAATAGGAGGAAATGCTTACATCTTCTCTTCCTGCAATATTATAGGATGCAAAACCAAGAGAACTCAAGTATAGACTGGGTGTAGAAAGTGGAGCCATTAAGAGAGAGACATTGATGGTGCTCTCTCTCTAGTACAGGTATTATCGTATTCTGACTGAACATCTTGCCTGATATATTGGTTCAAAAACTATGAGAGGATTTTCTAGCAATCAGGTGATCTCTACTCTTTGCAGATTTAAAATTAAGTCTATAATAACCCTGGGAGTTTATTGTGGAAGTCAATGGGACTAGCAGGAGAGATGTTGACAGTGGTGGCTGTGGCCACTTCAGTTTTGTACCAAGTGCCTGCACTTCTTTGTCTTCAGTGCTGTGACCCCCAGTTAGATATTTTAGAAATTGTGCACAATGGAGCATAACTCCCACATCCATGTCACAGAAATCCCAACCCTCCCACAGCCATGTCATGGAAAAATATCTCAACCAACAAGTCATAGTGTTATGAACCTCGGAAACCCTATATGGGGGCTTAGACATAGAAATTTCTATAGAATAGAACAGTTGTAAGCAGCTTGTATCAAACTCCAAAGAGTTCCCTTCTTAAAGAAACCTAGAGAGAGCAAGCAATTTTCTAGAAACTCAGGAGTGGAGAAGACACCTGTTCTTCCCCCAGCTCACAAAAACTCTACATTTACACATGAGAAATTTAGATTACTGTATGGCTCACCATTTGTGTTTTGAATTTCATGAAGATCAGATTATGGAATCTGGTAGCACAGCAGCAGACTAAGCTTGTCCTTAACCTTTTTTAAATTCTCTCTTTGCAGTTCCTGTCTCTCCAGTGTTTCATTGATACAGTGTCAAGTTATACACTACCCTTGTATCAGTTTCTGCCATGTTCATAGGAGGGTAACGCATAGATTTTTGTTCAAATGGAGCATAAAAAAACTTGAACTCAAATTCTCAACAACCACATTGTGTAAATCTCATATTGAATTGCTAAGTTCATCCTATCCCATGTTGAGCCTTGAAAGATCAGACATCATACTTCCTTGGATATATGCCATTGTTCTCTATGAAGACTTTCAGAACCCTTGGTCATTTTATTCTTCCAAACACACAATCTCATTAGTTCTGAGTCTGATACGCTTCATATCGCTAGCTAAGGAGCTATGTAAAAACATGAAGTATGGTGATAGTGAATACGTTTTTAGAGAGAATATTAATAATTCTAGGAAAGTTGAAGCAAATGCTGATTAGTAACAATGTAGGACCTTACAGTGTTAATATAAAGGAGATTGCTAATGCTTTGTGTGAGGAAGAATGACTCATAGTTCATCACTTTGTCACCATCCTCCAGGATATTTAAAATTTGCGAAAGCTGTTCATGTTTAAAAAATAAATCTGGAGTAGAGGATATAGCGCATGGCTCCTGGTGCAATGATATAGAGGATGAAAATGGGTGACCCTGCCTGGTGGGTCCCAAACATCTGAAATTTCAATCCCAGGGATATAATGCCTTCTTCTGATTTCAACAGTCATCAGGAACACAGGTGGTACACAGGTGGGTTCTCTGTAAGAACAGCTAGTGCTCTTAACTGTTTAGCCATTTCTCCGTACATAGATATTTAAACAGAGTTTCTTTTATAGGCAATATTTGGATTTAAGTGCTTGTTTCTTTGTTTTCTGTACTGAGAGAGAGAGAAAGAGACAGACAGACAGACAGACAGACAGACAGACAGACACAGATAAAGCACAATCTATGTAAAGGATCTGAACACGGTGATATGGTCCAATAGCTTAAATCTGAGTGTATATATCTGTCTAAAATCCTTTAAAGCATAAAGAGCATTTTGATAAAAATTAACATGTTCTAGGATACATAGTAAATTTTGATAGAATACAAAGAGATATTTGGAAAAAAGGAAGAGAAATACAGGCCTGTAGCCTTGTTGTCCACTGTGTATTTTTTTTTATAAATGAAGCTTTGTTAGAAAAAAAATCTATGAGCTTCCATTTAAAATTACACATAGCTGATTTTGTGCCACAATAGTGAAAGTAAGTAATTGAACAGAGAGATATCATCACACTTCTAAAGACCACAATGCTAACTACCTGGTACTGCCAGAAAAGTAAAGTCCATCTGAAAATTATAACTGTAAAATCTTACATTAGAGAAAGTATCATAATAAAAACTACTTTAAAAATTTATAATAGAGATTGGGGAATATTGAAAATCAAACTGTAAAAATCATATGTACTAGTGGTTATATATTGATATCCTTCTAAGCTTTGCTTAGAAGCATAGTATTAAATTATTTTATTATAGACAATAAATAGAGAAAACAGAAAGGAATGAACTTATATTGAGAAATATTTAGTTTTCCAGCTAGGAACTTTGCAGTGATTGAAAAACAGAGATTCCAATGTAGAAGCATGAGTAGAGTAGATACAAAAGACTGTTTCTCAAAAATTTTAATATAAAGTTCTTATAAGTTTTAGAAATTTAAATATTCTTAAAATATAAACATGTATTTTGAATTGTTGTGACATAGACACAATTAAAAGTGACAGTAATCATCAACATTATGCAATGGTCCTATTTTTTGTAATAAATTGTGAAAAGGTGCCAAGCCTAATGAAATGTTTACCAGAGGATTTAATTGGAAGATTGAGAGAGTGCAGATACAGAAGTCTCAAACTGTGTAAAATGGAGACAAGGAAAGTGGGGCAAAATATCAATCCAGAAAAACTGAATTAAAGATCAACCACATTAGTATTAAAATAAACTTTATGGTTTCATAAGTTTATTTATTTAGTCACTTTCCATACAGAATGCAACCTCCTCCCTCTTCTCTTCCTGGTCCTATCCTCCTAGGCTCTTCCCCCTTTCTCCAGCCCCTTCTTCTCAGAAAATGGGCCCCCTCATGTCAACACACTCAAGCACATCAAGTTGGGACAAGAGCTCCACAAGTAGACCAACTGAGTCAACTAACGTAGGTCCATGGGGGCATACAGAGACTGAAGCACCAACCAAGGACCATGCAGAGTCTGAGCATAGGCCCCCTACACATATGTCCTCAGTAGGATGAGCTGCTTGGTCTTCATGTGGGTTCCTTAGCCAGTGGAATAGGAGCTGTCTCTGACATGGTCACTGTTGTCACCTTCTGGATCATGTCCTCACAGTGGGGCTGCCTTGCCTGGCCTCAGTGGTAGAGGATGTGCTCAGTCCCGATATAACAAAGTAAACTTTAGTTCAAGATTTTTTTAACCAAAATATACAGATATTGCATAATGTTGATGACTATTACTCTCAATTTGAGGCATAATCACTGAGAGTGCTAAATTACTCATCATGTACATATACTAAAACTAAAGCTTCAAAATAAATGAAATAAAACAGAACTGGCATTATTGTGCCAACTGACAGTTCTAACTTGAAGCTTTTCATGTCTCTGAAATAACTGACAGAACAAGTGCATACAAAATCAACTCCATCCCTAGACCACAAGACGTCTTCAATTGATAACTACAAATGAAAAATTAGTTCTCTCCAATGGCATCTCAGTGTGCCTACAGACAGTCTTAAGGACAAACCCTATGCCCAACAGTAGATGGCCAACTCAAAATGAACTCAATGTCATTTTTGCAGGTTCTTCGCCTCATAATGGTTTGTCAGGAATTATTTTGCTTTTAAAATTGCAGATCCTTTGCATGTGTATATTATGGTTTCTGGGTTTTTTTTTTATTAACTTTCTATGTTTCCTAATATGTGTCACTCTGTGTTTGTATGTTTGAGCTTCTTCTCTGGATCTTTTTCTTTGCCTTTTTTGTTTTAGTCTTATAGCTTTTTATTTTTATTTTTTATCTAATTTCATTTTTATTAATATTATATGCCTGTTTGTATTCTAATGATATAGAGAATGAAAACGGGTGAATATGGGCATGTGGGGAAATGGAAGAGATCTGGGAAGAGTTTGGGGAGAGGAACTAAAATAAAAATATACTGTATGTTTAAAATATATTTTAATAAAAAATAAAATAACTTTTTAAAGGATTTTAAAATTATCATAAAATTTTAATTTGATTATTCAAAAACAAAACAAAGCAAAAATCAGCAACAAAACAAAAGTTAACCTCTCAATAAATTGACATGGACGTATACAGCAAACCAACTATTTTCCCAGATACAAGAGAGTAAATCTCAATATACTTCAAATAATAAAAAAGAAGCAAGTATGTTATTTGATTAGTCAAGAGGCATTTGTGGGACTGAGAATGAAGTATTGTCTATAGAGTCCATTGAGCATGCTCAAAGGTCTAGGTATGATTTCTAGTTCCACATAAACCAGGTAAATATTTGTAATCCCAGCACTCAGAAGACATAGTCATCAGGATGAGAAGTCCTAAGTCATCTGTGGATACACAGCAAATTCAAAGCCAGCCTGGGTAACATGAGATTCTATCTTAAAAATAAATTTTAAGTTACAAAAGAATTGAAATTTGGATAACATTTAAGTAACTCTTAGGTCAAGAAAAATCACAACGTAAGTTATAAAACAGAACTGAATGAAAATCAAAGCATCATCTAAAACTTCTTATAGGTAAATTTATAAGGATCAAACATTTAATGAAAAGAACTTCATTTCAATCTTTGACGATTTCACTACAGAAAACAAAGAAACAAGCACTTAAATCCAAAATATTGCCTGTAAAAGAAACTCTGTTTAAATATCTATAGATGGAGAAATGGCTCAACAGTTAAGAGCACTAGGTGTTCTTACAGAGAATCCACATTCAATTTCCAGACCCTGCCTGGTGGGTCCCAAACATCTGAAACTTACATTCCATGGATATATTGCCTTCTTCTGATTTCCACAGTCATCAGGAACACAGGTGGTATACAAATATAATACAAACACACTATTCATAGACATAAAAATAAATAAACTTAAATCCCAAACTTTAAAAAAATTCTGTTCCATCTGTGCTAAAGAATAACACTCTACCTAAAATAAATAAATCAATAAACAGAGTTTGTCATTTAAAGATGTTTTCATAATTATAAAATTCACTGACAATGAGACAGGTTAAGTCTTGGCAGCATCCAGCCTATCTCAAAGAAGATGATGGGCATCAAAGAACCTCTTTATGGAAATAGCTTCAAATGTGGCAAACAATCCAGTAGACAAAATGTCCTTATTTCTACCATAGACAGAATTCTGCCTAGAAAATGGGCAAGCTTGGATACAGGCACAATCAACCACCAAATTCTGCAAAGACAGAGTAAGCACGTCCTCAATGGTTCCTGTCTCACAAATATGTCTGTCAGATATATTGGGCCAGAAGGCTGGAGATGATGCTCTAACATTATAATTTTGGGTGACTGTTCAGGCAGTAAAACTGTCTCTGTCATCTTCTCATTTGGATAGCTGATAATATATTTCTTGACTTATTTATTTTAGGTGGAGTCTTACTCTTTAGCACAGATGGAACTCGTTGTATAGTTTCATAGAAACAGAAGACCACATGGTCCACTTTGTTTAGAAAACATGGTGGTGGTGTAATACAATATGAATCAGCTAAAACATGGCCAACACTGGATGTCTGAAGAGGCTCAGAGAGAACAGTGATACAGTCTGTAATATAACTATCTTGGCCTAATTCCACGTGTATATGGATTTTACATCAATATGGTCTTGAGGTCAGAGACCCAGGCTTTACTTTAGACTTCAGGTTTTTCATGTTGCCTACATGATCTGTGTTTAGGTTTGAACATACTTCCATGCAACCTGTGTGGCAATACACATGAATGCCTATGTACCCTTGTGTGTGGTCTATGTATGCCAGTGTGTGTCTGGGTACTTTTTCAAACATCTCCCTGCCTAATGGTTCATGTGCTAATGGATAGAGTATGTCTTGTCTTATCCACTCATGACTTCTCAAAATTGCTTCAAACTTCCTCTGTCCTCTAATCATCCTCCATCTGTGCATCAGAACTTGGATCTCATAAGCCTGGGTATCTGGCTCAAATTGTTGACAATCCTCCTGTTTTAACTTCCAAGTTCTGAAAATATGGGCATCAATTATTATATGATAAGAGCTTAGCCTGATCAATAAGCCAGTTAATTAATATGGAAAGTAAATAATTAAAATGGCCAAAGAAGTTTCCATTTTGAAACAATTGGACAAAAAAAGAAAAGAAAAGAAGAGAAACATATTTTACAGAAAAAACCATTAGACAACATATCTCATTTTATTTATTGTTTAATAACAGAGTCTAATTTTTCTGGTCATTAACTGAGATCAGGGCTGGGGACAGTCCAGAACAATCTTCTCTGGTCTTGAAATTAAATGTAATTGTTGGACAGGAGAAAGATAGCATTGATGACAGGGAAAACACAATGAAGGCCAGTTTAAATTAACCACCAACTCCTGGCATCAAATTTCTGGAGAGTTATATACCACTAAGGTACATTGTGATCAGGTATGATCTGACTAACTGGCACACACAAGTCAACTCGAAGCCCTAGAAGTATATTACAGTGAGTGAAGTGTGTGATTTTAACTCTTTAACAGACATGAAGTTCCTGAGTTCCATTCTTGTCCTCTCATCAGGAGGTGTCTGCTACCAGGCACCTCACTACAACAGACAGCACTTAGGCTGCTTCCTGGATAACATCACTCACTGGGCACTTTAGCCTTTATATAGTGACACTGACACAGTAAGCAAGCACATCATGAAGACATGTCTACATCTAATTTTGAACATAATAAGAGACAAGCATTAGAAGCTCTAGTTTGTGAAGAGGGATAACTGCCACTGATTCTATTGCAGAAAAACCCCACATATCTGGGCATGGATAGAGGGCTTAGTGATTAAAAGAGTGCACTGATCTTGCAGAGGACCCAAGTTCAATTTCTAACACCCAAGTCAGAGAGCTTACAGCCAATTATAGCTCTAGGTGATTGGACGGCACTAGCCTCTGAGAGCAACTGCTGCCCTGGTATGTATGTATGTTCACACAGACATATAGATAATTAAAAGTAAAATATTTTATGAAACATATCCAAGAGTTAGGGAATAACAAGATAAGGGATGGCAAGGGGTTAGAAATATATAATTCTCACATATTTCATACAATATATGAGAGTTACAGTCACTTAATTTGAAAATGAAACATAATTAGCCTTTAGACCTAAAGGCAGTTATAACAAGATAAACTCATTACAGCCACTGATCTTCCTGAAGCCCATGTGACCTTCCATATTAATCATATGAAACATCTTTGGGAAAACATGGGTTAGGCCAGAGTTTGTTGAAAGTCTTAATCATGTGGCATTGATTTATGGCTGCTGGCCTCTCGCTAGGGCCTGATGAAATCCAATATCTTGTGAGTATCAGGGGCTGAGGTATATTTTTCAGAACCAAGCAGCATTGTTATTCTGTACTAAGCCCATCACATGGCCTTTTCCTCAGTTTGTATGTTGTTTAATTTGTCTATGTAGGTTCTCTAATTCTTTGGTCATAAAAGCCATTGACTAACCATGAAACGTTTCAGGATTGCCACAGGGTGATGACCGGAAGCTGATAAGCACATTGCCTCAGAAGTTAACAGGGATGCTCCAGAAATAGCATTCATTAACATATGGACTTGATATTCTTCTAGAGGAGTAGGTTGTTGTCATCAGTTTGGTAGCTTTGGGGTAAACTCCATAAAAATTTTCCCATGGGCAATAAAATATCATGGACTTTTTTGTTTCAAATAAAACAAATTCCTTCCTTTTCTCCCTTCTATACCAGTTATTTTCTTAGATAATTCTACAAAAGTCAAGCCAATGTGATTTTCTCAACTACCTTCAGAATTGTGTGTATCAAAATCCAGTGTAGTCTGTCATGGTGACAATCAAGAGCTTGAGACAGTTATCTGGCCACACGCTTCTGCATTCAGGAAGCAGAACAAGCTGTTTTCTTGGCTAACTACCTCTCTGTGTGTGTTATGTAGTCTGGGACCTAAGTCTAGGAAATAGTACCACCCACATTTAGGGTGTGTCTTCCCACCTCAGTTAACCCAATCTAGATGTTCGCTCAACGGACATGCCCAGAGGCCTGTCTTCTAGGTGATATAGATCCTGTAAACCTGAAAATATTAACCATCACTGGGAAAAAAAACCACATGCACGGATCTTGACTTTAGGCTCTTTTCTACACATTGTTTATGCTTGTTCTACATGAAATCTGGTTCCTCCTTCACAGTGTGCGGAGTTGCCTTCTCCCACACATACACAATGTACCTCTGGAACAAGATGTATTATTGCAGGATTCCTATTTCCAAGTGATATTTCAGATTATTCTTCTTTCCTCATGGAAAATGAAGGTCCACCTTTCACAATATTGTATAATACCATCCACTGCCTATACCGCCATCTTCACTCTTTCAGTATCTTAGCTCCCAGATCACTGTTATTTTCTTTAACACAGCTCATATGTTGATACAAGTAAATTTTTAAAATATGTAAGTAATGTTTTGTTCATGATGAACTCTATGTTCATTGACAAGCCCCCTTGAATACAGCACAATTACAGTGAGTTATTTATGGCTTTTTAATCAATCCCAATTAAGACACCCATTCCTCAGGCACTACCTTTTTTTAGTCTTCTTTTTTTATTATATGTAATATAATAATCTCTTAAGGGAAAATAAGAAAACTTCAAGAAATAAATACAATGGAAGTCACAAAAAAAACTTAATGCATGATAGTTCTAATGCAAGAGAGTTAGTATGATATAAGAAAGAAAATTTGCAGAAATTTAAAACATGCAACGTGAATCTTTTGAATTCTATGTAAAAGCAATAGATACTTCAAAATAATCAAGACCTGAAAAGATAAGTCTTGCTCTATGGTGGTGGTGCACAACCATAATCCCAGCACTTGGGAGGCTGAGAGGCAGCCAGAGAAGCTGGTAAAGTGCCTATCTTCATTTCTTCCTCCTCATCTCCATTATCAGCTCTGTAGAAGACTACCTGCTACAATCTTTCATTTTCCCTTGTCCCCATTCCCCAGAGGACCACACAGATGTTCTTCCTTAAACCTTCCCTCTTACCACTCACCACTTTATCTCAGCCTCCAGCTCCAACAGGCATTCCCTGAGAACAGGCTAGCCAAGCCTGGAAGAGGAGCAAGCAAGCCCGTGAAACAGGTAGGTTAGTGTCAGATCTTCTCCCTTGCTTCTCTCTTCCATATCTCATCTTGCCATTTAATCCTGAGCTCTGTATCAGACTAAATTTATGCCTCTCTTTAGTCTCTGTCCCCATTTCTAGGGAACTAAGCAAATCCTAGTGGAGTACTCTGCCTTCCTCCCTCTGTGGACCAACTCACAAGCCCTCCTTAAAATCATCTTCATTTCTCAATGTCAACTCTCAACATCTACAAATACATTTTCACCTGGAACTCTCAGTAGCCATATCTAGCAGGATCCCAGAGTAATTCCCTACCAGGAAAACACAGGTATCATTTTTTCCTGAGAGAAGGTAACAGAAACCAAGGAACAAATACCAAACCAACAAAGACAAGCCCAGATATCAGCACCTAGGATTATAATCATGCCAAACTCAGATGCCTAGACACCAGTGTGAAAACAAAACCAATAACAGCCAGGGCAATTTGCCTCCACTAAAGCCTTGCAGCCCTATCACAGTAGGTTCTGAGAATTGCAACATACCTGAAGCACAAGACAACCTTAAAATAACATTTATGGATATGATAGTCATCTTTAAAGAGGTAATAAATAAACCCTTTAGACAACCCTTTAAAAACACAATCAGTGGAAAAATATAGAGAACAATGCAAGACCTGAAACAGAAGACAGAATCAACAACAAAAAATAAAGAGAAAAAATGGAAATGAAAAGTTTAGAAATTTAAAGAGGAAACTTAAAGATAATCCTCACCAAAAAATTATAGGAGAAGGAAAAGAGAATCTCAGGCATTGAAGTTGAGATAGAATAAATGGAGTACACTGTCAAAGAAAATGTTAAGTCTAAATTCTAACACTAAACATATAGGATATCTGGGACACTATGAAAAGACCAAATGTAAGAATAATAAGTATAGAAGGAAAAAAACCAGATCAAAGGTTCAGAAAATATTTTCATCAAAGTCATAGACGATTTTCCCCACCTAAAGAAGTACAAGAAGCATAAAGAACACCAAACAGAATAGATTTGTAGAAGAAATTCAACTCAGAACATAATAATCAAAACATTAAAAATACAGAAAACAGAAGGAATATGAAGTTTCAAGGAAAAAAAAGCAAGTAACATATAAAGACAAACCTACTAGAGTTGTAAACTCTAAAAGAGCACAGATGACAACCCAGACTACTATATCCATCAAAACTTCCAATCACAAAAGATGAAAAAAAATTGGATATTTCATTATAAAACCTCATTTATTTTTCCCCCAGGTGTTTTTACATTTACTTATTTTTTTTCAATTTTTTAAATTAATTTATTCTTGTTACATCTCAATGGCTATCTCATCCCTTGTATCCTCCCATTCTTCCCTCCCTCCCACTTAAATACAATATATCTACAAATACATTTCAAAGAAGGTACCCAAAGGAAAACTCCAACTTAAAGAGGTTAGCTACATTCAAGAATATATGAGGAAAAATAATCCCAGACCAGCATATTGAAAACACACACACAAACACACACACAAACATACACACACACACATACATTATAAAAACAATAAAATAATAGGAATCAGCAAACATCATTCATTAATACCTCTTAATATCAATTGACTCAGATGAAACACAGGCTGACAGAATAAATGTGAAAATAACATCCATTCTTTTGCTGCTTCCAAAAAACATACTTTTACAGCAAGTATGGACATCACCTTAGAGTAAAGTGTGTAAAAGGGTATTCATTCCTTCCAGGTAAGTGGACTTAAGAAGGAATCTCATGTAGCCATTTTAATATCTGACAAAATAGACTTTAAACCAAAACAGCAAAAGCAATACATATGGACACTATACATTCATCAAGGTAAAAAAAAAACACCAAAAGTTTATTGCAATTCTTAACAAAAAAACAAGGTCACCCAAGTTCATAAAAGGAGCACTCCTACAGCTTTAATAACATATTGATCCTCACACACTGGTAGTGGGAGATTTCAATACCCCACTCTAGCCAACAGACAAGTTACCCAGACAAAAACTAAACAGAGAAACGGTACTTTTGATTAATGTTATAACCCAAATTAACTTGACAAACACACAAAAAAAAATACACAGTCTTCTTAGTACCTCATGGAGCTTTCTCCAAAATTGACCATGCACTCCAACACAAAGCTAATTTCAACAGATACAAGAAAATTAAAATAACACTCTGCATCCTATCTGACCACCACAATCTAAAGTTCGATATTAACAACAGGAATAACAGAAAGCTCTCAAACTCATGAAATCGGAAAACTCACTACAGAATGACAAATGGGTCAAGAAGAAAGCTGAAGTTTTTCTAGAAGTGAGTGAAAATGAACACACAACATACTCAAACTTATGAAATACAATGACGGGAGTTCTAAGAGGTAAATTTGTAGCACTAAGTGCTTACGTAATTAACTGGATAGGTCTTTTACTAATAATTTAACAGCACAACTGGAATCTGTACAACAAAAAGAAGAAAAGAATAGAGTGTAAGAAATAATCAAACTCAAGGATGAAGTAAATAAAGCAGAAATAACAAAAAATACAAAGACTCAATGAAACAAACAGTTCCTTGAGAATCTTAATAAGATTACCAAACTCGTATCAAAAGTAACTAAAAGGCACATAAGGGATATCCATAACTAAAAATGACAAAGAGGACATAACAACAGACACTGATACAATCCATAGAAGCACGATATACTTTAAAACCTTATACTAGACCAAATTTGAAAACCTGATGTAGGATGGGTTTTTTCCTCCTATCCCCTATTCCTGGAATAATGACCCATGAGGCTCAAATACACCTACAAATACTTAGGCCATATAGCTAGTCTTTTCTCTGACTAGCTCATAACTTAAAAATAACCCATTATACTAGTGTACTCTCTGCCTCATGGCTGGTTACATAAGTTCAGGCACCATGAGTCTGTCTTCCTCCTTACATCTTTCGGGCTGAATCTTGTGTGCCTGTCTCTACCCCAGAATCATTTCTGCCTGCCAAGTGTTCCACCCCCTAATTCCTGCATAAGATACAGGCCATCAGATTTATTATTGACAGGTGCTACATCCATACAATACACGATATATTCCTTCTACAAAAAAACCCTAAAAGACATGAATAATTATCATGATACACAGCTTACCATAGTTAAATCAAGATCAGTAAGAAATTTAAACAGACCTATAGACCCCATTGAAATAGAAGCAGTCATTAGAAGTCTACAAACACAGAACACTCCAGGTCAGATGGTTTTAGTACAGAATTCTACCAGACTTTCAAAGAAGACTTAACACCAGGACTGTTCCAATTATTTAACAAAATAGAAACAGAAGTGTTCCTCAATTAATTTTTACAAGGCCACAGTTACCCTGATACTCAAACCATATAAAGACCCAAGAAAAGAGAGTTACAGACCAATTTCCCTTATGAACATAGATGCAAAAATTCTCAATAACATACATGTAAACCATGTCCAAGAAAACATCTGAAAGATCGTCTACCATGATCAAGTAGACTTCATTCCAAAGACACAGGGATGGTGCTACATATGTAATCAATAAATGTAATTCACCATATAAACAAACAAACTGAAAGAAAAAAATGATCATCCCATTAGATGCAGAAAAAGCATTTGACAAAATACAAGACCCCTTATTGATTAAAAAATAATCATGCTCAGATAAAAGCTACAATGGATATAATAAAGGCAGTTTGCATCAAGCCTATAGCCAACACCAACTTAAGTGGAAAGAAAGTCAATGAAATTTCACTAAAATTAAAACAATACAAGGCTGTCCACACTCTCCATACATATTCAATATAGTACTTAAAGTCTTAGATATAGAACAAGACAACTGAAGGAGATACATAGGATACAAATTGGAAAGAAAGAAATCAAAGTATCTATTTTCAGATGATATACTACTACACCTAAGTGTTGTTAGAGAGACTCAACCTATCAGAAGATTGGGACAGATGCTCAGACTCGTTGCTGGACTCCAGATGGAACACTGAGAGTGGTATGAAAAAATGGGGGAATGCAAGGATACAGGGGGTTCAGGAACCACACACAAGGAGACCATAGAGGCCACTCGATCTGGACCCAGGGGAGTCTGCACAAACTGTTGCCACAAGCAAGGACAATGCATGCAGTAAACATAGACATTCTGTCAGATAGACCTTCAGATCTAGGCAATGGACAGCTCATTCTCCACAGCTGTGGGGAGAGTGGAGACTACCTCTGCTGCCCCTAATTTGATCACTCCCCTTTGATGGGGAGGCCCTGAGGGTACACAGAAGGGGAAGTGGCCACCCAGATGATACCTGATATGCTGTAGTCATATGGTGGGGGAGGAGGTTCCCTTCTACCAGAGGTCTAGGGGAGGGGAATAGGGCAGAATATGGAGGGAGGTTAAGAATGGGAAGATACAAGTGAGGGGATAACATTTAAGATGTAATCTGAAAAAATTATAATAAATTAAAATGGAAAAATTCCACTGGGAAACTTTTACAGCTGATAAATGCTTTTAGCAAGGAAGCTGTATACAAAATTGACTCATGAAAATAAGTTCCTTGCTATGATAAAATTATCTGAGAAAGGATTCAGGGAAACATCTATCACAATAGCCTCAAATAACATAAAATACTTTGGGGGTAATTCTAACCAAGAAAGAGAGACACTTCTGTGCTAAGAACTTCAAGACATTGAAGAAACAATTTGAGGAAGATCAGATGATGGAAAGATCTCCTATGCTCATGGATCAGTTAGAACTAATACATTAAAATGGCTACCACTGGGCAGTGGTGGAGCCTGCACTTGAAAGGCAGAGTCAGGCAGATCTCTGTGAGTTCGAGGCAAAGTCTGTTCTATAAAGCAAGTCCAGGACAGTCAAGGTTACACAGAGAAACCCTGTCTTGAATAACCAGGAAAAAAAAAGCCACCATACTAAAAGCAACCCATGATCTAATGTAATCTCCATCAAAATACCAAGAAAAGTCTTCATAGATATGAAATGAAAATTTTAACTTCAAAAGGAGACACAACACACACACACACACAGAGAGAGAGAGAGAGAGAGAGAGAGAGAGAGAGAGAGAGAGAGAGGGAGAGGAAAACAATCCTCAATAATAAAATAACTGCTCTTGGCACAAAACAGATACATTAATCAATAAAATCAAACTGAAGATCCAGACATAAATCCACAAACCTATGGACATATTTTTTAAGTGTATTCAGTTTTATTTTCCTTATTTTAATTCATTATAATTTATTCAGATTACATCTTGATTGTTATCCTCTAGCTCATGTTTTCCCTTTCTCACCCTCCCTCCTTCTTCAGCTCTATTCCCCTCCCCTAGACCTCTGACAGAATGAGACCTCCTCCCCCACCATATGGACACAGCATATCAGGTCTTATCCGGATAGCCTGCTTACCCTTCCTCTGTGTGTCCCCAGGGCATCCCTACTAAGTGGAAGTGATCAAATCAGGGGCACCAGAGTTTATGTTAGAGGTAGTTTCTGCTCCCCCACACACAACTGTGGAGAATGAGTTACCCATTGGCTAGATCTGAACAGGGGTCTAGGTTAACTACATGCACTGTCCTTGGTTGGTGCAACAGTTTGTGCAGACCCTCCCTGGGTCCAGATCCTCAGGCCTTGATGGTCTTCTTGTGGGGCTATTGACCCTTCCAGGTCCTTCCATCCCCCTATTCTTCCATACCACTCTCAGCACTCTGTCTAGATGGACATATGTTTTTTTTACAAAGAAGTTAGAAATACACACTAGAAAAAAAGACTTCATCTTCAACAAATGGTACTGCTCAAATTGGATGGTTATATGTAGAAGAATCTAAATAGATCTATACTTATTATCCTGTACAAAATTCAACTCCAAATGGATCAAATAATTAAAAGTACAATGAAGCTGGCAGAAGAAAAAGTAGGGAATAGCTTTGAAAGCATTGGCACAGAAAAAGACTTTCTGAACAGAACTCCATTAGCACAGGCACTAAAATCAACAATTAATAAAATATGTCTCATGAAACTAAAATGCTTCTGCATGGCAAAGGACATCATCATTTGGACAAAGCAGCAACCTACATAACAGAAAATATTTTTACTGACTACACACCCAATAGAGGCTAATATCCAAAATATGTTTTTAAAAACTCAAAAAAACAAGGTATGAAGAAAACAAATAATCCATGTATCCATCCCCACTCTCCCACTTCTCTGAAAGATACGCTACACTTTGCCATATATTTGGCTATGAGTCTCCTTATTGTTTTGGATCCTCTGCTGGATATAGTCTCTCAGAGGACAGGCTCTTGTCTGCAAACATAACAGAGTATCATTAAGAGTAACAGGGGTTGGCTCTCCCAACATGGAGTGGGTCTCAAGTTGGACCAGGCACTGGTTGAACATTCCCTCAATCTTTGCTCTATCTTTAACCCTGTATCCTCAAGACAGAGTCAATTTTGGGTCAAAGTCTTTGTGGGTGGCTTGGTGTGCCCCTCCTTCCACTGAGATTCCTGTCCAATTAGGGGATGTTCTCTCCAGTCGCCATGACCTCTGTTACTAATAATCTCAGCTAGATTTACGGCCCCATCCTCCTAGAAGCCTTTCCAGTCCTAGGTCTCCAGCTTGTCACAGAGATGCCTCTGCCCATGGTTTCTCTTCTCTCTGCAGGCCCTTTGACCCCCTTTCCAGTTTTCCCCAAGTCTGATCTCCATCCACGTTTCTCTCTCCACTCCCTCTCCTTCTTCTCTCTCTTCAACCACTTCCACTGTCTATTCTATTTCCACTTCTGAGTGAGATTTAATCATCCTCCTTTGGGTGCTTATCTTCTTGTTACTTATCTTTTTTGGGTCTGTGACTAGTCGTTTGTTTATCCTGTACTATGTGGTTAAAATCTGCTTACAAGTGAGTATACACCATGTGTGTCTTTCTGGGTATGTGTTACCTCACTCAGGATGATCTTTTGTAGTTCCGTCCATTTCTAGTCCCAGCCAATCATTAAAAAATTCATGATTTCCTTGTTTTTAATATCTGAGTAGTATTATGTTGTGTAAATGTACCACCATTTCTTTATCCATTCTTTGGTAGACAAACATTTAGGTTGTTTTCAGAATCTGGCTATTATGAATAAAGCAGCTATAAGCATAGTTGAACAAGTTTCCTTGTTTTATAGTGGAGCATCTTTTGGGTATATGCCCAGGAGTGGTATAGCTAAGTCTTGAGGAAAGCTATTCTTAATTTTCTGAGAAAGCGCCAGATTGTTTTCCAAAATAGTTGTACAAATTTGCACTCCCACCAGCACTGGGGGAGTGTTCCCCTTTCTCCACATCCTTGTCAACATGTGCTGTCACTTGAGATTTTTTATCTTAGCCATTCTGACAGATGTAAGATGAATCTCAGAGTCCTTTTTATTTGAAAAGTAGGAGGATGAAGGACATGGAGATGACAGGAGCTCCACAAGAAGACCAACACAGCTAACTATCCAGGACCAAGAGGGGCTGTGGCAACTGAAACACCAACCAAGGACCATGCATAGACTGAACCTTGGCCCTCTCTACACAGATGCAGCAGATGGGCAGCTCAGGCTTCATGTGGGTCTCCTAGTAAGGGAAGCAGGGGCTGTCTCTGACATGGACTCAGTTGCCTGCTTTTTGATCACTCCCCGCTGGTGGGGCTGCCTCACCAGGCCATAAGGAAAGAGGATATGCTCAGTGCTGATGTGACTTGATGAGCTGGGGTGGGAAGGTGGAAGGGTTCCCTTTTCCTAAGGAGTAGGGAAGGGAGAAGGAGACAGTAGAGAGGCAGAGAGGATGGAAGGAGGAGGAAAAGATGGATTGGGCTACAATCAGGGTGTATAGTACACTAATTCATTTATTCTTTTGTTTATTTAAAAATAACCCAATTAAAATGGGGTTCTGATCTAAACAGAATTCTCAAAAGAGAAAGCTCAAATAGGTGAGAAACACTTTAAAAATGCTCAAAACACTTATTCATCAAAGAAAGACAAATCAAAAATTACTCTTGAGATTTTGTTATATACCTGTCAGAAAGATCAATAAAGCAAATGAAAGTTCATACTGGTGAAGATGTGGAGTAAGAGGAACATTCATTCATTGCTCACAGGAGTTCAAACTTGTATAGGCACTATAGAAATCAGTATGGCAGTGCCTCATAAAGATGGCAATTGAAATACCCACAAGTACCAGCTACACTACTCTTGGGCATACATCCAAAGGGCACTTCATCCTACCACAGATATACTTGTTCAACTATGTTCATCGCTGCTCTATTCATAATAGCCAAAGATTGGAATCAACCAGCATGCCCCTTAACAGATGAAGGGATACAGAAAATATGCTGCAGGTACTCAGTGAAATATTATTTAGCTAATGAAAGCATGAAATTTGCAGGTAAAAGTATAGGGGAAAACATTGTGAAAGACAAATATGCTATATACTCACTTATGTGTGGATATTATCGAGGTCAATAATAACCAAGCTGTAATCCCTAGAACCACAGAGATTAGGTATAAAGTAAGGAACTAGGAAAGACAGATCAATATCCCTAGGACAGGGAAATAGAATAGGTAACGGTGGGTAGATAGAGAAGAAGCTGGAAAGATGGATGAAGTTGGGAGAAGGAATAAAATGGCAGATGAGGGAGCAAATATGGGAGGAGACACCTAAAATTAAGGACCATTTGAGCTATAGTATAAAAACCTAATAGAGTAAAACCTTCCTAAAATGCATACCTATATGATGGTGATCTAAATGAAGTTGACAAATAATGAGACGGACAGAACCCCAACTGGCCATTTCTTGTCACAAAATGAAGCATCCAGTATATAAAAGCAGTTATATCTAATATAGTTGATGGCTATGAGTCCTATGGAATCACTAAACCATCTAGGATATTCTCAAGACTATAGGTTGCTTTCCATAAACTTGTCCATTGCTGAAGACATTGCTTACACAATTTATATAATATGGAGAAGTTGAGCTGGTCCCCACATAGAGCTATCACTCCTCCATGCTGGAAAGTACTTTGTATGCTACCAAAGGTTTTCCAACACAATCCCTGGTTCTTCAGTAGTGTCCTCCCTGCAAGTTCTGCTAGTACTAATGGTGACACAAAGATGGTAGCAATAACCAACTATCTGATTTGACTTAAACACCTCTGCACAAGATGGAACCCATGCCTAACACTGCTTGGGTGAGAAAGAACCTGAGACTAGATATCCTATCATCCTAGAGTAAATAAATAAATACTACTATTCAGCTAAAAGAGCATAGCAATTAAATGACTCCTAATGACATTGTGCTGTACTCATAGATCAATGTCTTGCTCAGCCATCATCAGAGAAGCCTCCTCCGGATGCAGATGGGAACAAATACAGAGACAATATGCAGAGAGAAATGTTGGAACATTCAATCTTAAATGCAGTGTCTCCTTCCAATCCCTCCTCATAGGGTTCAGGGAACCCTGTGGAAGAGGAGGCAGAAAGAAGAAAAAGTGTAAAAGACAGATGAAGTGGACAACATCAAGAAATCAAGGCCCTCTAAATCAGCATGGTTGATTCACACACTTATGAACTTACAAATACTGAGGCAGCATGCACAGGACCTCCATGGGATTGTACCATTGTGGTCCTAGAACAGAAAGGAGAAGTGGACAATGTGTCCATTGTGGAAACAAACTACTCTTAAGGGTAGGCTGCACACCAGCAATAAATGGTCATCAGAAAAGGAGCTCTTTATAGGTTACTTTTCCCCAAAATGTAATGTCACTGCTGTTGATGTTGTTTTAATTTTATTTTATTTTTATTTCTATTGTAATTCATATGTGTGTGTGTGTGTGTGTGTGTGTGTGTGTGTGTGTGTGTGTGTTTCTCTCTTTTTATTCTTCAGGTGTTTTGCACATAATATGTACAGCACATATCATATTTTCTGGTTTACTCTTTTTGTAGGACTCCTGAGTGGGCAGACATATGTGTCTCTGTGCCTATGTCTATTTCTTATGCCATTTCTTGGGCTTTTTACTTATCTTTTTGCCCTACTATGAAGTATTTGGTTTAGTATTATATTATATTAGTATTCCTTAGATGCTTGTCCATTTTTTAATGAGAGACACAAAGTGTGTAGATCCACATAGGAGAGGAGATGGGAAGGAATTGGGAAGAATAGAGGGAGCAAAATCCTTAATAAAGATATATTATATGAGAAAAAAATCTATTTTCAATCAAAGAAAGGGAAGATAGAAAAAAAGAAACATCAATGAGAAATAAGAGAGCTAATAGAAAATGAAATTAACAACACATCTAAAAGATGACTTCAAGGAATAGCAAAGTGCAGTATTTACAAATAATAGGGAATGAGGAGCTGCAAAGAATGGTGACTTCTGGAGAGAACTGAAGGATGGGGCCCCTATGTTTTGCTATAGGTCATTTAATACTAATCTAACTTTGATAACTTTAATAAAATGTACACTTAATGTAAAATATGGATATACACATCTTCATTATAAGCCACTTCAAATTCGCTTAAGCATCAAATAAGTACGATTGTAAATAAACAAGATGCTTTGTGCAGCATCCTATTGACCACCAGTCATTGATTTTCTAGATAATGGTCCCAATTGTATGGAAATGCATTTCTATAATGCTCTATCAGAGGGTTATGCAAAGCTTCTGGTTTATCTGACTCAGCATTGAGAATTTAGTAACACAAGCTGACTAACTGTGACAGCCTTCCAACAGGGCTGGGCAGTAGCTCCCTCCTTCTTAGTCCAAATGGATGATGTTATCATTTTAGGAGCTGGATATGCATCACTCTTTGTCTTGACAGTATGGATCATTTCTGCAAACTGGAGCATCCTCAAATACTCATGGCTGGCTGAGAGTGCAGCCCATTCTTTGGCACCTAACTTTTTCTTCAGCTTCAGAAGCAAAGCTCACTGGGTGCTCCCTTCCCAGTAGGCTGCTGATGCATCACACTATTACTGATGCTAGCTGGGTCCTCCATAGACGTTGCCCCGTCAGCACACCTTTCTTTTCTTCTTCTAGTTAGAGTATTTCACTCATTTCTGGGAATCTGAAAAGTCACCATACCAGCATGTAGAATCTGGATGATTTGTGTTAAGCACAAAGCCTGATGTTGAAACTGGTCTCTCTTTGTCTGGTGGCAGAATGGACAGCAGCTACATACATCATATGGCCACAAAGTTCAAATGCTCCCTGATTCCTTGAAAATAGACTGTGATGTCATCTGCTCTGTTGTAGTGCAGAAACCACCATCATGCCTTCCTTTCTCCTTGCTGCCCTCCACCAATAAATTCTGTTCAATCAAAATCCAAGTTGTACACTTGTCCCTGATACGTATTACATCAGGTGAAATAATAATAATAAAAAAAACACCACTGTATCTTCATTGGAAAAATGCTGGAATTATCTTTGTCTTAGTTATTTTACCATCATTCTGTGATGTTCATCTACCCTGCTCACATCTTGCTGTCAAGTTTACCTCTCCGATTGCAGCTGATGGTAACGTTTGTTGACATCAGAGCCCTGTTTCTTTGAATTTCCAACAGGAACTGAAGACCAGTGGCTGCACAGGAATCCCCCAGGCACTGGGGACCAAGCTCTGAGCTCAAGGAGTGCGCAGATAGCCATTCCTCCACCTCTCTGGTCCGAAGACAGGCATCATTGGATTAACCAGCCAGGATTGTGTAAGCCAATCAAATAAATATCTAATAAATCGATTGTGTGTGTATTCATAGGAATTATATCAGTTTTGTTACTCAAAAACCCTGTTTAATATATCATCATTCTTCATAATATGTATGCTTTAATGCATATGAAAAGAACAAATGGAAAATTAAGCGTCTGAGATGAACAGATAAATAAACATCAAATAAAGGGTATTCATTTAAAGAAAAACAGAACAATTTTAAAAAATAATTCTTTCCAGTTAAAAAAAGCTATTAATTGCTCAGGTTACTTTCTTCCAAGTACAAGTATGAATTTTTTTTTTTTTTACAGTAGTACTTCCTGCTTTTTTCTATCTCTGCCTCTTAAACATCTTGGGAAGAGTGTATACTTATCCACCTTTGTCAGATGTTAAATCCAGTTGGTTCTATCTCCCAGAATATTTATTGCTCACCTCTTTCCCACTGCCATGACTACCCTCATGCTGTTCTCTGGGTTACTTGTGAATTTCAAGGAGAAACCTGAGACGGCTACCACTAAGTCCTCTCATGTGGAAGGCGCAGCTTTTCTCCACTCTGGTTTTGATGTTTCCCACTATCCCCTGTCTGGTTGGCCACCCTTAAGAAATAAGCCAATTGGGGTGTTACTAAACCAGTAGAATTCCAGATATCTGCATGCAACTCTCATTTGTGGAATTGGCATTTTAGCACAAGTTTCATTGACTTGTTTAATTTCCATAAGTATCCTTTGGGAGATAATTGTTCCAGTCCTTACTTGACAAATGAGGAAAATATCATTCAAAGAAATCCACAAGCTTGCACCTAACTGATGGCTGCAGAGGCTGGACAGCATTCTTGCTTTAAAACCCAAAGCCAAATGATAATCAATAGGGTTCTTACAGAAAATGAAATCAGACAAATGGAGCTAATTTCACACAAGCCGTGTTCAGAGGTGATGAATATCCGCTGTCTACAGCAGAAACCTTATTCATATTCCTTGTGATTCTGTGTTCGTCTTCCAGGTTACAGTGGTTGTTCAATTACTGTGCCAGTCTTTTGCCCTTTGGTTTATCTTCTCCGTATCCCACATCTGTTAACATTGTCTCCAGATATATTTGAAAACATCAATTAGGTTACAATTTTTAAGATGAAAATGTTGAATGTATGTTTTCTCTCTCTTTAGAGTATAACTTGGGAAGAAGCAAAATAATAAAACAATTAAAGCAATTCAAAGGAGGTCAAAGGTCAAATAGTCACTATTTGATATCTAGGATAATATAAAAGCTACAGGTCTGAAATAATGAAACAAACAAACAAAAAAAAAAGAGTCTGACAAGAAGGTAGACACAGAAATCTGTGAAACAGCATGGAACCTAGAGAGGAACTGATCCTTGTACAAAGATGCAATGGTAGGTTCAATGGAGAATGCAATCTTTGTAAAAGTTGGTGAAACAATCAGATGACCTCATACAAAAAAAGTGAATCTTGGCAAACCCGACCCACCCACGTGTTGTCTCCGGATAATGTGAGAGTGCCTGGCTTTCTCGGGCCAGGAGCCCTAGGTAGGGTCTCTTGTTCAGGGAGTGCAGGGCCAGTGCCTTGCCGCTAGGCTGGGTAGGAACAACCGGGTCGCAGAGCTGTAGGTGTCGCCCCGTGGACTCAGATCTTCCCACCAGGCTATGAAGCTCAGCTATCGCTCTAGGCAAGACCCACGTCTCCTGATAGGTCTGTGGGCGCAATCCAAGCTGATTGCTCACTGCCATTGTTTGCAGGCTCAGTCCGCTGTGATTGGTGTTAGGTTGGGCCCCGGATGGCTAGCAAGCTGCAGTCCCACTTTAGCTGTCTTTGTTGGGTCCCGCAGCCTGTGTTTCCACTCGGCCTAGGTGGGTGACCTCCGCAGTTTGGGGTGGTGAAGAATGGGGAAATAGTAGGACCCACAGGGTCCTGGAAACCTATAAGAAGAACTTTATGACAGGCAGATCTGGGTCCTGGGGTCCTCCTCAAACTAAGGCACCAGCCAAGGAGAATATAGGCAGTAAACTTCGAACCCCTACCAAGACCTAGCCCACGAACATGATGTTCTCCACCGTTGAGTGGAGAGTGAGATCTGACTCTCACACAAACTCTGGTGCCCCCTTTCTGACAATGTCCCCTGGATGGGGAGGCCTGACAGCACTCAGAGGAGGGATGGCGAGTTACCAAGAAGAGACTTGATATCCTAAGAGCATATATAGGGGGAGGAGGTCTCCCTCAATCACAGACATAGGGGAGGGGAGAAGGGGGGAAGTGGGAGGGAGGGAAGAATGGGAGGAAACAGGGGAGGGGCTAACAATCGAGATGTAATACGAATAAATTAATAAAAAAATAAATAAATAAAAATTTTTTAAAAAGTGAGTCTTACTCAAGAATAGATTGCAATAAGTAACTGAAAGTGGAATCATAGACAGGGTATTTAAATTAACATTAAAGGTATTTTTAAAAAGACTTTACCTTCCATGTTGCAAAGAATTTTTAGAATTGGTTCTAAGATGAGATATGATAGATACTGATTTACATTCAGAATTTTAGACTCACCATGATAGGAAAGATATTTTCTTCAAGGCTGCAAAATACAAATAGCCAAAACACTATGAATGTAAGATTGATATAATTCCTGATTGTTTCATGGTTCTTCTCACTGTAAGTAGTTTATTTTATTCATGTGTAATAATTTAAATGTATAAATTATAGTTTATAAAATAAAATAGTCTCTAAGAGAATGGACATTACCACTATTAAAATGTTAGGTGGGTTCTGATAACTGTACCAATAACAAGCTAGCAGTATCATTTTATTACCCAAGTGAACTAAAATAGCTTGTTCACACATGAACGTTTATGAATTTTTTTATAGAAACATGTTTTCATATGCACAATCATCCAGAGCTGGCGACAGCACATTTGACCTCTAGTGACTGTGATAACCCTTACATCATATGTATGAAGTTGAACATGTGACTGGGGTAGGTGTGAGCCTAAAATATCTTAGCTGTTAGAAAGGTAACCCCTGGTACCAAGGAGAATAAATAAATAATTGGACAAAAATAAAATAATGGAAGCATGCCAAGCAAAAGGAACTCCTTGTGGCCAAACCTATGACTATCTGAGTCATAGCATTAAGAAAATATTAGTAGACTATTACATAAAATATACATAAGTAATAAAATTAATAAAAATAATAGGGGAATATTACTTGAAATATGAAACAATTGCCCAGGAACCTACATTACACTAGTGAGAAGTGTTAGCTAATTGTACTCTTAAGTAGACAGTAAATGTTCCCTTCACTGGCACATACAACACTTGCACTCCTTGCTTTGACAGAAACCATAGTTTTATAAAACTCATTGTTTATACAAGCTCTCACTATGTAGCCAATGGTGACTACAAATCATGATCTTCTTGCCTCAGCCTCCAGAGTTCCGATTTTACACAAATAGGATTATATGCAGGGGATTCTATGCCTGACAAAATCATAGTTTTGACTGTTAAATAAATACACAGGTTCTAAGAAAATCGAAAACTTATTTGAATTAAGCCTTTTCTTCAAACATGAAAATTATATTTCTTTGATTCTTCTAGATTTTTGAAAGACAAGAAGCAAGAAAAGAAGGAAGGAAGGAAGGAAGGAAGAAAGGAAGGGAGGGAGGGAGGGAGGGAGGAAGGAAGGAAGGAAGGAAGGAAAGAAAGGAGGGAGAGAGGGAGGGAGGGAGAGAGGGAGGGAGTAAGGGAAGGGAGAGTAGGAGGGAGGGAGGGAAGGAGGGAGGGAGGACAAACAGAAGAAAAAGAAGGAGACAGGTACAGGAAATATGAGCATTTCTTTCATTGCTTAGAGAAATTTAATATAGAACTCCTTTTTCTATTAAATATTTGGTAGAATTTGCTAGGAAAGCAAATTGGATCTGAACTTTCCTTTGTGGGGTGGATTTTAACTATAAATTCATTTTCTTTGACAGTAAACTGTTGTTCATTTTATGCACTGCTCCCTGTCTGTTACAGAATTTCCATTTCCTCTAGGCTGTTAATTTGTTTAGCAGAATTTCATAAAATTTGATTCTAATTCATTTAATACCTAGAGGAGCCATAATTCACTTTAGGCTACTTCTTCCATTTCTAACGTTGGCAATTTGTATCCTTTCTGTTCTTTTTTTTAAAAAAATAATGTATTTCTTTGCATTCCTATCACAGTTTCCCCTCCCTCCTTTCTCCCAATCCTTCCTTCTCACCCAAACCTGCCCTATCCCCTTACTCTTCCTTATGTCCTTAGAAAAGAGGAAGTCGCTCATGGTCAACCAGCCCTGGCATATCAAGCTACAGTAAGTCTAGGCTCATCTCCTCCTAGTGAAGATAGTCAAGCATCCCAGTTAGGGGAAACGGATTCAAAGGCAGGCAACAGAGTCACAGTCAGCCCCTGTCCCTGCTGTCAGGAGCCCCATCTGAAGACCAAACTGCCCAACTGCTACATCTGTCCCATGAGTGTTCTCTGGTTGAGAGTTCAGTCTCTGTGGGCCAAGGTTGTTTTTGCAGGTTTTCTCTTTGTTTCCTTAAGGTCTCTGGCTCAATTAATCCTTCCTTTCTCTCTTCCTGAGGATTCCCCAAATTCTGCCTAATGTTTAGCTATGGGTCTCTACATCTGTTTCCATCAGTTGCTGGGTGAAGCTTCTTGGATGACTGTTATGCCTAGGTACCTGTCTGCAAATACATCAGAATATCATTAATAGTGTCAGGGGTTGGCTATGTCTCCCATGACATGGGTCTCAGGTTGGGACAGTCACTGGATGGCCATTTCCTCTGTTTTAGCTTCATTTTTAACCCTGCATATCTAACGAATGGGAGAAAATGTGGGTCTAAGGTTTTGTGGCTGGGTTGGTGTCCCAATCCCTACATTGAAATCAGAAATGGTGGTACCTCCATGAGTTCTTTTACTGTGCAGCATTGTTTTACCTTATATTGGGTGTTTGGTTTTACATAAGAAGTTGAGTATTGTTCCTTCAAAGTGTGTAAATAATTGTGTTGGTATTTTCATGGGAGTTGTGTTGAATCTCTAGATTGCTTTTGGTAAGGTAACCATTTTTACTATGTTAATCCTACCAATTCATGAGCATGGGAGATATTTTCATCTTCTGATATCTTCTTCAATTTCTCCCTACAAGGACTTGAAGCTCTTGTCACACAGGCCTTTCTCTTGCTTGGTTAGAGTTACACCAAGGTTCTTTATAAAATTTGTGGCTATTGTGAAATGTACAGTTTCCCTAATTTCTTGATCAGCCCGTTTATCCTTTGTATACAGGAGGGCAGCTGATTTTTTTTTAGTTAATTTTGTGTCCAGCTACATTGCTGAAGGTGTTTATCAGCTGGAGGAATTTACTGGTAGAATTTTTTGGGTCACTTATGTACACTATCATATCATCTGCAAATAGTGATACTTTGACTTCTTCCTTTTCAATTCCTATCACCTTGGATCTCCTTTAGTTAGTTCTCTTGCTCTAGCTAAAACTTCAAGTACTCTGTTGAATAGACATGGAGAAAATGTGCGGCCTTGTCCCTGATTTTAATGGGATTGCTTTAAGTTTCTCTCCAATTACTTTGATGTTGGCTATTGGCCTGCCGCATATATCCTTTATTATGTTTAGGGATGGGCTTTTTTTTGGGGGGGGGGGTTGAGACAGGGTTTCTCTGTGTAGCCTTGGCTGTCCTGGACTCCCTTTGTAGACCAGGCTGGCTTCGAACTCACAGGGATCCGCCTGCCTCTGCCTCCCGAGTGCTGGGATTAAAGGCGTGCGCCACAACCGCCTGGCTGGGATGGGCTTTGTATTCCTGATCTCTCCAAGACTTTTATCATGAAGAGATGTTGGAGACTGTCAAAGGCATTTTATGCATCTAATGAAATGACCATGAGGGCTTTTCTCTTTCAGTTTGTTTATATGGTGGATAACATTGATATAATTTTGTGTGTTGAAACATCCCTGAATCTCTGGTATAGTGCCTACTTGATCATGGTGGATGATGTTTTTGATATGTTCTTGTTTTTACTGAGTATTTTTGTATCAATGTTTATAAGGGAAATTAGTTTGAAACTCTCTTTCTTAGCTGAGTCTTTGTGTGGTTTAAGTACCAGGGTGACTGTGGCCTCATAAAATTAATTTGATAACGTTCCTTCTGTTTTTGATCTGGGGAATAATTTAAGGAATAGAGATATTAGCGTTTGTTTGAAAGTCTGGTAGAATTCTGCACTAAAACCTTCAGGTACTGGGTTCTTTTGGTCGGGAGACTATCAATGACATATTTAGATTGTTTACCTCATCCTTATTTAACTTTGGTAAGTAGCATTAATCAAGTAAATGGTCCATTTTATGTAGATTTTCACCTTTTGTGGAGTACGGATTTTTGAAGTACGACCTAGTGATTCTTTGGATTTCCTTGGTATCTTTTGTTATGTCATCCTTTTCATTTCTGATTTTGTTAATTTGGGTAGTCTCTTTCTTTTAGTTACATTGTCTCAGCATTTGTCTATTTGTTGAATTTTTATCAAAGGACCAAATCTTGGTTTCTTAGATTTTTTGTATTGTAATCTCTGTTTCTAATATGCTAATTTCAATTCTTGTCTTTGATTATTTCCTGATGTCTACTCCTCTTTGATATGTTTCCTTTTTTCTTTTTTTCTTCGTCTAGAGCTTTCAAGTGCACCAGTAAGTTGCTCGTATAAGATTTCACTACTTTCTTTATAAAGACACTAAGTGCTACAAACATTCTTCTTAGTGCTGCTTTCATTGTGTCCCTTAAGTTTGGGTATGTTGTACATTAATTTTCATTGAATTCTAGAAAGAATTTAATTTCTTTTTTATTTCTTCCTTTACCCAGTGGTCACTGAGTAGGCAGTTGTTCAGTTTCCATGGGTTTGTAGGCTTTTAGTTGTTTGTATTGTTGTGGAAGTTGACCTTTAATCCATTGTGGAGTAGCAATATACAGGGGGATGTTTTAATTTTCTTATATCAGTTGAGACCTGCTTTGTGACTGAGTATATGGTCAATTGGGAGAAGGTTCTGTAAGATGCTGAGAAGGTATATTCTTTTGTGTTTGGGTGAAAAATTCTGTAGATATCTGTATTTGAGTCCATTGGAGTATAACATGTTAAATTCATTATTTATCAGCTTAGTTTCTGTCTGCATGACCTGTCCCTTGGTGAGAGAGGGGTGTTGAAATCTCCCACTATTAATGTGTGGGGTTTGGTGTGTGATTTAAGATTAAGTAATTCTTTTATGAATGTAGGTACCCTTGCATTTGGGCCATAGATGTTCAGAATTGAGACATCATCTTGGTGGAAAAGTGATGTTGTTGTTGTTATTGTTTTCTGATATAATTGTTATTAAATAAAACAAACTTTTTTCCTAATATGAGTGGAATTTATCTGGTCCGGTGAAATCTCTCAAAGGACTCCCAGTCCAGAATACACAAAGGGATCGTGTTGGAGTTTCACTCTTCAGATTGAAGACTGACATCATTTATATACCATCAATCATCACTCTGTCTGAAACTGGTTCTGTTTATCTTAGGAATCTTAACTAAGAGTTCTTAGAAGCTAGGAACATAGACATGATGACACACACCTGTAATCATACTGCTAGTTGGACAGACATGGGTGGATTCCTCGGGCTTCCTGGATAGTCTGCCTAGCCTTTCGAAAGCTACAGGGTAATAAGAGTCTATCTTAGAAAATAAGATGGGCAGTTCTTTAGAAATGACCCCTGAAGTCTATCCTGCACACACAAATGCATACATGTGTGCATGTTCCCTTCTACACATGAACAAACCACCTGCACAAAAAGAAATAAATGAAAAATGAAGTTTTCAAACACTTGGGGATATTTAAAAGATCATACTATTTGTGGCATAATTGATTTAGTGTATTCAAGCAACATAGGTTACATGATTTGATTCCTGTGAAATTTAGTGGGAATTATTTAATTACCAAAACAAGCCCATGTGAGTAAATGTTAAATATGCAGTTAAAAATACTATATTCTGTTGTTGGGGTAGGGGGTAAGAGTGGCCCAGAAATACAATCTCAGCTAGTTGTTTAAATTAGTTTCTTGGATTAGTGTGTGGCTCAGCTTTACTTCTTTAGTATTCCTATGGGAAGTGCTGGATTGCAACCATGGTTCTGAATATGCCAGGCAGACACTACACTGAGCTTCGTGTCCACCCAACCATATAAAGTGTTTACCTTATTATATTCTATTTTTGAAAGAGGAACATAAATATGTACTACGACAATTGTTGGTTTGTCTGTTTATTTGCACAGTTTTATTAATTTTTGATTCATTATTTTCACTTTGCTATGAATGAATAAAATGTTTAGGGGCATGATGTCAAATCTACATATTTCAAATTAAAATAGCCTTTTCAGTTTCCTTTGGATTAGTGTGGTGTTGGCTTTATATTTATTCCCTCTGCTCTCATTATTTCTCCAATTGGCCTTTTCTCCAAGTGTTTCTTCCTTATGCATTATGGATTTTTCCACTCAATATATGTATTTTCCATTCAATATATGTTAATATATTATCTATGACTCGTCTGTGTGTATGTTTATGTGTGCATGTTTGTATGTAAATGCATGTTCATGTGTATATGTGTGAATGCTTGTGCCTGCATGTATACGTGAATGTGTGTGCATCTGTGTGTGTGTGAATGCACGTACATGTTTATGTATATGATTGATATCTTGTGAAGATGCATATGTGCTTGTGAGAGTGCATCTACACCTCTGCACTTGCATGCGGAGGCCACACAACAAACTTGGTTGGCATTTCTTAGGTGGCATCCATATTATTTTATTATCTTATAAGATAAGGTCTCTCACTGGCTAGCACCTTGCAAATTAGTCTAGGACCCAAAGGGATTTTCCTTCTTATGCCTCCCAGCTCCAGAATTTCAAGCACTCAACAGTATGTCAAAGGGATCAGATCTGTCACCATGCCTAAAAGATATTCACTGTACTGACTTGGATAACTATCCAGCCCCTTATGTTTGCTTGTTGTTAATTTTAATGGTCCATTTAGCACTGACAGAAGATATTCCCTTATCACAGCTTTATGCTGGTAACATTAAAGCCACCATAACTAGAAAGCTAGTTTCTTATATTAGCTTCCTTCCATTTTATTCCTCCTCCAGCATTTGTGTTGGCCAAAATTTACCTCTGCCTGTCATAAGCTCCCCCACGCAAAAGACCTATGCCCTCAAGAGTATGCATTTTGTTCTGAAGAACATTTATATCACAAGATACCTGACATGTTCAAACAGGCCCCCCTTTGTTAGATAGGAAAACATGACTTCTGCCTACTCATACCTAAATGAGCCTGCAACAGAAGAAACAAACTGAGGCTCCTAATGCTTTCAGTAAACTATGCTCCACTTGAAAATATCTGCTAGAGTAGTACTAGAGTTGGAACTGTTGTGACGAACTCCAGCAGAGGATTTTCTTTTTTCTTTCTTTTTCTTTTTCTTTTGAAGATACTAACCAAGACTCACACTTTCATTTTGTGATTTTGTGCTTTACTTGACAATTGGTAGGTTATTTCTATGAGCATTCAATGTCTGTAATTTAATACCAAATGTCCATAATGTGGCATACTTAACATGTCAACTTTTTGCATCTTAATGCAATCCACATGACGGCTATGGGAATCGTGTGCATTCTGGAACCTCTTGGCTCACGAACTTAATAAATTGGTTCATGTCTTCTGAAAAATGGATATAATCATTGGCAAGGACAAGCACATCTCAAGTAATGAATCATCCAACTCATTAATTATTATATGAAAAGACAATGAAATACATGTGTAGGCAAATAAATCATTCCAGTATCTTTGTAAATTAAGATGTAACTGAATGACATATGCTGGGCCACATGAGGCAATTTTAACAAAGAAAATTAAACTTACTGTAGAAAACTATAAAATTTCATTGAAAGAATTTGACCCAAATAAACATTAAAATGTCCCACTGTCTGCTGTTATTTGACCTGGTATCTTTAAAGTAGCAATGCTTTATGAATGTCTATATTTCTGTTTATACCCATGTAGATAATGGAATCAAATTATATGGAACGCATTTGGTAAAGTAAATTTTTAATTGCAGAAAATCACAGAAACTTCATAGGAAAGAATAATACATGACAATTTTTAAGAATTTACTTCTTACTAATAAGTAAATACTTCTACATAATAACTTGGAAAGACAAATGAGATGTATTTGATTGAGCACTTTATATTCACACCTATATGTTCCTATACCAATAATAGCATATTCCTCATTGAAAACGGATATGTGTTTGGCTGCTTCTGTTTATGCTAGAGAAAACTTGGAAAGGTTATAGATCAAATTAACTTCAGCAACACATACTGATGATCTATATGGCAGACTTAGTGAGATATTTATATCACTACTTCATTAAATCCTTGGAAATGTTTGCTGGCATTACAGTGAATGGCTGTTCCTATGGTCCAGGTTCAAACTCATGCCATAAAGGATGAACTGTCAAGCAAAGATACTTTCAAAATAACTTCTTGTCCTTATTTGCCTTTCTTGAAAACTGTGAAGGGGAAATGTAGCTCAAAATCACACTCCCTGTAATCCCTTATGCTCCACTTCCTCACACACAGACTATTCCTTCAATACTCCTTTCTTTGAACCTCTCCCAAATGTAAGCCGAAATGCACAAATCTTGGCCTTTTACTCACATTGACTCCTTGCATCGTTGTATTTCACCAAAACCCAAAGAACCAAAGCCTCACAAAATGGTTTAATCAAATGTAATGTAGTTGAACTCATTTCCTCACTCAACAATTTCACAGAAGTATGTTTCTCTCATGTATTGAAATAGTGCGTCTCTCTTTTGGGGAGAAGGGGTGGTTTTCAAGACAGGGTTTCTCTGTGTAGCCTTGGCTATCCTGGGCTCATTTTCTAGACCAGGCTGGCCTTGAACTCAGAAATCCACCTGCCTCTGCCTTCCTGAATGCTGGGATTATAGGTATGCACCACCACACCCAGAGAAATTATGCTTCTCCAGTGATACTTTGTGACTACTGATTATGTATCGTCTAACATATTGTGTGTTCAATGCCAACACAAAAGAGAGACCATCTATGACTAGGTTTTAACACTGCTTTGGCATTTGATGTGATGGCCACCTTTCCAGGAATGGCACCCCTCATCATCATTAATAGAGAATATGTCCCCACAGGTGCCCACAGGAAAACCTTCAAATGGGAATCCCTCTCTTCCCAGGTGGCTCTAGTTACTGTCATCTGGCAAAAACAGGAAATAGCACAGAATATTCTCAGAAAACAAAAACATATCAGATATTTAAATAATTTGAAGCTGCTTTCTTACTTATGAAGAGATACAAAACATTTCCTGTCACTTTGCCTGTTACTTCAGAAATGAAAAAAAAAATGTTTAAAAACCACGCTGCGGGAGAAGGGTTATACTCCACTATTGCCTGTGGGGCTGTAAATTGGCATAACTACTTGGAGAACAATTTCAATATGAGTTTCTCCATTTTAATGTATGTGTCAGTCACTTCATCAGTCACAGTGAGGCATGATAGAGACAGACTTAGGCAGAATACTATATTGCTACCTGCAGAAGACTGAGGTACTCTCTAGAAGGGGCATCTACTAGGGTGAAGTCAGGAGTCACAGTAGAGCCACAGTAAAGAGTTTCAAGATGACCCGTATAAAGCAGATTTGGAATTGCTTAGCAAAAGGTTTTTACACAGGATTAACTGTGGAAGTTGGTAGAAACAGGAGCACGTGGGAAATGAAATATGGAATTCTTGAGAAGGAGACATAACTAGAGGCTATAACAATAGCCATAAACGTAATTTTGTACTTCTGAAGTTATATACCAAAGGGTATATTACAAATAAGGAGGCATAAGTCATTGAAGAAATAAATTAAATAATTTACTTAAATCATAATAACTAATTAATTAATTAATAATCACCGACTCTTTTCTCCCGCTTCTGCAAACTCTCTGATATTTCAAGATCCTCTGTTACCTCGTCCATAGTACCACCAAAGAAGACTGCTGATTAAAGCATAAGTGAAAGGATGACAACTCCCAGACCCTACGCTGCAAAGGAAGACTTTAGCACATCTTATCACTGAGAACAGAGAAGCGTCAAGTTTAGTACTGATAAACTGATATGAACAATGTATGTTACATAACACCATTCTGAATGAAGAGTGATTTACTTGAAGTTTTCCAGTTGTTTTGTTGTTGTTGTTGTTGTTGTTGCTGCTGTTGACTTTCCAGGGTTTTTACTAGTCAAATGCAGAGGACTGGTTCATTTCAGCTCCTTCACTGCCAAACCAGAGTTAGATACTGCCTCAGTTTCTCTGCCTTCTCCTCATCTATAATGACCAGGGTGTAGAGGTACTTGCTTCAGCGAGCCTCAAACTCCACATTCTCCCTGTTCTTGTTCTTAACAGACTTGGCATCCTTCCACTAGGCTTTGAACAGAAAGTCTTCGATTTACTCAATTTTCCAAGGCATGGCAAAGGGCGATCAGTGCTGGCGACTGCACCCAAAACACTCACAGTGGCAAGAACCCCAGTTTATTTTTTATATGTATGGTAATACACAATCCATATGGAAGAGATGAAGAGAATCCATTTTCCAAACACAGCTCAGTTTTCTTTAATAAACTATAAGTTTACATGTACTCAAATTTCAAACAGGTGTAAGTATGAGCCACAAGCCAAAAAGAAAAATAGGTGTGGGGTGACTCGGGGAACAGACGCAGAGTGGATGACAAAGGATTCATCTCAGGTGTGTATTACATGAGGGCTAAGTCTTAAGATGAGAACACTCCCGAGCACTCAACAATTCTTCCGGCTCGGACATCAAGGCACATACCAATTACATTTCCACTTATAAAATGAAATGGTTCTATTTTATCTCTAATGAAAAACCCGCAGCCATCTTTACAAGCGGACAGGCCAAACCAAATTGCTTTTCTATGGTATGTAATTATGCTTCCTTTGTTTTGTCTACTGCCGCTCTGATAATACTTCTAGGAAAATCAGGCTTTCAAAAGTCTAAGGACTGAAGTGCTCGGCCATGTCTCCAGGGGAATTCTTTAAGGTGTTGATGACTCTACTCAGAGAGGGGAATTTGAAAGCCCTTGCTAATTTTTATGTTAATATCTATTCATTGGAAAATCTTTTTACTTTCTGATTTATTTTATATTTTCAGTCTAAATATTTTAATGTTAGTTTATCTGTAGCCAATCAAACATACATCAATAATATTGAGCACGTTTTTGACAATTAGCATTTCAACTTTTATAACAGAAGCAGATATGCAAAATATATATATATGTATATATATAATAATTTATGTAATTAAAGATGTGTTTTCTTACTTATTCAATTTTTAAATATTTCAGTTTTAGCACAATGATGGGGTATCCATAGATGAAAATTGCTGGTCTATGGTTTGAAGTTATCCCCGAAATTTTATGTCTTCAAAACCTAGTCTAAAGATCATTTCACTGGTATTTGAAAATCAGGAGTCTGGATGGTAACGAGAGGGGGGGATCCATGGGAGAAGGAAAGGCTTTATCAACATTCCAGGCAATGTTGACTTGAGGGGAATACAGTCAATGGAAAAATGTCAGCACACTTTCAGGGTATGTGATTTTAATATGCATAACATATTAACAATGTAACATATTACTTTATTTTTCTACCCATCCGACTAACTAAACAGTGGTTAAGTTTTGTCTCTAGCAGTAGTTGCCAAGTTACCTATTATTTGGCACTGAAAGTGTACTATACTGAGCTATTTTTTTCCCCTGCTAGCAACATGGATAAATCCTAATGCCGTATCCATAGGTCTTAATTTCAACTTTCTCTTTTACCAAGAGAAATACAAATATTCTAATTATTTGCCACATTCCAATTCAATATGGCATCACAATTTTATCAAGGATGTAATCATTAGATATTATAATAAAAAAATAGAAAAGTTTTCATAAATGCACATAAAACCAGATAAACTGGAAGCATAAATCTAGAACTTTTGACTATTCTACTCCAGACTTAGGTTTTAAAGTAATAGAAATTAAACTAATTAAAAATTAAACTAATGCAAAACCAATATTCTAGCAAGGGTGTCTTTGTTTGGTTTTATTTTCTTTTGTTTGTTGCTGTTCCTGGGAAACTACTAAACTCTAGTCAAGCAATTGATAGCACCCTCTGAAGCCCAAGAGGACATTTCTAAAGAGAGGTCAGATAGAATGTAAGAGCCAGAATATAGAGGAACACCTTCTGGGCATTACATAGCCAAAGCAACCATGACCTTATGACAACTATGAGTGACTATTTTGGGTCTGCACAAGAATGGGCTTTCTACACTTGGCATGGATGGAGGAGGACTTCAGTAGATGTTACTAGTACCATTGGACTGCTGAATACTGAAAGACTATAGGAGATGGGGTTAGGGGTGGTCCTTGTACCCACTGGTGAACTAACAGTCTCCAATAGGCAATTCCAAACCCATGGTCACACAGATTGTTGCAAATAAACTTAAAGGGCTTATAGGGAGAAGGTAGGGCTGATAAGGAGGGAGGGAGGGAGGGAGGGAGACAGATAAACAGGATGGAAAGGGATGGTAGACAGAACGTACTCGTGTGTGTGTGTGTGTGTGTGTGTGTGTGTGTGTGTGTGTAAATGTCAAAGAAAAACTTAATTAATAAAATAGGTCCTTAAATAGTTAACTTCATTCATTCATCCCACAGACATCTATTGCACAACCCCTAATTAAGCAGGTTCTCTATCAGATAAAGCAAATTAGACATGATTTTTTGTTTATTTGTTGTTTGTTTGTTTGTTTGTTTGTTTTGTGGACCTCTCTCTAGATTCAGGGATGGGAAACAGTAAGTAAGTACATGCTCCTGCTAAATGATTAAACAGATATGATAAGAGCTAAGCAGAAAACAAGCCAAAAAACAGTGAGAGAGGATAGTGGGTGAAGAAATGATGGACTCAGATCAGATAAGAGGTTCAAGGTTGCTTTCACTCAAACCAGCACAGTGACTAACCAAGAACTGGAGACCAGTGTGGGTGAGCAGACCAGCAAGGGAGGAGGTAGGCTGAGATTACATGGAAGGCTTGCCAGATTCCAATCACTCAGGAATTCACTGACTAGCAACAGGGAAATGCCTTGAATTGTAATACACCCTACTCCTAAGCAGTGCCATCACTCCCCTTCCCTTGGCCCTCCTTAGTTCAACTGCCTCTTCACTATTTTGTCCTGTAATCTATTCTGCCAACAGTCACCAAAGCAGATCTAAATTTCTATATGGTTGTAGTTTTTTCTTTGTTGAAAGATTCCAACCTCATCATCCTCCTGCCTCTGCCTCCTTTCAGCAAATACTACCAGAATGTGCCACCACAACCAAAAAGACAGATACTATCAGTGTATTGTTTAGTCATCATCAGAGAAGCTTCTTCCTGGAGTGGATGGGAACAAAATCAGAGACCCATACCTGGGCAATGTGCAGAGAGGGAGCGACCTTACAACACCTAGCCCTAACTGGAATGTCTCTGAGAAACTTCTCCCCTCAGGGCTCACAGTATTCTGCTCAGGCTTTCCAACTGCAGCAGATCTGATGTGCAGAGTCACAGAGACTGAGGTGTCATGTACACTGTCTACACAGGGCAAATCCAGATGGGGTCCCAGCACTGAGAGGGAGAAGTGGACACAAGCCCGCATCCCTAACCAAGAAGCTATCTCCATCTGTCAATTATTCACAAAGGAAAAATTGGTTTCCTCCAATGGAATTTTCCTGGGTATACAATCCGTACCCTGCAGTACACAGGAAACTCAAAATGAATTCAATACTATTTTAGAAGAGTTTTTTGTTTGATTGTTTGTTTTTTCTAGCATTTTGTTGTTGTTGCTGTGGCTGCCATTGTGTCTTTATTGTTAGTTTTGGTTTTAGGCTTTGTTTCTTTGTTTTTTAACTCTATTAGTGTTTTGCTTACATATTACGGTTTTCAATTTTCTGTTTTTATGAGGTATTTTTTTGTCTCTGCTTGTGTATGTGTTTTTGGTGTTCTTTTTCTCTGTTTTTTTTTTTTTTTTTTTTTTTTTTTTTTTTTTTTTTTTTTTTTTTTGTAGTTCTATTCCTATATGTTGGATCTAGGAAAAGATGACAAAGGGGAAAGGGTGATCAGGATATATTTTCAATAAATTTTGTTTATTTTCAATAAATGAAATAAATAAAAATTATAAAGCCAAACAACATAAAACTATTGCAACAAATGAAGTAGATCAGAGATTGTAAGGTTTACATGACTATTTCTTTTTTATTTCCTATTTTTAAAGCCCCTAAGATTATAGACAGCTATCTTAGAAGAGCCCATAGGGCTCTCCCACACTCCATCCCTCCCACACTCATCCCTCTCTGAGTATCCTCCCCAGTCTTCCCAGTAAATAAGAATTTTAGTTCTTTGACTTTGAGTATTTCTCTTATATATTTTAATTATTTTGTATGTAAGAGTGTTTTGTCTTCATATATATATATATATATATATATATATACATATGTATGTGTATATATACATATATATATATGTATATATATAAGCATCTGGTATTTGCAGAAGTCAGAAGAGAGAACTGAATTTCCTGAGACTGGAATTACAGATGTTTGTGCACTTCTATGTGGGTGCTGAACCCCAAACTAGGTCGTCTGCAATAGCAAGTGTTCTTAACTGATGAGCCATCTCTGAAGCCTCTAGATTTCAAATACTTCAAATTTTAATGACAACCTAATACTATGGTTGAGATAAAAGTGCCCTATAAAAATTCAATGATTTCATTTTTTTCTGTTACATCAAGCATATTATTACATATGGATATGATAGTATCTTACTTAGCCTAATGCCAAGAAACAACTTGTTCCTTTATTTCCTTTAGTCTACATCTGTGAAAAAATCAAGACCCTTACATCCACCATGTCCAGAGGTGGCTGGGGTTGGACAGTGGTATTGGCAAGAAAGAAGGTCCAAAGGGTTTTATTCTAGGTCTACTGGGGGTAGGAGCTGGTTGTTTCTAGCCTTTCTCTCTGTACTTAAACTTCTAAACTTTCAGGCTATTTTGGGCCACAGGTCTTGGCAAGAAACTGTGAACTTTTCCATAGTCTGGCTCTGGCAAGTAGCTTTGCTATTTGGGTCTGTTGGTTATAGAGAAAAGAAAGAAAGAAAGAAAGAAAGAAAGAAAGAAAGAAAGAAAGAAAGAAA
>OU015753.1:70683329-70711690 GCA_907169655.1 Acomys percivali | reverse complement strand
AAAGAAAGAAAGAAAGAAAGAAAGAAAGAAAGAAAGAAAGAAAGAAATCCATACATTCACACAAACAGTAGGAGCTCCTACAGATGATCCATAAACCCACATATAGACAAAGACAGTCAGACAGAGAGACACATACTTAGTGGATGGTGAAAGGAGGAAAACTGCAATCAAAGAAAAACAACTTCTGTCCTATGTTTTTATAACACTTATGAAAAAATTACCTCATTCAAAAATAGATACAAGCATTACATAAAAGAGGAGTTACAGGGGCTGGAGAGATGGCTCAGAGGTTAAAAGCACTGTCTGCTCTTTCAGAGGTCCTGAGTTCAATTCCCTGCAACCGCATGGTGGCTCATAACCATCTATAATACGAACTAATGCCCTCTTCTATCCCGCAGGTGTACATGCAAGCAGAACACTGTATTCATACTAATAAATAAATATTTTTTAAATGGAGGGTTACAGTAGGACTATTTATTCTGTTACTTCATTAGAACTCTAACTAGATATTTTTGTTCATTATAAGTTTAAAGTAGTGTGTTTTATTTATATGCTCATTATGAGTTCAAAGCTGAAGTTTTATCTTTTTCTTATTTCAAATATATGTTATGTATTCAAGGCAGGAATTTTTTTTGTTGTTTCCTTTTTTTATTAATTTATTCTTCTTACATCTCTATGGTTATCCCATCCCTTGTATCCTCCCATTCTCCCCTCCCTCCCATTTTCCCCTTATTCTCCTCCCCTATCACTGTTCCTCAGAGGGATTAACTCCCTCTGTATATGCTCATAGGGTATCAAGTCTCTTCTCGGTGACCTGCTGTCCTTCCTCTGAGTGCCACTAGGTCTCCCCCTCCAGGGGACATAGTCAAATGTGAGGCACCAGAGTACATGAGAAAGTCAAATCCCTCTCTCCACTCAAGTGTGGAGACTGTACTGTCCATGGGCTAGATCAGGGTAGGGGTTTAAATTTTACCGCCTGTATTGTCCTTGGCTAGTGCCTTAGTTTGAGTGGGACCCCATGACCCAAATCTGCCTATCATAATGTTCTACTTGTAGGTTTCTAGGACCCACTGGATCCTTCTACATTGCTATTCTCCCATTGTTCTCTCATCTAGAGTCCCAGTAGGATGTCCTCCCCTCTGTCCCAGTTTCCTGGTAAGGGAAGGCTTTCATGGGACATGCCCATTGGGCTAGTATGCAGATATAAGTGAGTATATACCATTTGAGTCTTTCTGCTTCTGGGTGAACTCACTCATTATGATCACCTCTAGCTCAATCCATTTGTCCACAAATTTTGGAATTCCTTGTTTTTAATAGCTGAATAGTATTCCATAGTGTATATGTACCACAGTTTCTTTATCCATTCTCCTACTGAGGGACATTTAGGCTGTTTCCATGACCTGGCTATTATGAATAAGGCTGCTATGAACATGGTTGAGCAAATTTTCTTGCTGTGTGCTGGTGCATCTTCTGGGTATATTCCAAGGAGTGGAATAGCTGGGTCTTGAGGAAGCCCTATTCCCAGTTTTCTAAGATAGCACCAGATAGATTTCCAAAGTGGTTGTACTAGTATGCATTCCCACCAGCAATGAAGGAGTGTTCCTCTCTCCCCACATCCTCTCCAGCATGTGGTGTTGCTTGAGTTTTTGATCTTAGCCATTCTGATGGGAGTAAGATGGAATCTCAGAGTTGTTTTGATTTGCATTTCCCTGATGACTAAGGAGGTTGAGCGTTTCTTTAAGTGTTTCTCAGCCATTTGATATTCTTCTGTTGAGAATTCTCTGTTTAGTTCCAAGCCCCATTTCTCAATTGGGTTATTTGGTTTGGTGGCGTTTAATTTCTTGAGTTCTTTATATATTTTGGATATTAGACCTTTGTCAGATGTAGGGTTGGTGAAGATCTTTTCCCAGTCTGTAGGCTGTCACTTTGTTCTCTTGACAGTGTCTACAGCCTTACAGAAGCTTCTCAGCCTCATGAGGTCCCATTTATTAATTGTTGACATTAAGGCCTGGGCTGTTGGTGTTCTGTTCAGGAAGTTGTCTCCTGTGCCAATATGTTCCAGGCTCTTCCCCACTTTTTCTTCTAAGTGACTTAGTGTCTCTGGTTTTATGTTGAGGTCTTTAATCCACTTGGATTTGAGTTTTGTGCAAGGTGACAAATATGGGTCCAGTTGCATTTTTTTACACATAGACATCCAGTTAGACCAGCACCATTTGTTGAAGATGCTATCCTTTTTCCATTGAATGGATTTGGCTTCTTTGTCAAAAATCAAGTGACCATATGTGTGTGGATTCATATCTGGGTCTTCAATTCGATTCCACTGATCAACCAGCCTGTTGCTGTGCCAGTACCATGCTGTTTTAATTGCTTTATAGTACAATTTGAAATCAGGTATGGAGAGTCCTCCACAGCACCTTTTATTGTACAAGATCGTTTTTGCTATTCTGGGTTTTTTGTTTTTCCATATGAAGTTCAGAATTGAACTTTCAATGTCTTTAAAAAATTGTGTAGGTATTTTGATAGGGATTGCATTGATTCTGTAGACTGCTTTTGGTAGGATGGCCATTTTTACTATGTTAATTCTCCCTATCCATGAGCAAGGAAGGTCCTTCCATCTTCTCATGTCATCTTCAATCTCCTTCTTCAGAGTTTTGAAATTTTTTTCAAACAAGTCCTTCACTTGCTTAGTTAAAGTAACTCCTAGATATTTTATATTGCTTGTGGCTAATGTGAAGGGTGTGGCTTTCCTAATTTCTTCCTCTGCAAGCTTGTCATTTGTGTATAGGAAGGCTGCAGACTTTTTGAGTTAATTTTGTATCCAGCCAAATTTCTGAAAGTATTTATCAGCTGTAGGAGTTCTCTGGTGGAATTTTGAGGGTCACTTATGTACACTATCATATCATCTGCAAATAGAGATAGTTTGACTTCCTCCTTTCCCATTTGGATACCCTTGATCTCCTTTTGTTGTCTTATTGCTCTGGCTAGAACTTCAAGTACTATACTGAAGAGATATGGAGAGAGTGGGCAGCCTTGCCTTGTTCCCGATTTTAGAGGAATTTCCTTGAGTATCTCACCATTTACTTTAATTTTGGCTATTGGCTTGCTGTATATAGCCTTTATTATGTTGAGGAAAGTCAAGGCAGGAATTTTTATGTCAAGTTTATTTTCTAAGACATGGGAGTCTGTCTTGTCTTGTATAGATAACCATTTATTCTTTGTTTCTGTATTTATATGGTCTTTATTTTAATATTTCTTTTTTATAATGCATTTATATTATTACACATAACTAAAATAAACTACATACTGCAGGAAGAACCATGAGACAATCAGGAATTATATAAATGCTACACTCATAGTGATTTGGCTATTTTATCTTGCAAACTTGAAAAAAAGGTCTGTCCAATTTTGGTGAGTCTAAAATTCTGAATGAAAATCAACATCTATTATATCTCATCTCTGTTAACTTAAAACATCTATCTAGACCTAAATAACATCTTAACTCCTAAACAACTAAGCTTAATAGTAACTCTTGGCAGAGTTTGGCCATTGATTCTGCTTGCATCCAAGTTTGCCCATTTTTAGGCAGAATTCTGTCTGTGGCAGAAATGAGGACATTTTGCCCAGTGGCTGATTTGTCAAGTTTGAAGCCATCGCCATAAGGAGGTTTTTGATGCTCATCATTTTCTGTGAGGAAGGCTGAGTGTTGCCATGAGTTAACCTGTCTTATTGTCAAAGAATCTGTAAAATAATAAAAGCACCTTTAAATGCCATATCCTATAGTCTCTGAGGTTTTTGAAGACTTTATATAACTATGTTACCTTATATATCTATAGAATCATATCTCTCTGTTAAGCCTGGTGTATTACTGTGATAAAAATAGACTAGTAATTGACATGACCATGAGATCAACTAGGTTGAAAAGAAAGAAAGGAGGATATAGAAATATATGGATGATAATACAAAAAGTAGATTATTGAATCTACTCTTCAACTTAAGGCATTAATGGTTACTCACAAATAAGGTTATTTTAATTCATTATTATAGAATTTTATATATTGATGCAAAATAAGTTTAATTTTTGTACATTGGTATAGAATGTGTGATCATTCTTCACACACATTATATATATATATATATATTTCTACTGTAATATGAGATATTGTACACATACAATTCAATTATAATACCACCTTGAAAGTGGTATTACAGGCTGTTTAGGATAATTTAATAATACATATGGTCTTTCTGATCATAGTGCACACCTCTGCCTTATCCTTGGACTAAACCTAGAGTGAATGTATTTCCTTTATTATTAATTTGTTTCAATCTTGTTTTTCTTCTTAGTGTAATTCACATGGAGATTTATATAGCTCCTTACAGTTTTTGCTATATTGCAGGAGTGTTTACAAATTACCTGAACCAATTCAGGAACCATTATCAGGAATTATAAAATCATCTATAGGAAGTCTGCCCAACAGATAGAGTAGCACTTATGGAGGAATAACATTATGCCATAGGCAGTGAGGGTCTATTCATGCTCAACTGAATTATACCAGGCATATGAGACAAGCAACCTTGAAGCCAAAATCCCTGGGGCTTTGTCTACCAGGGATACACTTATTTGACATCCACGCAAGAATGAGGCAAGCCGCCTCCAGGAAGCTCACTTGCTTTCATTTGACAACCTAGCATGTTATTGCTCCCAACACATATTTAATTTCAAACATCACTTTTGATACCCATGTTTGTTGTTAATACAGATAAGGGTGAGGAGGACACAGTGCCCTGTCTTCTCTCCTTGTGACAATGAAATCTTAATACAGATCAAAATGCATGTTTCTCAAAACTTACGCTTCACTGAAGAAATAGAACTAGATAATTATGTTTAAATGTGTATTTGATGAAATGGGTTACAAGCAGGAGAGGGGAATAGGAAGTTTACATTAAGATTTTCTGATTTGTCATTATTTGGGTTTTCAGGCCATTTGCAGTGTTCTAGAAATAGAAGTGAATCCTAATCAGGGATAGTTAACCTTGATTATCAAATTGACCAGATTTAACACCACTCAAGAGACAATCAAAGCATGCTTCTGTGAGGTAGTCTTAGAGAGTTTTAACTGAGGTAAGAAAGCTCACCCTGACTGTGAGGGGTCCCAGTGCAAAGAGGTCTGAGATAAATTAGAGAGGCAGTAAGCTAAGCATCCATCTCTCCCTGTTTCCTGACTGCAAACACAATATGGCAGCTGACCCCCATGTGAGAAATTGTAAACAGGTATTTTATAATAGCACAGAGAAAAACCAGGGACACGGGAGGCGAGCAACAAATTAAACATCACTATCAACTTGAGGCACAGAAAAGTGATAGGATGCATTTTTAGTTTTCTAGGCAAGTTATAAGAAGGTGGGAATAAAAGCATAATGGTTTATAAAAGCAGAAAATAATTGACAAACTTTCTGTCATATTCTAGGAAAGACAAATTCTTCTTTTGTGTTGGTATTTGATACTAGAGCTTCCTTTAAAACTCTTATAAATGAACATCAAATCTTAGGTTTGAATTTGAGAAGTAAGTTTATTTTCTTTAAGACCTTTGTAAGCTTTTGTATCTATTCAGTTTTGCTCCATATTCCCCCTTTCTCCTTCTGGAACAATCTACCATTTTGCTTTGGACAAAATCGATCTTGTTCTGTAACAGAGAGACAATCCATATACCTTGTATAAATAATTTATCACTAGTCTAAGATTTGAGGTTAGCAAAAGACTTTGGAAACTTCTTTCATACTGACATGAAACCCACACAACATAAAGATGGTTGAAATAAAATCCTGGCAGAATAAGTTCACCTTCTTCAGTTTCTGAGAGTCCTAGGAATATCAGTTTCAATGTAGGCAAAAAGAGATAGATGTAGCGATGAGAATAGGGATATCTTAGGTGAGCTGGGAGTCTCAGTTTCTTAAAAAGACTGCTAAAGTTCTTAATTGTCTTTAATAAAGCTTATTTATTTAAAATATTTTTTTACATTCATTTATTTATTTTTTGCATATGGTGGCAGGGATGTCATATCTATATCAATCAGAGACAGTACAACTTGCAGGAGTCAGTTTTCTTCTTCTGCCAATATAGTATATTGTTTATAATGGTATATAATAGGATATGTTATTGTTTATAACAGTGTAAACAACCTATTCCTAAATATAATTTTTTTATATTTATTTATTTATTTTGGTTTTCTGAGACAAGAGTTTCTCTGTGTAGACTTGGCTATCCTAGACTCACTTTGTAGGTCAAGTGAGCCTTGAACTCACAGCACTCCCATCCAATCCCAGGCGAGTACCCATTGCTCACCTTCACTTAACACTATGTCTTTGGAATTTCTCTCATTATTTCTGTCCACTGAAGACTTTAGGAAAATTTTGTTCTCTATTTCTATGTCTTTACACATCCCATCACCTCACCGACATTGCTAATAATCATCTTCTAAATTTCTGCGTAGTGGCTATTTCCTTCAAGACTCTTTTTGTGGTCCCACACATCGGAAGTCAGGCTTCCTCCAGGGGCTATCTGGGTACCCCCTGCTTAACCATACAACACAGACCACATACTATCACCATTTCATGGTTACCTGTCTAGAATGCACATCCTGTGAGCTCAATGTTTATGTGTGTCTTCTTCACCATTTTATCCAAAATCAAGAGTATTTACACTGAATATTTAAGTGTACATTGAATTTATATCCTTGGAGTTATTCCATATGCATCCATTTAAATACAAAGTGGAGTCTTAGACAAAGCTTCTGTCTTTAAAGAACACATCATTTCACTTCCAATACACTAGAAGATCATGGGAAATATTATTATTATTAATATTTTAGTGTTATTACTTTGCACTTTGAAATAGTTTGGTTATTTCCCTTAAGCCTCTAAATATTAGTCAATATAATACCTAAAAAAATATACCTATGTGGGGGACTATATGGAAAAAGGGGTTGCAATGTGTGATTGGCTAGCATGATAGGTTCAAATGAAAGGAGGCTTCCCCCTTCAACATGCATCTCTTTCTCCTTTTAAGTCTGTGCATATGTATTCACGTCCCTCTTTAAAGAAATGACTTAACAGAGTTGATATCCTCTACAAAACAATTCTTTCCATTTCTCCACTAAAGTTACTCCAGAAACATAATTCTTAAAACATAGAGAAAATGATAAAAAAGAAGTATTCATCTAGAAATTATCTATAAATAAAGTTTAACATATGCACATATGTTAAGTTCATTATAGTTTAAGATAAAATTAGGGAATTTAAAGATTTCTTAAATATATGACAAATGGTACCAATAAATGTTTTGATTGATGAGCATATTTTATATCATGATTTGGGCTATGGATATACAACTACATATAAGTGTCAAAACTCATCAGAATATACATTTAAAAATTGTAGAACATATCAAGTATGAGTAATACATTATTAAGGCTGATTTAAGAATTTAAAGCTATGACAGCATCTGTTTCCAGTAGTATGAGATTAGGTATCTCAAATAGACTTTTACAGATGAATTAGGTACTCAAAATAAATGACATGTAGATTTGTCTTGAAGTCATGTGACAACCAAAAATATTACATTTTCTCCTGTAGAAACAGACAAAAATGTTTATGCTAGCTAATATTGGGCTTTACTGGGAGACCCCTATCTCATTTACCAGGATAAACTGTGCTTCCAAATGACTACATTTGTCATGGGTGTATCAGAAATGGGATTATCAAGATAGCTAGATAGCTAATTCAAAATACCCATATGTTTGGTAGGTTTCAGGATGTGGAGAGCATTAGACTGTAAAAAAATTAACAAGGAAAAGTACAAATGACTTAATTAATAGGATACAGGCTGTTCATTTCTTTTATAAAACAATAGAATTTCTGGTATGGATACTTTCAGACACGTCTATTTTTAAACACTTAGTACTATCACTGTTGATCCACAGATTTTCTCATCTTCATATCCACTCACTTCATAAAATCAACTTTGTTTTCAGAATATCTTCTTACAGTCTCAAAATGCTCTTAATTGTCCAGATAGCATTTCCAGAATGAGCAACCTTTTGGTTGTCATGTTACTTTGGAGAAGGGGGTTTTTCATGTGGAAAGACACAACTCAACCTGTGTGCTTAAAAGTTGGAGCCTCACTTTCTTTAGAAAACACTAGATGAAGTCATTTGATGGCAGAAGTCCAAGGCTAATAAGACATTTTAAATTGGTCATCATGTGGAGTAATAATCAGAGTTGAACAAAAACAAAACAAGAGTATCATTGAGAAGGGAAGTGAACTGCGTCACTGACAACCATTATACTGATAACCAGCGATCGTGTCCAGTGACTCTGCTTTTCCAGGAACTCTGAACTCCTCAGGTGTGAATAATAATTCAGATTGGAGAAAAATAAAAGGATGTTCAGCAAAAAGCAGATGAATGCTTAGAGCATTAAAATTCCCACAATGAAGAGATCAAACATGTCAATTTATTAGAAAGAAGGGAGGCGAGCCACACCCCAAGGCTGCATTAAGTGACAGAATGACCACAGAGGGAATATTGGTGAGAATAAAACAGAACAGGACAGGTGACTGTAGGTCAATGGTAGAGTGCTTGCCTTCATGACAAGGCCCTTAGTTCAATGCCCAATACCAAACAGAAAGAAAGTTAGAGCAATAGAAAGCTGCTCAGAAAACATAATGATTGGACTAGCCGACAACACAAACTTTTAACAATTTCAATTTTGTATGAATCAAGAAACATTAATGGGTTTCCCTTGGAAATCACAAGCACATAATATTTATTTTATGTGTATTACATACATAGAAAAATTAAAATACGTTACTGTCCAAATACATATTTGCTGTTCGTGTTATAAAACTGACATCATGTGTTGCACTGTTTGCATTAATAATCACATCTGATTATTGTTGATGAATCTACCTGCTGTTTATTCCTTTCAGTAACTGGATCATTTCATCATAGGATTAGCTAGATGGTTTCATTACTGAATTTAGTCATTTTTTTCACCGGAGGAAATGGTACATTTATGCATCAGTGGTGCCTTGCTGTATCAATCACGGTCGCTTCAATTCAATAAATAAATATTTATATTGTAATCATGCAGATAAAATGGATTTCAACTTAATAGTTACTAGAACGGCTTGGAATAAAGGATCTTCACTAGGCTTTTCAAGAAAGTTTCTTAAAACAATAAAAATTCTTACCAATTAAAACATACACTGTGCAGAAGTTAAAATAGAACAAAACAACAAAAACACCTCCCACTGCTTCCACCAAAAGTAGACTAAACATGTCGGAAGATGGTGGTGAATGGGTCCTGGGAAACTGCTGCCAGGAGAACAATTCAAGCAGCAAAATTGCATATTTCCGCTAGTGTGCTTAAGAAATGAGGGGAGGACTGGAGAGATGGTTCTAGCTGTTATGACAAAGGACCTAGGTTCAACTCCGAGTCCCTACATAGAGGCTCATAACTGCTGTTTGGGGGCTCTGCCTCCCTGCCATTCCCAGTGGAGTGATGGAGACCTCAGCCAGTTCATGAGTGCATGAGAACAGTCTCCAGAGGCAGATTTCATTGATCAACTTGCTAAATTGGGTGGAAAAAAGACTATTTGAACCATTGGCAAGTGGGTGGAGGCTTTTGGGGTGAGTGTACATTATTGGCCTGGGCTAAGGTGCTGGAAATGCCTTATTTGCATGAAGAAAAGTTCCAGGTGAATGCTGGACTTGACCTTATGAGGAGAGTGGAAGTTAACTAATTGACCTGAGGTTATGGGCAAAGATGGAGTGCGCAGGACTACGTGCATCAGGACATGCAGTCCAATGTTCCCCACTCCTACTGTTCTGGAGAGGAGATTTCTGGGGTTGGACAGGATTCAACCCCACTCCTACTCCTGACCAGCTCCTCTCTGTTTCATGGTACTCAGGCCTCACACATAACCATCTGTGATTGCAGACTTGGGAGTCCTGTGCCCTCTTCTCGCATCTATGGACACTGTACATGTAAGTGGCATGCACAAATATATGCAGGTAGAAACCCCAATACACATAAAAATAAAAGTAAACAAATCTTTAAAATAAATAAATGATATGAAGGAGATGATACCCTCCATTTCTTCCTTTAAAAATTTAAAGAATGCATCTTGTTGATTAACACTGATTTGTTCTAGAAATCTATCTGCAAGAGTCTCCAGCTGTATTCTCTGGAGTGGGAGACCTACTGGCACTCAGAGGAAGGACAGTAGGTCACCGAGAAGAGACTTGATACCCTATGAGCATATACAGGGGGAGATAATCCCTCTCAGGAACAGTCATAGGGGAGGGGAATAAGGGGAAAATGGGAGGGAGGGGAGAATGGGAGGATACAAGGGATGGGATAACCATAGAGATGTAACAAGAATAAATTAATAAAAAAAAGAATATGAGATAAAAATGATATTGAATCAAGCTAATACCTCTGTCATGGATTGTTCTCCCCAGAAGGTTTTAAAAGTTGAAAACTTAGTCTTCCATGATCAATTTTTAAATTGGATGATGGAAAGAAAGTCCGAGGAAATAATTTAAATGATATCTATAGAATGTATCATTTCACACACTTGATTAGTGAGCACTCAAATGGAATAAAATATTTTCAAGATTTTTGGACAAAAAGGGAGATCTTCCCACAGACACACACTATCACCAGATTCCTGGTTACCAGTTTTCTAGTCATATTCCTGTAAGTTTTTTGACCATTCAGATGCAACAACTGGGCATGGCCCATGAGAAACTGAATAATTCATACCTGATGTTTTCCTCTTCTTAAACAAGTGAACAGCCAGGTGTACTGTTTCTGTTTTTTTTTCAGTCATTTAATTGGTTAAATGAGTTGTATCTAACTAGGGGAGGAGGACAGTGGCAATTTGCTTCACCCAGACTACCAACCACCACTGTCTGAGGACCAGCCAGGTTGACATAAAATATTAACAATCTCTTGCATGAAATGTCTGCCTGTGATCACCAGTAATGTTGACTAGACATTAGAGAATTTTGTTTTTTATTTTATCAGACTGAATTTTTGTTGAATGCTTTTTCTAAAAAATTTTTGGCATATATATTTATCTTATTTCACATAAGTAAAAAAATTACACACAGCAAGAAGAACCACAAAACAATCAGGAATCATATGAATGTTACATTCAAGGTGGTTTGGCTAATTGCATGTGGCAACCTTGTAGTATCATAGATAAATTCGAATTTTTCTCAGATTTTCCTATATGCATTAAAGTGATAATGAGGTATTTGCCCTCATATTGTAGAACTAGCCAATGGTTAAGCAGTATGAGAATGATAGTTTCTGGTGTTCTTGGCCTGGTAGACCATCCATCTGGGCAAGGTTCTCAAAAAGGATTGCATGCCTAAAGCCCTGTATGTTTAAGTTTAGGGTGATTTCTCATTCCACAAGTAGGATACACCAGTCCAGGAAAAAAGTATTGGAAAAAAAAGTGCTATCCTCAGTAATCCACCAGCAAAATGCTGTTTCTTGTGCTCTTATCTGCCTTGCTAGAAGAAGTCTAAGTTACAGAGGAAAGAATGTGTCCACCAGGGAATCCAACAATGACTCCATTGAGTTGGAGGTTAAGATTTCTTTATGCCTCCCTTGAACCAGCAGGAAAAGAAAGAAGTTACTGTGTTGACTGATGTGATTGAAACCAATGAAAACGCCAATAAAACAATTAAAGGTTCTCCAGAGAATAATAGTTTAGAATAGGAGAGCACTGAAGTGCAAATGCTCATGCCTAAGTGAAGCATGGTCATATGCAGAGAGGTTGTGGCCAAAGGAGTCTTCTAAAGATAAAAAGGAGGAGGATTGTGTCAAAAACTTTGAAACAATAATCTCTGTCCACAATCATCAAGAACAGTGGTGCCATTGGTCTGAAGTTGAACAGAGAATTGCAAAGCATGTCTTTGTTTAGTACTTTTTGTATGAGTCTGTGCTAGCCTGTGTGCACACTGGCGTTTCTGATACTCTTTTGTGATCGTTGCTATCATATAGCCAACCCTCCTAAGATTGACCTCTTTCTATACTTTGGTATTTGTTTTTTTTTATTAGAGTTGAGAAAAATGACTCAGTTTTGATTTTACTAACTTTCACATTTACAACCAAGAGGAAATTAGGCCTCTCCACAATATAATTAAGGACTAAGAAAAAATTCTGCCTAGAAGAGAAGGGAATCCTTGGGGCATATATTTCTAATATGCGTTAAAGATTATTAAGGTCAATTACGATGGAGAGCTAATGGAAAATTACAACAACTCAAAGCTCGTAAGACTACTTATGGCCTAGCCCACACTGGAGTGGAGACTTGGGTCACACACTGAGGTAAAATGATACAACCCGCTGAGGAGCTTGTTTAAGGCAAAGGGAAGACAGACTAGAAACTGACAGAGGTATCTTAGGTTAATTATAAATATGAGTTACAACTGCAGAGTAGTGACAGAAGTGTTGAATAAAAATAAAAACAAAAATGCCAACTGTAGTTTTCATGAATATTTATTCTTTTGTTACAAATACATTACTGTGTGTGTCAAAAGTAAATACCATGGCTTTATTTCCTCTTTTATTACATGATGTATTGAACTTTATTGCAGTATTTGAAACTTAGTGATTTTTATATCATCTTATATGTGTCCATGGATTTTTTTCTTTGTATTAGTTGAGTATGGGTCTCTCAAAGAAACATGTGTTAAAGTTGTAGTCACTGATATGCCATGAAGTTTGTTCTGGCAACAAGCAGAACCATAGATTCAAGCAGCTGAACCTTGAAACAAAATCGACTCTGGTATTTTATCATGGTACCAAAGCTGTCTAATATGTCATCAAACAGAATCACCATCACCAATATGTAGAGTTGGTTGGTTCTTCATTCCAGAGAAGGTCATCAGTGTGTTTACCCCGCTATTTAGGATAATTGTAGCTCATGAGGGAGCGTCACGACTGTGTTATTATCTGTATGTGTGGACTGATGCTCCAGGACTCACTCTGCTAGATCAGTGCTCGGGAGTCTTACTGGTTGCAGCCACATTTGATAGTCTCTCAACCCATAATTATAGACCATTGGTTGGACTAATCTGAAGTTATTAAGTTGGGTCTCTTTATATGTCCTACTTAGGGCTTATTGATTTTTTTGGTGGCCCAAGACTCTGGTGGGTCTCTGTACCTGGGTGCTGTGGTTCTCTGAGACATCTTCGGCAACATAGGTATAATAGCCATAATCTCTGTCTTACTTGGATACCAGTACTGTGAATCAGCATATATTCTGCTAGAGTTTAACTTAGGGTGACTACATAGTGGGGCACAGAATGTGAAGATGAACATATGCAGCAAGACTCTTTCTTTGGAATAAGCCAGCCCTCGAGATCTTAAACTTGAGACTTTTGCGTGGTAAATCTTCTCCCACAGGCCTTAGAAAGGCTTCTGGATCATGCCATTTGTCTAGGACAAGGGATCTTGCCTTCTGGCCGGATGATTGACTGATTTCCCCAGTATCTCAATGAAAAGAAGTTGATTTCAAGTGAGGAGCCTGACCTGTAAGATTATCTTCTATTTTACCCACACTCCTTAATTTTCTCTGTAAGTATTTCTTTCTTTTATTTTTTAAAATACAAAAGCTAAAAATTTCCTAAAATTTTGCATTTTGAGTAACTGTTCTAATCAATCTTTCTTTTTTAATTTTATTTTATTAATTTATTCATATTACATCTCAATGGTTATCCCCTTTCTTGTATCCTCCCATTCCTCCCTCCCTCCCATTTTCCCCTTACTCCCCTCCCCTATGACTGTGACTGAGGGGTACTTCCTTCCCCTGTATATGCTCATAGGGTATCAAGTCTCTTCTTGGTAGCCTGCTATCCTTCCTCTGAATGCCACCAGTTCTCCCCATCCAGAGGACATGGTCTAATATGGAGCACCAGAGTTCGTGTAAAAGTCAGTCTCCACTCTCCACTCAACTGTGGAGAATGTCCTGTCCATTGGCTAGATCTGAGTACAGGTTCGAAGTTTACTGTACATATTGTCCTTAATCCATCTTTCATACAACACCCAAGGACAAATCAACAGCCCCTTTGATGTTTTCCTCAGAAGTTACCTTCGCCAAACATTCAATTCCATTTCTCATGGAGATCACAAAGCACCAAGATCAAAACATAATTCAGCTGTGTTCTTGCTACTTTACATTAGCCTTTCCTATTTTCCAATACCATGCTCTTGTTTCTAGCTGAGGCCCTGAACCACGGTGGTGTTCATTGTATGCATTCCTCCTCTCCTGAACCCTCACAGTCAACTGTTCATTCACGGCAATTGTCTTTTTTAATTCTAACTTCAAGTCATTTTCAGTGTGTGCCTCTTACTCAATTTCAAAGCTATTTCACATTTTTATGTGTTTCTTATAGCAGCAAACCTCCTCATGAATAATAATTTTCAGGTTATTATAACAAAAATTCCATGGACTGTATGGTTAATAAAACAGAAATTTAATTTTCATAGTTCTACAGTCTCAGATTTCATGTTATGCTTAGGGGACTCATACACACATGCATGCATATACATGTGTATTAAACAATGGATATGAAAGGATTTAAAAGTTTCAGTGTTCCAAGAGGCTAAACTAAGGCACAGAATGGATAGAAAGGCATAAGGAGTCATAGGAGTTAAATTTTAAGAATATCATGCCAAATGGCAAGTCAGTCATAAATGACAAGTTACTATTTATTGTTGTTGTTGCTGTTATTATTATTTTTTATTATTGTTATTATTACTTGTGAAATGTGCACTATGGACAAAACTAGAGATTGGAACCTTAGATCAGTAGTTCTGAGCCTGGGTGTACTTGGGACTGACTGCTAAAGTAGGCAGAGCCTTCCTTGGGGGCGATGAATACGTTTTACAATTTACTTTGTTGATGTCTGTACAACCAATGATTGTAAACCTCTGACTTGAGCCTTTTACATAGGGAAATTTCATGCAGTATAGATTAAACTTCAGTAAAGATTTAAACCATCATTAGGCTCACTTTTATGTAAGTGTTCCTCTATATCCAAGAGCACCTTCCTTCAAGGTTATCATCAGAATGTAAAGCAATACCTTTATCAGCAAAATATTGTACAGGAACAATTTTTTGTCAAGTTTAAGTAAAAAATAGAGTATCTTCAAGGGAACTATAAATAAAATTGACTCTGTATGAAGCTTTGGCTACGTTCTGACTAATCTTTGTCCCTGCAAAGGCAATGCAGTGAGATGAGGAGGCCAGAAGACAATGAAAATTTCTTTCGGTTAAAAAAAAAAAAATCAACACTTTAGAAGCAGATTTTTATTTATTTTCATTGTCTTAATTAAACATTTTTATTTTTATATATACATTTATATTATTACACATATATACAATAAACTACCTATAGTAAGAAGAACCATGACACAATCAGGAATTATATAAACGTTATGTTCTTAGTGTTTGGCTATTTGTGTTTGACAGCCTTGAAGAAAACATCTTTCCTATCAACAACATCAAGCTGTTATAAAGTCAGTCCACTCATAAAAGTAACTGGATAACATTTCTTGAACAATGATCAACTGTGCCTAGAGGCCACCCTCACTCTGAGTTTTCCATGGTGTTAAATAACACATGTGCTTCAAATTCTGACTGATCATCATGCCTAATCTCTGTATTTTAAGGCAGGGTCAAGACAGAAGTAGGCTTCTCAGATCATGGAATTACAAGCACAGTCCATGCTTGTTGAGATATCCTAAATTAAATATGTTTAAAATTGTGTCTGTTTATAATTTCACAATGTTTCTATTTGTTGCACAAAAAAAAAGTGACAAGGGACTTGGAATTTCCAGTGTACTACAGTACCATTGAAAACACATATTTTAGTGAGAACTGCACTGCTTGGGACTCTGAATGCAATTACAGGGCAAACCTGGCAGCCTGATACTACTACTTAAGTCAATAACGCCAGCAGTAAAAAGCAATAAAACAATTAAGATTTAGATAGATACTTAGTTCCTCTATATTAGTTACTTTGATCTTCATAACCTTTGAAGTATCTATTATTAACTATCGTTACTTTGCTGATGAGAAAATTAAAGTTAATAACTTGAAATACATGCTGGAGTTCTCAAATCCAGTAAGAAATTTCATGTAAAGAACTGTGTACTTTCAGATAATTGGGTAATAATCACAGCCTTGGGGTCATAGCCCCTGTATTAGCTTGTCTTTGCCTCATGTTAAGTACCTAGCATTAACTGCTTAAAGGTTACAACCGTCATTTGTGCTATTAAAAATATTTTTGACTCACTGCCTACTGAACACACAGTGAGATTGTACTTCATGGCTCTTTCTATATTGAGTAGTGCTATGTGATCTGTCTTGGCCAATGAACTGACACCAACTCAACACTAATAACAGCAACAACAATAGTAATGAAGACAGTTGCTTCTGAGCCAGAAAGGATAGATGGAAAACAAAGTACATGTTAGTGTGTTATGAGGGATATAGTGACAACGTCACTCTCACTTTCATGAGTCAATCATGGGCCGCCATGTTCCATTCACATGAACTCAGATCAACTTACTGTATCCCTGTGCATGGTACATACTGCACCTTCTTAGACTCCTGCAAAGAACAGTAACATTGTTCACTAAGTCAGTCCATATTTTGTTCTTTGTAATGTCCAGGCTATGTAACAGATGATGAGCTGATTACTTGTAAGCCCATGGTGGCTCCCTATGCTGGAAATGTGCTTTTTGATCAGATGTTATACTATGTGCAATGCTTATATTGAGATTTTTTTTAATCCATTCACAGTGATGTCAGAAATTTTAATGGTAGCGAGTGTACATTCATATCTAGAATGTGTACATTTTAGTGAAAACGACTACTCTGTATGCAATCCTCAAGAACAGAAGTCCAATGTAACCAGCCTGCTGCCAGATGGCTTATGTCCCATATACCAGTCATGTTGCCACAGGGACGATATCATTACTGATGTGTTTTGTAGGCAGACTAGACATGCAATAGTAGAATCAGCCAGCCGACATTGGTGAAAGAATGCCAATATTACTGACCTGCACATGAACTCTATCATGAGAGAGTTATCCCAGAGTGTGTAATTCTTTCTACCTTATCTGTGAGTCACCTTTGCAGTATGCACTCTTCCTGTGGGATGTTTCACATGCTAAAATACCTTAGGTTATAATCATTCTGAAAAGTCCAGCCATATACTTCCTTCAGCTCCCCTCACCAATGTGCCTTTCCATCCTCTGGCAATCCAACCCAATTATGTGCAACTAGCCATGAATTGATGTAGATGTATATTTCTAGGTCTTTCTCTCTCCAAGCAGAGTATACACCCACATAGCATACTAGAACAGGAGTTCTCAACCTGTGGGTAGTTACCCCTTTGGAGGTCGAATAACTCTTTCACAGGGACTGCCTAAGACCACCAGAAATATCAGATATTTACATTACAATTCATACTGTGAAAAAATTAGTTATGAAGTAGCACCATAAACATTTTTATGGAGTGTGTGGGGGTAACAACAACATGAGGAACTGTATTAAAGGTTCCCCACATTAGGAAGGTGGAAAAGCACTGTACTAGAAGCTTTGCCTTCTAGGATTGACCTTCATCACTGTCCTTAGGTTTGGCTCTGAATGTCTATCCTTTTCTTTCTTATTTCAAATAGCATTAGTCTACTATGAAGAATAGCAATCATGCTAATAGTCCAGGGGATAAAGGGACAAGACCGAGCCAGTACCTTCATAGCTACACCACTACTCAATGTGTTGGGCATTGTTGTTGTAAAGGCTTCAGCAGCCAATAAGAATTCCTCCTTTAAAGAATCCTGTGACAATCCCCTTTAATGGAAAACAAAGAATTCAAGAGTTAAATGGAACAGCTACAAGGGTGATGCACATAATGTACTGGCTGCCCAGAGGCTTCCCTCCCTTTCAAGGCAACTCTAGTCCTAGGCACCTGAGTTATGACTGACTTGTATTTTGCATTAAGCTGGGGCTGAGTATCAGAAGAAAAAAGGTGGTTTGGCTGTTGGATGGGAAAAGCTGTGAATTGTTGTAGGACTTCCCTCTTTTATCTTATCGTCCTCCTCTTCATCTTTGATGACCAGGATCAATATGGGTTTTCTAAGTTTAGAAAACTCCCTTCCTTGGGAAACTTCAAGATACCTCATGACTCTGGTCAAACATGGGACAGAAAGAGATAGAACAGTGGGACCATTTTTATGAAAATTGTAGGTATGTTCTCCAAACAAACAACAAAAACAGAAAACAAAACAAAAATACAGTGCTGACCTCAGGGACATCAGGGTCCATAGCATCATATGAAGGTGGTCCAGCTTCTCAGAATCAGGCAATAGTGCCAAAAGTATTTGCATCAACACATATGGCATGCTTTAGGCTGTGATCTGTGTATCCGTCATTTGTTCTACTGGCCTTCTGAGCCTGCTTTCTATGTTCTCTGGGTAACTCTGTGAGTCACAGTATCATTAAGAGTTGCCTGGTTCAAGTTTGGAAATTGGAAACCTCAGATTTTTCTCTATAGGTGCAGCGAGATTAGAGATGAAAAACATAAATTGTTTTAATAACTTGCATTCTTTGTAGAACTTAGCAAAGAGTCATTTTGAATAAGTATGTCTGGTAATATGCTTTCATAACATATTTCATGGTTCTCAACCTAAAAACTGCTACTGTTTTTTACAAACGAATATAAGACACATGCATGAAGCACACAATCTGTATGATAAAGCCATAGAAGAATTTGGCACCAGACTGCCATTTCACAAGTCTTACTGCAATTGATGGGACTATGGATAATTCCTGGAAGACAGTCAGAACACAGTATTTTGGGGACAGAAACTATAAGGCAAAGAAACAAATTTGTATATTGAAGTGGCCAGTGGTGAGGCTGGATGCTATGTGGGTCATATCTTGAAACAGATGGCAGGCTCTTGAATAGTTAAAAAGGAATATATTAAGGAACTGTCTCATAATCAGAAATAAAAATATTTAAACTAGGAATCCCTTTTATCTGTCTTTCCCCTCCCCACTTTTCTTTTCTTTTTCACATTATGTCTTCATGTGTTAAAATCAGCTGGCCCCAAACTGGAAGTCCTCTAGCCTTTTCCTGCCCTGTGCTGAAACCACAGGCATGCACTACTTGGCTCTTATATGAATGTTCATTTACTTACAGATTTTAAAGAGAGAAGAAAAACAGTAAGACTGAAAGGAATAATTTTTTTTTAAATGAAGCTAGCTCTAACATATATCAATTTGTATTCAATTTTTCATTAATTTTGGATCTATAAAAAAATAAGCAATGAACAGCTAAATAGTTTCAGCTTTGAACTGGCAGTAAGAAAAAGCATGCAAGACTTTCTTTCTCCTTGCAATACCCAGGCCTGCTGGCAGTGCTTGGAGCTTGGAAACATTCTTGCACATTAACTTTAGGAAGACTTCCAGGAGAGAGTTACATTAGAAAGTAGCTCAAACTAATTTTTCAACCTCAGCTTCCTTGACTTGACAGTAAAACTATCACAAAGTCCAATCACTGGGTAATCAATCTAAACCAGGAAGTTCTGGTGTTTTTTATTTTTGCATTAGTCTTTGTAAAGACAGACTGGTGGGGAAGAGAGTCTCAACCCAGGAAAAAGGCACTTTTAGGTTCAAAAAATAAAGCTGCCTCAGCTGGTCCTGCATCCAGATCCTGCCACCGCACACACAAACCTGGTGGCCTTTAGCCTTGTAGGCGCGAGAACGCCACCTCCTGTCCTCAGGGTCTCAGTTGCCTACCCTGGCAGGGTTGCTAGAGTCGGGGATCTCACGCCAGGCAGCAGCCTGGAGCCAGGTTGGAGGGATTCTCAGGCTGGGCTGCACTCCCGCCCAGGCCAGCCGCCGCGGTCTCCCGCAGTTCCGCGTCTGCGCAAGGCCGAAGGGGCAGGAGCTGGGCTGGCCGGGGAGGCGCAGGGCGCCTTGGGAGCCAATGGGCGCGCGCGGGGGAGCCGGGCTGGCTGAGGCGGCCGGCTGGGCGCGCACTGCCGGGATGGATGGCGAACGCCTGGCTTCGGGCTCCTCGGAGCTGGCAGTCGGGGAGAGCCCGCGGGGCGGCGCCCCGATCCCGAGCGGCAGCGGTTCCTGCAGCCTGCTGCAGGCCGATGTGTTGGATCTGGACGAGGAGGAGGATGACCTGGAGGTGTTCAGTAAGGTGAGGGCAGGGGACATAGCAGTGGCCTTGGCGGGGGCTCTCTGACCAGGGAAAGTTCCAGGGTGACTCAACTCCCCGACAGATCCGGAGCTGGGGACAGTACACCCAGACTGAACCAGCTGCTCCCTCTTCAGCACTTTGACCTTACTAGTGGCAGTGCCAACCTTTAGCGAGTCTGAAAAGTTCTGATTCCCTACCCTCGCTTCCTCTTTTCATTCTTCCTAGCTTGACAGGGACATTCCTTACCAGGGCGGGTGGCTTGAAACTGCTCCTTCCCCTCCAGGCTTCTTGACAATCCTGACTTCTAGGAGAGCTAGTGACTTAGTGCAGGGAAGTGATTTTTGGTTTATTGTTGTTATGTGTGAATGGGAGAGTTGAGTCACATCCTAAGGGAGTCTGAAGACCTGCGACCATTAGGTGTAGAAATCCTTTCAGCAGGAAAGCAAGAGAGTAGGAGAAAGCCCCTCTCCCACCTGCAGAGCTAAGACTTTAAGCTGGGCAGTTACTCTAGTTCAACCTCCAGCTGCTGTGGGCATATTTCCTTCCCATTTGCCTTAGAAATCTTAGCCTCAAAGGCACTCCCTAGCTACTGTAATAGCTGGACAGAAATGGATTTATGGGCATTGACTTGGTGCCCGTGGCCTGAAACACTCGCTTTCTGAAAGTTGGAAACAAAAGATACCGTTCTTGTGGCACAGTCCAGTGTCACAGCAATTTCTCTGGGGCGCGGTTAGTGGAAGCCCTGAGCCCAGTGGCAACATGGTATCAATGACTGAGTCCTCAATAGTTACATGTTACCCTGAGATGTTAAAACAGTGTACCTACTTAAAACTGCCATACAGAAGTTAGCAAGTAACCTACACATTGGGACTCCAGCCCGGAACTCAGAAACAGCATATAGCACCCCTTAGGGCCGGTGGAGTGCTACACCCAGCTGCCTTCTAAGTAGGCAGGTAGACAGACGGTGTATTACAGTACTGTCTACTAGGCTTTTCTATTTTTTTAAATTATAAAACTGGAATTGTTTCATGTTTAGTTTCAATACTACTTTAAAATTTTAATTATTTTTATTTGCGCGCATGTGTGTGTGTGTGTGTGTCTGTGTGTCTGTGTGTCCGTGCACATGCCATTGTGCACAGGTGGAGATCAGCGCATAGCCTGCATTCTGCCCTCTCCTTCCACCATGTGGGCTCTAGGGGACTGAACCCAGGTCATCGGGCTTGATAGCAAGCCCCACTCCCTACTGAACCATTCAGTGTCCCAACATTGCCTATTTCCCGCCATTACACACATACTTGATGGTTAGATCAGTGTGGAATTTACACAATGAAGGGTGCGGTGTTGAGATTGGAAGTTGTATATCAAGATCAGCTGGAATTGCTGCAAACTCTCCAGGCAGCCTCTTTCCCTTAGGTGGGTACCTCTGGAGAATCTGTCTCAGGGAGGCCCTGTGGTCAGAGATGCCTCTGAGATGGCAGAGCTGTTTGTTTGCTTAGGTCTATGGAAATGCCGGGGATGGCCGGAGTTATAGATGTTCTAGGTGAGAGGGAAATGACAGGCTGCAGGCATGAGCCTTTGAATGGATATTCCTAGTAAGTGGCCTAAAGCAGTATCAACAAGGGAACTCTCCCCCCAGGAATCCAGCCATTTGCTGAGGGTTCCTTTTAAAGGACATTACTGGAAGCTATGCTCTCCTCTTCACTAAGATGGCTTGCCACATCTCACACTTGTACACCTGCGCCTGCCCTCCTTGCTGCTGCATAACTTCATCTGATCCCTGCCTAGAGAAAGTTAAGAACTATTCCCTTAGAAATTGAAAAGTCGGGGTGTGATAACTGGTTACAGTCTAGAAGGGTAGAATGCTGGGAAAAAATCCAGTTACTCCCGTGCTTTCAAGGAGTTAAAGCTTTCAACCGTTAGCAACAACTAGGCAAGCACAATTAGGAAGGACGTCGTTGTACACATTCTTCCCAATATTCTTCTTCAGCCTGCCTCTCTTTGGATCTCTGCAGTTACCCAGCCTTGCCCAGGATTGGGTCTGCCTAGTACATATGAAGCCAACTCTCACTGCCTCTTAGTACTTTAAGACTCATAACATTCACATTTATAGTCATGCTTTCTCCTTAGACTTCTGGTGAGTATAGAATGGATGTCCCTTCCAGAATCAACCACAAGAATAAGAACTTCAAATTACTGAAACATTTTCCTTCCAGAATATATTCTATACAGATGGCACGTATATGGTCTTCTGTAAGATGCTCTAAGCATTCTGAGGAAAAACATGCAATATCTGTTTCTTCCTATCATAGTCTTAAAGCATAGATGCCAAGATAGGACAAACAAACACTAAGTGGTAACATATATCAGGAGGAGTGAAAAGAAAAACAAAGCGAGGGCTTGAGCTTTCAAAATTTCACTGAGCAGTCATTGATCCCAAGTGTAAAAAAAAAAAAAAAAAAAAAAACTTTGGAAATGCAGCAGGTATTGACTTAAACAAATAACTAAAGGAGATGAATGAGAGAACATAACTAATTTTTCAGCCTCAGCTTCCTTGACTTGACAGTAAAACAATAGGTGAAAAGAAAATTTATGTAAATGACAGCAATCATTCGAAAATTGCCTTAGAACATGACCACAAAGAGAAGAAAGGAAAATATTAACCAATTCTCTACTTTTTTGCATACATAGATATGATGTGTGTGTGTGTGTGTGTGTGTGTGTGTGTGTGTGTGTGTGTGTGTGCATGTTTACATGTGCATGTATGCTTGTGGACCTGAGGTTGACTTCAGTTGTTTTCCATGGTCACACTCCACCATATATTTTGCAGCAAGGTCACTCAGTGAGCCCAAAGCGTTTATCTCCTCTGGATGGTGAGCTTGCTTCAGGGGGATCCCTTTCTCTGTCTCCCATGTGGGAATTAACAGGCAGGCCACTGCCAGCCCCACCCAGCCTTGTACTTTGGTTCTAGGAATCAGAGCTCTAGTTCTTATGCAGTGCAGCAAGGACTTTACCTGTTGAGCCACCCTGCCAGATTAGATTCTCTCCTTGTAGGGGAAAAGTTTTACCATCCTTTGAAAATAATATATATACACATAAAATTGTCCTTATTCTTGTTACATGCCATCACATCTAGTTATTTTTGAGGATTAGGATTTATACCTCCAAATAGAATTAGTAAATATGACTTTAAAAAAATAATAGACCAGGGCTGGAGAGATGCCTTAGTGGTGAAGAGCACTCAGTGCTCTTGCAGAGCACCTGAGGTCAGTTCCCAGAACCCATGTGGGACAGATCACAACCACCTGTAACTCCAGGGTATTCCGGCCTCCATGGACACTCCATGTCTGCACATGCACAGACACACATATGTTCATGTGAATTAAAAAATAAAATAAGTCCTTAAAAATGGCCCATGAAGATGCTCTGAAAGATAAGGCCCAGGAGTAGTCCTAGCTCAGTCTCTAGCAAGGCCACAGAATGGGTTATTTTGTGTTTTGTTTATAACTTTTGGGAAGAAAGAGCTGTTCAATAATACCAATATGTATTCTATGACTATGGAAAGCATAAGATTATTATATGGGTAAAAAGACATGTTTATTTTGGCAAGGTTTGAAGGAATATCACATTCTTTAAGAAAAGGTTATTTTTGAAAGATAACTACTAAGATAGTCACTCTTTTAATCACTATTATGGAATACCTAAGGCTAAGTCACTTATGAATGAAAGGAGTTTACTTACCGGTTTATCAGCTCAGCTGTGGAGGGGGCCTCCTGTGAATGCTATCCTATGGATGGAGTACAGGGAAGACGGGAACTATCATATACCCAGAAAGGAAGCTGGAGGAATCAGGAGAGTCCCCAGTTTTGTTTTATATTAAAGACCCTCTTCAATGAAGCAAGTCTGAGTCCCATAAGTACTCCTTTAAGTCTAAAGACCTCCCACTAGATCCAGCCATCTTTGGGCTCCACCACCCCAGTAACCATACACTGACAAATATGAACCCTGAAAACAAAACTGAGACCATATGAAAACCACAGAGTGGCAAAGGGACATACTATACCAGCCGGCAAGTCTATCAAGTATTCACATAATTAGAAGACACTTGAGATATATATCTATATGTATATCTATCTATATCTGGAAATCTGTACATTTCAGGTTGGTTTTCCCAATTTTGTTTTGTGTGTAAGATTAGCTATCAGTCTTTATCCTGATAAAATCCAGAATTTATTTTTAATGCTTTAATTGAGATATTAGTGCAGGAATGATTTGTAGAATGTTTGGTCTGCATTAAGGAACAAGCAAGGTCCAGTGAAGCACTTAAAGTCTGATATGAACAAAAAGCCTCTAGCATTACTCTGCTCTGCTGTTGAAGGCCAGAGTTGTGGAGAAAGGGCCAATTTCCTGACAGAGAAACACAGCTACTGCCAGCAGGGTTATAGCCAGGTAGGGAGACAACACAGAGCATGCTTTCTGAGTCCCCTGTTACCTTCCTTGGATAGCATGCTTTTGTTTTACCCCAGGGAAGCTGCCAAGGTGAGATTATCATGGGAGCAAACCTTCTAGTATAGAGCACAGTGATAGATAGAGCCTGAGGCTGAAAATGAAGGATAACTTGGTTAGACCATACATAGCACCAGAGGGTAGCGAGTGCCTTCAAATAAAGATTATCACTTTCTATCTTTCATTTCACATGTTCATCTAGAATGCAACCTACCACCCTTCTATCAAGCAATGGGATCTATGTATTTCCTGCAATCTCTGGGTGGGAAGGGTACGATCATCTTGACCAATATGGTATGATGGAAATGGTGCTGCACTGCTTCTAAGGCCAGTTCACGAAAGGAACCACAGGGTCTTTTTTGCCCAGTGGAGCACTATCTGAAAAGTCCATCCACACACTTCCTTGAGACCTGTTATCCTGTCAGAAGCACAGCAAAAGGGCCCCAGTTGGTAAGATTACACCGAGGTCTGTGTTCTAGACAGTGGCCCAGCCAGAATCTCAGGTGCCATGCAGCACTGAATAGCATGGGAGAAGATGTCTGTATTGATTGATTTCAGATCCTGACATCCCTGTTGCTTCAGTCATCTATTCCTCCTTAACACCAGTGGGGAAGACTCAAGCCATCACTGCTGCGTGCTGTTGGGATTCCTGAGCCAGTAGACCAGAGCATAGTAAAACACAGAGTATATTATATATATATAATAAATATAGATATTGTATAACTGTGTTTCAGACTGTTACATTTATTTTGGGTATTACTTACTTATTTTGAGTTGGTGGATAATGGATTAATGGCCTTATGCATGCAAAGCAAGTATTCTACCAATAAGATGGCTATATTCCTAGACCCTAATTGATACACTTTCTGATGGTTTCTTGCATAGCAGTAGCAACTATAACGGTTACCAAGTCTGTGCAATGTCACCAACGTTCCCACCTTGACAAGTTTTATTAGTAGTTTTGGGATCAGGCTGTGTCATTTAATTGGGCTGAATATTAGTTAATGAGGAAGGTTCTAGTAGTCATTATAAGTGAAGATACAACCAAGGCATAGTGTTCGTGGTCAGGATCAGAGACCATTGCCTATATTTGAAATCCTGGCTCTACTGATTAGAAAATTAGAAAATTGTTTCTCTGGGGAAAGACACTGAATGGCTATGACTCAGATGAAGACAAACAGTAAATATGAGGATTAAATGAATGTCTCCGCCCCCTCTTTCCCTGAGGCCTGCTTCTGTATTGTGTCTCAGAAAGATGCAAGGAGAGGGTAAAAGTGAGGGAGAAAGGGAAGGAGGGGGGGGGGATGAGGAGAATGAATGACTGTAGACCTGGTCTAGAACTATTTATATTCCACTCACTGGAAATCCCACTCTGTGCAGTCACAGCCCTCTTATATGCGAAGTGCTCTTGTGGATTATTTCATAAGAGAAGGAAGGAAAGAAAAGTAAGAAATCTCAGCATTCTTTGTTTGAGATAGCATTTGCGATCAGTTATAATATTAAATATTAACTTCACACTCAGTTGGCTGAGAACTTTTTATAGGACTGCTTTATGGGTAAGTATTTCATATGGATTTTGGTGCCTGGAAGATCAATACATTCAAATACCACAGCACTGGATCTAAACAAATATCGCTTTTTCAAGGTCACGAGGAGTATTGACTATGCTATTACCTGAACTGCCTGTGGACTCCTCTGAGGAGGTTCCGCCCTCCTACTTCAAAAAGGGCTTGGGGAGGCATTGCTAGACCTGTGTCAGAAATGACAAAGAACTACTGTCTTACCTCCAGATGTGGACGCTATATGCATTCTCTGGAAAGATGTATTTAGGTAGAGTCTGAGAAGTTGTTGAGGCTTATTTCTGAACCAATACCATCATCTTCTGGTGACACTGGAGCTTACAATAGTTTTGTTACACCATTGTTCTCCTCTGTACCCCTCACCCCCTGTGCACTCTGAAGGAGAATAGCCATGGTACTTACTGAGGTTGTGTTTGGGTGACCATGACTGTGAAGGAAGTCTTCAGAAGAGGGAAGGTACTTAAGCTCAGGAAACACTTAGGCTTATTCTTTACTCTTTATGAAGAACTAGTGTGGGCTGGGTGAGTTAAGTGTTTACAATATGAGGGTCACAGCAGGACTGTGGAGACAAATATCAATGAAGTTTCAGTTTAAAGTTGAGGTTTTTAAGTGTTTGTTTCCAGGGGTAAGAAAGGTTTCCCCAGTGCAAATGTACAGCTCTGCCCTGGTAGTTGGGGGTAGTTGGGAGCAGCTGAGCAGACACAAACACAGAACAAGAACATTGGGTGGTTCCCCCAATGCAAGCGTTACAACTCTGAAGGAAAAGGTATCCTGGCAGTCTGGAGCCAAGGAAAAACCACAAAATCACACTGCACAACAGCCCTACATAAGAGGTTTATCAGAGGGCAAAAAACCCAGGAAGAGAACTTAGCAGAAGACAGAGTTTAAGCGGGGTATCTTGTGGGGTGGAGCATTCAGGGTGGCCTGGGATTGCAGGGATTGTGTGATCTGATCATAGGACAAGTGCAAGGGTTAATGTTTGTTTTATTTTGTTTCATTTTGCTTTTGTTCCTTTCTTTTGTTTGTTTGTTTTTTTTGTTTTGTTTTGTTTTGTTTTGTTTTGTTTTGTTTCTCTGTAGTGCATGGCCATTCTCCTGCCTGAGGGCTAGGAACCTAAGGTAACTCTGGGAGTTGAGGCCTGGCCATTGGAGCTCCTCAGGGGCAGGGCCTGGCTGGTCACTCAGGTAGCCTATGGGTGGAGCCTGATGGGGGCAGTTTCCAGGGCTCACAAAGGGAGTCTCTGCCTAGCTCAGGGAAAGCTGGCCTCTGCTGATGGAGGTGGTGTGAGTGGCCAGTAAAGTTTTCTTGCTGCAATTTCAGAAATGAGAAGGATTATACAGTGCCAGTCTGAGGCCTAAAATGTTAGTAAAAGCTGGGTGATTAGTGGTCCCAGAGGAAATCAAGGTGTGACTGTTGAATTGAACTTTCTCACCAGTAAGAGGGGGTTAGAATGGAATTTTAATGTTTTAAGTTAACTGGATGAGCACTGGAAAAAAAAAACAAAACAAAACATAAGTTGATGATCCTGCCCATTCCTTCAATTTAATGTCCATGGGAAGAAAGATCCTTCAATTCACTTATTCTCATTATGGGTCTTTGCAAGCCTGTTATTATTATTATTGTTTTTTAAGCAAAGAAGGATTTATTTTGGCCTACAGCTCATGAGGGGACACAGGCCTATAAGGTGGGAAGACATATTGGCAGGAGCACAAGGTGGCTACTATGATCATTGCCTCTGCCACCAGGACATTCAGAGCAATCTGTTCTCTCTCCCATTTAATTTTCTGCTGTTTGTGTCACAGTTTCTGAGGAATCCAGGACACAATGACCTATATTTACCTTGCATTTGGGCACTACTTACTCACATCTGCCCATAGCTCAGAAACAATTCTGCCAGTTCTATCTTTCCCTTCCCACTTTTCAGTTAGGTGTGTGTGTGTGTGTGTGTGTGTGTGTGTGTGTGTGTGTGTGTGTG
>OU015753.1:70667777-70680281 GCA_907169655.1 Acomys percivali | reverse complement strand
TTTTTTTTTTTCCCCCTCGAGGAGGGAAAACTGTGTCAAGTAAAATTATGCAAAAATGTCTTTGTTTAAAATGTTACCCTAGTGCACAAAGCCCAAGGAAATGCAACCGTATCCAAGGCAGCACCGTTAGGAAATTAAAAGATAAAGGAAACTGAGGAATGGGTGAATGAATTGTGATATATGCACACAAGGATGTATACAGCACCGAGAAATGGAAATTATGTCAAACAAGATTAGAATGTTGTGTGCTCTGTTATAGAAAGCGGCAGTGGTAGCGTTTCCTCCAATCATGTCTTCAGCACTCTTCCTAGGCCCCTCTCATTTATTTTTATTATTATTATTATAAGCAGGCAGATTGGAAGGATCTGTAAATCAAAACACAGCTGGCAAGCCTAAATTTAGGTCTATCAAGATGAGTGTCCCTCTTTACAACAGCTTCTCAAACTTCTTCCACTTGACGTTGTCTTTTTTTTTTTTTTAACCAGATGTCTCTTGGTGTGCCTGTTTCTCGTGCCTCAGCAATTTTATTTGCATGGCCTTTTCATGCCAGTATTCTGATTTATCACACTTCTCACACTGATTTCTCTTCCCCTTCTACTTGTAAAAAGAAAAATCGTTGTTTGCGCACAGATGGCGGATGCGATTTAGCATTATCAGAGCAATTCATGTTATATTCATGAGAGATCCCCTAGTAGCTTGTTAGTGAGGGATATTAAGAAAGGACACTTCCTGGAGAGGTCACGTCTCACCTTTAAATGTATTTCTTTTGGTGTTTATCTTCTGAACATTCAGTTACTGACATTCATAAAATCCCGCCTGGATTTTAAATTTCGGTTGTGGATTTCATTTATTTCAGTTGTTGAGTTTGGAAACTAGGAGTGAGCCAGAGGCCTCTCACGGGAATCATAACTGGAGCTGTCTGTGACCTACAAAAAAGGAAACCGATGGGCAAGGAACTTCATGGAGTGTCTCCCTTCCATGCCTCCCTTTGCCCTCAGGTGTTTACTATCTACAAAGCTAAGAGTGAAAACACTGTATTTAATTTTCCTAGCGCTCCTATAACAAGTGATTGGCCGACTAGGCGGTCCAACAATTAAAAAATTGTGCATTCCCAGATCTGGAGGCCAATACATCAAGAGTAAGGCTTCTTCTTGGGCTGTAAATGAAGGACCTATGCCATTCTACTGGCCTGGGCTTCTTCATAGCTGTCTTGTCTTTCTTCCCCCATACTGTTTACAAGAATGCCAGTTATATTAAATCATGTGTCACTTTAATGAACTTATTTTACTTTTAGTGATTTGTTTTTACTATTTTCATTGCATGTGGGGTGTTGTTTGCATAACAGGGTCAGGAGTGGTGGTGGCATGGTGATGATATGGGTTCCCATGGAAGCAAGAGGTTTTGGATCCACTGGAGCTGGAATTACAGGCAGTTGTGAGCTACCTAGTGTGGGCACTGGTATTCTGAATTCAAGTCTACAGACAAGATCAGTGTAGGAACTCTAGGCCAAATGAACTTATTTAAACAGGTCTATAAAGATCCTGCCAAAGGTAGAAAGATAGCTCAGATGTTAAAATTTAGGGATTTTAGTTTGTTTCCCCCAAAACCCATGTTTACAAAAAGCAAACAAACAAACACTCAAACCAAACAACAACAACAAAACAAAACAAACAAACAAAAACAAAATCTAGACTTGCTTACATGCATAGAGCTAGGGAGCTTGAGAGCTCTGCAGGAAATTATACCTATTGTTCCTCAAACTTATCTACACCCCCATATTAGTGCATCCACACATACATGAGCAGGCATGAACACATAGACACTCACAAAGGCCCTCTTATCAAATAAAGTCACGTTCAAAGGTACTAAGTGGTAGATTTTCAAAACATGGGTTTGGAGAATTTGGGGATTGGTAGACATGATTGAACTGATAGCAGAAACAGTTACTGAACCAGGAATAGCAACAGGTAAACCTGCATTTAATTTGTTGGCAATTTGGCCAATTTTATAGAATCATTTCAGAAGTAGCTTAAATGTTTTCTCTAACAGTGGACTGCTGCTTTGGAGCAAAGATAGAACACAATGAATTTTGCAGTGCGATTGGCTTCTTTATTATATAATCAAATCTTGGTTTTCTTGGTATTGTGTGTGTGTGTGTATGTGTGTGTGTGTGTGTGTGTGTGTGTGTGTGTGTGTGTGTTTTAATTCAGTTGGTAGTGGGGAGAGTATTAAATTTAATTCAAGTAGAGATTTGTCATAGAGATCATTTCCCTTCTGCTGTCATGTCAGGGAAAAATTTTAAAGATGTTTCTCTAGTGCTTAAAAGATTGTAAGAGAATGTATCTGTTTCTAAATTGAGGGAGAAGAAGGAGAGGGAAGGAGAAAGAGATGGTGGAGATGAATTCTGTATTAGATAAGAATGTATGTGAAGGATACATTTCCCAAATCCACCAACCACAAAAGGCTAAACACGTTAATTGCTTCTGTGTATCTTTTCAAACACTAATACCCTCAGTTATTTGTATCAAGGTACATTTTTTTAGTAATATCAGCATACGTTCTTTTATTTTTGTGGGGGAGAACAAATCTAAAACACGTTTGAGAGTTGGTTTTATTGAGGTTTCAAGAATGTGCTTTGAGGGATTTGTAGTAATTTAAATCCTTCTACTGAAATCATCCATGTTGCTAAATTTTCAGCCTGTAATTTTCTTCCTTTACTGGATGTAGAAGCATATTTTTATGACACTACCCGGCATGCGTCAGAATTCTGAGCCTTCATAAACCAAGCCAGATCCTTCCCACTGTATAAAAGGCTACATTTGAAGCAGAGAAAATAGAAGTCAAAATAACTTAGTAGGTAAAAAGCAGTGGGTTGTGGTGAGCAGAATGGGTGGGCACAAAGAAAGCTGGAGCACAGGGTTGTGTATAGTGTCAGGGAAACTTAAAGGACATTTGCCTACCAAATTAAAACTTGTCAGTTTAGAAAACTACTATTTATATGAGATGGGTTTTGAGAGAGATTTTGCACGTACTGGTGGAATGTTTATTTGGAAGCTCTAAATTCTGTTAATGCCTTCTTAGGGTTGTTACATAGCATCCCATATTTTATTGTAGACAATTATCCCTTTTTGTTACAGTCCTTTAAAATTTTATGTTTAGCTATGTAACCTTGATGAGCTGAGAAAAACATAAAATAACAAAATGTAATTCAAAGTCCCTTGCTAAATGGCCCCAGGGAGCCCTCTTAACTTACCATCATGGAGTTTTTCTGCTTCTGAACGTGAGCATGTACAATGTGATCCCAGCAATCAATATAATTTTATGATTATAAAACCAAATACATTGACTTTTATAATATTTTGAAAATGGTCAGGACAATCTCCACACTTGAGTGGAGAGAGGGATTTGACTTTCTCATGTACTCTGGTGCCTCACATTTGACTATGTCCCTTGGCGGGAGAGACCTAGTGGCACTCAGAGGAAGGACAGCAGGTCACCAAGAAGAGACTTGATACTCTATGAGCATATACAGAGGGAGGTAATCCCTCTGAGGAACAGTCATAGGGGAGGGGAATAAGGGGAAAATGGGAGGGAGGGGAGAATGGGAGGATACAAGAGATGGGATAACCATAGAGATGTAACAAGAATAAATAAATAAATAAATAAATAAATAAATAAATAAATTTTAAAAAAATCACACAGGAAAAAATAAACCTGAGAACATATTTGTTAGGGAAGAATAAATGTTAAAGATCTAGTCCTCCCTAAATCCTCCAACCTCAAAAGTTAGATGAATCTGGGCTGACTGGAACAACATGAGAAGCCTCAAAATCTGAAGCATCTTATGTTAACTTTTTTTTCCGTGGGGGTGGGTGGGTATGGTTGCTAAGTTCATTCCCTATCCATTTCTTTTTCTTCCCTTCTTTCTTCCATTTTCTTTCCTTGGTCAGGCATATAATAAACAATGGAATCTAGCCTGGCACAGGTTTCATGAACTTTTTTGTATTATTTCCTTGGGCTTAGTGGATAGGAGTGTTTAGTGCTCTTACAGAGGACTCAAGTTACTCTTCCCAACACTCACATTGTGTGAGACGCAACCACCTATCACTACAGTTCTGGAAGATCTGATGTCTTCTAAAGGCTTCTACAGCCCCTTCCATTCACATGCACATATTCTGCTACACACACACACACACACACACACACACACACACACACACAGAGAGAGAGAGAGACAGAGACAGAGAGAGACAGAGAGAGACAGAGAGACACAGAGAGACACAGAGAGACAGAGAGACAGAGAGACAGAGAGACAGAGAGAGACAGAGAGATAGAGAGAGACAGAGAGACAGAGAGAGACAGAGAGAGAGAGAAAGAGACCACATAGCATTAAAAGGAAAATAAGTGTTGCAAACATAACAAGCCTAACTTTTGATTGTTTAACTGTGTTCTATTTTCTGGGTACAGTTTATTGTATCCTATCATAGAGAAAGAAATTATCTATCTCATTCAACATTTGTTTCAGGGAATTTCTTGTTTCTGTATTTTTGTGTATCTGATTAACCTAATTAACCATGGAATTTGCCCTTTACTATTTGGTTCCAATCATGCCTGGCAGGTTTGGTAGGTGCTGACAGGTTTGGTGCTTTGGGAAGGCCACTCTGCTTCCATGATGGGGTTTTGTGTGTGTGTGTGTACACACACACACAGACACACACACACACACACATACACACACACACACATGCACACACACACAGGGAAAGCAGAAAGTGGAGAAGTAATTAGTCCTCCTGCACCAGCCTCACTATTGGGTTACCAAAGGTATTTATTAAGACTTTACTTTCATAACTCAATCCTGTCTCTTAATATTATTTCATTAAGGAGTAAATTTCAACTTGTATTTTAGAGATAATGCAAATATTTAAAGCAAAGGAATCCTTGAAAGTATATGACTTTTTTCTTTTATCATTTTAAGGTAGACTTTTTGAGCAAGCATGGATTGAAAATAAAAATTTAATATCCATATAAAAATAGTTACCAAACATAGTAACTATGAGCACAGAAATGCTTTTTGCTTTTGTCATATTTTATTAATACTGGTAGCATCTCAGAAGTTGAAAATTGTTACTATTTCTTTTGAAGTCACATGTCTATGTGATTGAGTGTGGGGTGTGTGTGTGTGTGTGTGTGTGTGTGTGTGTGTGTGTGTGTGTGTGTTTGTACTTTCAAGTGGAAGCGGGATGTCAGTGCTAGGTGTATTCCTTGATAAGTTTCTACCTTATTTTTCTGAGTTGGGCTTTTTCATTGAACCTGAAATTGATCTGTCCAGAGAGGATGGCTGGCCAATGAGCCGCAGGGAATCACCTCTGTGTGCCTCCCTGGTCATGGGATTACAGATGTGGACCACCGCACCTGAATTTTATGTGTGTCCTGGGGATATAAACTCAGATCCTCATGCTATACAGCAGGCCCCTCCCTGAATGAGCCATGTCTTCAGTGTCTGATGTTAACTTTCTAAGTGCTTTGTCCTTTAGGATGCCTCACTGATGGATATGAACTCCTTCAGCCCAATGATGCCAACATCCCCTTTGTCGATGATAAACCAAATCAAGTTTGAGGATGGACCAGATTTAAAGGATCTCTTCATTACAGTTGATGCACCAGAGAGCCATGTCACTACAATTGAAACTTTCATCACTTACAGGATCATAACCAAGGTAACTGCTGAGCGAGCATTTTCCTGAATGTCATTGGGCTCTCTGAGCTTCTGGAAATGCTTCTTGGTCACGCTTCCCAGTGTTGCAGAATGATGTGCATTGACCTTGTTTTTTTTATTATTAAAGCCATTTTTAGGTAAGAGATTTCAACTTACACGCTCTTTCCTTGGTTCCTATGAAATTTGATATTTGAATTGACTTTATTAAGTGGCATTTTTTTTTTTTTAGTTTGACTGCTAGGAATAAGAAGCTTTAGGTTTTTATCATAAGAATGATAAATAACCTGGTGTGGTGGGGCATACTTGGGACCCCAGCAGTTGGAGGCAAAGCTGGGAAAAGCTCTAGGTTGAGACCATCCTGGCCAATCAGAGAGTTCAAGGACAGCCTGGGCTTCATGAGCCACTGTCTCAAAAGCAACACCCCAGTTGAGTAAATAAGTAGATTAATGCCTTTGGAAAGGAAGAGTTTGGCTTCCTAATACAGAGAACAAGTCATTAAAAACAGGACACAGTACATTTTATCCTGATAATTTTTCTGAGGGTTACAAAGTGTAATACTGTTTGTTTCTCAGAAAGAAGCAAACTGCCTCATGTGGCTTGCATGTAGAATGCTTGTACAACAATGCAAAGAGAAATTGATTGGAAAGCCAAGACTGTCATCCTTTACACAAAGAAAGTGAATGTGAGATAAAGCAAAACTAAATATGTATAATGTGTTTCATTAAGTCCTTTGTGTAAGAGTAATTTATGATTTCTCTTTGCAAGCTAAAAATCTTCCTAAGGCAGGCCCACCCACTACCAGTGTGGCTCTCTAGTGTTTGAGAACATTTCTTTTAGCTGAGAGGGTTCAGGATCATACCTCAGTAATCTCACCTTTCAGCACAGTCTCCACACTATGGCCCACTGTGTTTCCTGAACGTATATATATCGATGCTCATTTCTTCCAGTGCAAAACGCAGCCCCCTGAGCCATGTATCCTGAGCTCAGTCCAAGGACAGCTCTGCATAGGAGACTCACCTCTACTATCGCCGAGCCCTGCTCTGCTCTGCTCTGGCAGAGCTCCTACACTGTAAATGTTACAGGTGCCTCTTGGTCTCATGAGTCTGAGTATGACATCTGTCTGAAGTCTCCATCTCCTTAGATGGGAAGAATACTATTTATATTTCAAGACCTTAGATATCAGCTCCCTAAGAAGGCTTCTCTAGCTGCTCAGTGCCTCCAAGCTTTCTTGTTCTTTCAAAGGAAACCTTAAGGAATATAAATTATCAAGTTGTTACAAAAAAAAAAAAAAAAAAAAGAAACAAACAAAAAATGTATCCCCAGTCCTTTTATGCCTCATAGTTGTTAAAGGTAAACACCTGAGATACTAGCTAGTTCTGTAATCCAATCTAGTGTTGCTCTGAGAATCGACTTAGGTGAAGTGATCAATGTGAAACATTTAGCCATGTGCAGTAAGTAGTCTATAACTGCTGTCTACCTCTTAGTAAGTACAAAAGTGTATGTAGGTTTGTATTTATTCCGAGGGAGTCTGAGCTTTTTAATATATTTTTGATATATTTTATTAATTTATTCATATTACATCTCAATTGTTATCCCATCCCTTGTATCCTCCCATTCCTCCCTCCTTCCCTCCCTCCCATTTTTCCCTTAGTCCCCTCCCCTATAACTGTGACTGAGGTGGACCTCCTCCCCCTGTATATGCTCATAGGGTATCAATTTTAATATAATTTTTTATTTTTATATTTATTTTTATGTGCATTGTTGGTTTTGTCTGTGTGAGGATGTTGGACCCTGGAGTTACAGACAGTTGTAGATGCCATGTGAGTTCTGGGAATTAAACTCAGGTCCTCTGGAAGAGCAGTCAGTGTTTTTGTTTTGTTTTGTTTTATTTTGTTTTACAATTTTTATTAAATATTTTTATATACATTTATATTATTACACATATATACAATAAACTACCTACAACAAGAACCACGAAGCAATCAGGAATTATATACATGTTACATTCATAGTGTTTTGGTTATTTGTATTTGGCAACCTTGAAGAAAACATCTTTCCTATCTTGGTGTGTCTAAATTTCTGAATGTAAACCAGTCTCCATCACATCTTGTCATTATCAACTTAAAACATCTATCTAGACCTAAAAACATTTTAACTCCTAAATAACTAAGCTTAATTGTAAAACTAAACTATTTATTCTTCAACCCCATCAGAGACTTGAGAAGGAATCAAATTAATTATCTGAGTATACAGGAAGTGCAGGTTAGCAGCTTCCAAAATGAGAAGATGACAGAGATGGTTTACTGCCTGAACAGTCACCCAAAATTTTCTATAATGTTGGAGCATTATCTTTAGCCTTCTGGCCCAATATATCTGACAAACATAAATGTGATGAAGGAACTATGGCGGACTTGCCTACCTTGTCTTGGCAGAGTTCGGCTGTTGACTCTGTCTGCATCCAAGCTTGCGCATTTTTAGGCAGAATCCTGTCTCTGGTAGAAACAAGGACTTTTTTCCCAGTAGCTAGTTTGCTTTACCACTGAGCCACCTCTTCTGCCCCACAAGAAAAGTTTTAGTAATTTGAAATATAATTCTCAAGATCTACTTAACTGATAATTTAATTATTTTGGTAAGTGAATGAGTAAAGTCTTCATATTTTTATAGTATCAAGAGGAGTTTCAGTGAGACAACACATTGAGTGGAGATTTCTTTTCTTGATATGCGTCTCGGGCATTTTAAGTAATCTCTCTCTTTTCTTTAAATCTGTTTCTTAATATGTAAATGAAATCACAGCACTAAGTTTGAAGACTTTTATAGAAAGCTGAATAGACTAGTACATGAATACTGACCAGAGCAGACCCAAGGTCCCTGGGTTTCCACTACTAAGACTGTACATCTTCACAGGATCTGTGAAACAGTTATTTTCCCATCATTTGCATTTCTCACACATACCTTTTTTGAGATACCCGGGAGATCTGATTCTGATCGGTCACATACAATGAGTTTTCCATATTTATACCTTAGCTGAATTACCTTCACTTAAATTACTTCAGAGTTTCAAGAGAGTAAGGGCAGGAGTGTGCATGCACGTGCTGCAGCACATCTGGATGTTAGGAGAGCTTGAGGTTGTTGCTTCTCTCCTTTTGCCATATGGCTCAGTGGGATTGAACTCTGGTTGTCTGGCTTGGTGATGGGTTTTACCTACTGAGCCATCTTACTGTCTTCCCAAGTCATGTCTAAATGAGCTTCTTTTATAGTTGTAATAAAGACATTACATTAGGATGTATGATGCAGATGGCGAGTACTCAAAGGAACAATGTTCCAACTCTTCTTCCCACTCATTAATAACAGTGACACTGGAACATATGAGCCAGCTGACATCCATGATGACTCCAATGAGTGGGCAATACTTTAAGCACTTTCTACATTACTGAAAACAATTCAAGAATTTAGATAGTGTTACTTTCCCTTATTTTCTTTCATTGTACACTGAAACTGAAGAAGTTTGCAAGTTGTACTGTGTAGTAATTGGCAGAGCTGGATTTAGGCATAAACATGAACCTTCATACTTTTTTACATTACATTTTTACCTGTCTGTGTATGCATGTTGCAAACTCTCTTTCACATCATTATAAATTAAGTGGCCTTTTCTACTCTCTAGAATGTAGACTACACATATACATATATGTGTATGTGAGTATACATTAAATAAATAAATATATAAACATTACTAGATGTACATTATGTTATCAAAACTATTTCCTTGTTTATTATCATTCAGTAGTCATTTACTCTATAATTTTTTTCATAGTGTTGTTCAGAGTACTTGTCTTATATATGAAGAATCTATCTCTGATCAGGTCACACTGATGGCCAAAGATTTCTGCTTTCATGTTTTAGATGATGATGGCAGTACAATGATGTTAATTGATTGAGTACTTAATGTCTTATGAAGGAAGATACAAAGTTGTTACAAACATTGGACATGTATGGATGGCTTCTCTGAGAAAACTTTGTTTTATTTTAGACAGAATCTCTAGCCCAGGCTGGCCTTGAAATAACTAGATGGTTAGGATGACCTGAACTTAGAACCAGCTTGCCTCCACCTCTTGAGGGCTGAGGGTTGCCCCAGTCTGCCTGGTCTACTCAGGGCTGAATATCATGTTAGCTAGGCAAGCTCATTACAAACTGAAATACAAGCTCCAGCTTCATTTCTATAATACTGAGATATAGGCATACTAAGGTCTATAAGCATATACGTATATAGTCACCTGCACATACTGGTGACCTTCAGCTTAGGATCTTTTTAGTGTTATCCAACTATATAAGGGTGAACACCAAGGACTACCATGCTCATGGCATCTGTCTCATGAGGAAAGGACCTTTATTGTTGAGACTGACATTTTGAGGTGACTGGTTATATGAAGTGCTTTGTCCTTTGACCAGGTAGGGATGACTTTCTCTTAGACTTGTGGAAGTAAATCTAAAAGGTTATCTGTGGTCTTTTCTCCCATACTACCATCATGAAGACAAAGCTACAAGAGCCTGATAGTATGTGGGTAGTGGTCAATGTCCTTTACTGATGAATTGATTATTAGGATTCATTTGTTTCAGAAATGGTTTTGTTAATCTTCTGAGCTTAGAATACCTCCATAGCCTGGACCAAAGGTCAAAGTTTGTTGAGCAAATGCATGTTGGGCTGTTTCACATGCACCTATTGGTGTTCAATGTCAAGTTTCCAAGCTTTTGTGGTTATAGATGAAACTATAATCACCATTTGTAATATCACTCCCATGGAAGCTTGCATTCTAGTCAGAAGCATTATTGATACTCAAAGCACACTAAGTAGAACATGTTGTTTCTGTTGGGGAATCTTGTCATCCAACCCAGTTATTCCTACAGTCTAAAAGCTTCTGTTTGTCTATGAATGACCAAATATGACTGGTGTAGGTGGGGTGGTGATTCTAAAGTCTACTTTAGGGAAGCTAGTCATTATCTAAACTCAGATGACTATAGCTGCTTTCATCTTTGTATCCAATTCAGGAGGAGTAAAAGGTCATTGAGCAGAAAGAAATGGAATATTCTGCTGAGACTTGAACTTGGTTTTTATTTTCTTTGGGTGTTGTTATATGATATAACATTCCTTTCAGCCAGTGATAGAGTGACAAAGACAGAGAGACGAGGACAGAGTTGGCTGATTAATTGATATAGTTTGGCATCTTCATGCTGGAATTTTTTAACAGATTGCTTTGTGTTTACTAAAGGATTGGAAGTGGCTGAGAACACATACGTCTGAATTACATTCCCCTTGACCATTGCTTGAATGCATTTATTGTTATTAATAGTCATACCATCTATTGTGTTAGGTGTTGTCCATCAACCTGTTTGTGGATCCTGGTGCTCAGTTGGATAGAGAGGTACTGATTCACGACCTGAGTGTGTACATGCAAGTATGATGTATATGCATACATGCATTCACTTATCAGTCAGTGTATATACATTGTTAAACTTTCTCTTTTTTTTTTTACTGGAATTAGATTTTCTGTTCTTACTGTTTCCACATCATGCATCATTGTACAAAATAATTACATTTTTGAAGTGTTTTCTGAACACGAGACTTTTGGGCTGCTGCATCTGGTATATGCCCAGTTTTTCCCTACAAAGGGAACACTTGTTAAGATGTACTACATATATTATAAATACTGACTTTTAAGAATGATGTAGTTTCATGAGCTTATTAGCAATTTCTAAACAATTAAAACTGCATCCTATGACTTAAACTACTTAATTGTATAGCTAATTTTCCTGTGTGGGTAGTTGCTATTTTCTGTGATAGGAGGATATGTTTGCAATATTTTATTTCATCTTTACTCCTGAAGTAAAATCTCAACATTAATATTAATGTATGTAACTTTTAGTATGCAAAAATCCAGTTAAGAGCGACAGTGGTATAAGTGGTTATTTTCTCATGGGTGTTGAATATGAATTCGAGAAATGCTACTGTTATTTTGATCTGAGATTTAGATGTGAGGTTGGTATTGAACTCATGTCCTTGGCAGATTTTTGTTTTACTAGGAAGAGAAAGCTTAATGTATTTGTTGAAAATTTTAGGAGTTCAAGCGTGGAGCTCAAAATAAAACTCCCTGAGAAATTACAGAAAAAAATCCTTTCACATTAAATATCCATTAATTATATTCTTTTGGAAAAAGTGTCAAAATCACTCTGAAAAAAAATGCTAGAATTTTTACATACCAAGAGTAAATTTTAGTGAAAGCAGTTCATTTGAACAGATTCCAAGAAAACAGTCTTCTCAGTTATATTTAGATTATTTTTGAGATTTTAAAAATAGAACTTTCCTCAAATTCTGAATTCTAATCATGTAAAGAAAAGAAGAATGTTTGAGACCTACATTCAGGGCACACTTTCTCAGTGAGAAAGCCACGCCAGAGCGCTCTCAGTCGAAAGCCTGTGGGAGCCAGATGGCTGTTGGAAGACAGATTTTTCAGTTTGGACTTCAAATTTAAGCGTGGTGTTTGCTTTCTTTCTGGAAAAACCGGAAAGTTCGCTTAATTTCATCTGCTGCATGAATAGATGACTGGAAAAAAAATGCATACGGGCTGACAAACACTGAATAATTAGGACTCAAGTTTTCTTAGAGACCTATTTTTTTTTTTTTCATAGCATCTAAAATAGAATTAAGCAAATGTCTTCTGCCTTATACTGTATGGGTTGTTATTGTGTGTGTGTGTGTGTGTGTGTGTGTGTGTGTGTGTGTGTGTGTGTGT
>OU015753.1:70639763-70667767 GCA_907169655.1 Acomys percivali | reverse complement strand
TGTGTGTGTGTGTGTGTGTGTGTGTGTGTGTGTGTGTGTGTGTGTGTCCTTCTTTCAGACATCTCGTGGGGAATTTGATTCCAGTGAATTTGAAGTCAGGAGACGTTATCAAGATTTCCTTTGGTTGAAGGGTAAACTGGAAGAAGCGCACCCAACTCTCATTATTCCAGTAAGTTCAAAAAGGGATTGTTGATGTTATTGTTTATAATACATCAATTGTGCTTTCTTGAGTATTTTAGAACATCTAAGACATAATATGAACATAATACCTTTACACCCATTAAAATTTATCTTAGGAACATTAACTTCCAAACCCTTTAATTTAACTATAGTTTCTTTTTTTTTAACTATTGTAATATGAAATGATGTTTTATTTTTCCATACTAGCTTTACATTTTTTTAAAGACATGTATTATACCTATTTATTTATTGTGGGGGGTAGCACAAGTGTGCTGTCATGCAAGTGGAGACCTCAGAATTACTAATGGGAGGTGGGGATCTCCCTCCCCACCATGTGTGTCCCCCGAGATTGAACTCAGGCCTTCAACCTGATTCAATAAGAGTCGTATTTTCAGCCTGAGCTGTGGATTTGTTAAAACACGTTTATAATGAATGACGAGGAGTTCAACTAAACCTCAGAACTCTTTGCAACCCTGAGCGTGCCGTGTTAGAAGCAACTTATAAACCAAGTGTTATTTATTCTGTGTGAACAAGCACGTGTATGAAGGTCAGGGGACAACTCGTGGAAATCATTTTTCTCCTTCCACCCTGTGGACCTCGGAGGTGAAACTCCTGTGGTCATACTCCGCAGCATGTGTCCTTATATGCTGGGCCATCTCATTGGCCCTCAGGTTTGTTTTGTTTGTTTGGTTTGGTTTGTTTTGTTTGTTTGTTTTTTTCTTCCCTGAGATAGGGTTTCTCTGTAGCCTTGGCTATCTTGGACTCGCTTTGTAGACCAGATTGACCTTGAACTCACAGAGATCCACCTGCCTCTGCCTCCCTGAGTTCTGGCATTAAAGGCGTGAGCTATCACTCTGGCTTGACTTTTTTTTTTTTAAGTATATATTTTATTTTCTTTTTAAATTGGCACAGAGAGCAACAAAGGTCCCGTGAGCATTTTCATACGTGCTTAGCTTGGCTGTTCCCCACCATTCCTCTTCAGTCTTTACCCCCGTGCCTCTCAGATCCAGCTCCATCCCTCAGCTCTTCCGCTGTCATGTACATGTGTTCTCAGATACTTGTATTTATTTTTGGTCTCAGCCATTGCCAGAAAAGTTTATTGTGAAAGGGATGGTGGAGCGTTTCAATGATGACTTCATCGAGACCCGCAGGAAGGCGTTGCATAAGTTTCTGAACAGGATCGCTGATCACCCAACTTTGACATTTAATGAAGATTTCAAGGTTTTCCTCACTGCACAAGCCTCGGTAAATGGCTCTGTTTTGTATTCACAAGACCCTTTAGCATCCATGTGTGCAGCAGAGTGCATGCTCCCCCTTTCTCACCTTTACCAATTAGGCAATGGTGGGCTGAAAGTGTTTTAGTGAATTGTTTTGGAAAACACTGAAGCAGCTTCTTTCAGGGATAGCCCTGGTGCCAAATTAACATGTAGCCAGGATGGAAATATACTGTCTTCTTCTCATACATGTATTGTATTCTCATTTCTCTTAACTTTTATTCATTCATGGGATGCTCTTTGCATATGTAATCAACACTTGTCACGCATGCGTATGTTGTTCTCTGTGTGTGTATGTGTGTACAGTATGAGTGTATGTGTTTGTGTGGTATGTGTGTATATATGTGTTTTGTGGTATGTGTGTGTGCATGTGTATGCACACGCCCATTCTTGCATGGGCACTTACATGCCTGAGCACATATCTGGAAGTCAGAAGACAACCTTGGCTGTCAGTCTTTATTGACTTTGACTATCCTTGTTGTTTGTCATGAGGTATCTCTGGCCAGCTAGTCTGAAGCTCCTGAGCAGCTTCTTGTCTCTGCCTCTCCCCTCACTCTAGGATACTGTGATTAGAGACACAATGCTCTGCACCTGGCTTTACATGGATTCTGGGGATTTGAACACAGGTCATCATGGTTACACAGCAAGTTCCTTACCCACCAGGTCATCTCCCCAGCTCTTAAGTATATTGTTGACATTTTTTTGAGCAATAATGGGGTCAGGGTGTTTTGAAGGATGGAAGTCATTACTAAGTTGTTAAAGAGATAGATAATTGAGTGCATGACTGAATAGATGGATGCCTAGATACAAAGTGGTCTCCTGTCTTTTCCTTCAGTTATCTACAATGGAAATATTCTTAAGTCTTACTTTTTAAATGCAGAAAATTTGCGTATATTGTTTTCTTTTTTCAATGAAACATTAAGTTTGTAAGAGACAGGAGTTCAGTAGCAACTACAAATGAAACTCAAAATTTACATCTCTGGGATGTTGCCAGAGTGGTAGAAGCCAGACTAAAGAGTAGTTCCTGTTGGTCTTGACTCAGGGTTCTGTATCTGGGAGTCCTTTGTAGCTTCTGTGACATGAGCTGTCACGTGACTCTAGAACAGCAGTTCTCAACCTGTGGGTCACAACTTCCTTTGGTAGGAGAGGTTGTCGAATGACCCTTTCACAGGCATCATATATCAGATATCATGTGTACCAGATATTTAGATTATGATTTACAGGTATAAAGTAGCAAGGATATAGATAGATAGATGGATAGATAGATAGATAGAGAGAGATGGATATATATATATATATATATATACATATATATATACATATATATATACACATATATATAATCTCCTATGTGTTTTGCTCTCCAACTTTTATTTGCTCCCAAACAATCCTGTGTTTCCACAAATGCTACATCCCTCCTTGGAATCTCATAAGCTCTGTCTTATTGCTTGCTTAACCACAAGGGATGATTTTCATGGCTGCATATCCTTTTATAATATGTCTTTTCTTCCCCCTAGTGTGTAGCTGTCTCTCGCATGTTAACTCTGAAATAACTAGGTTGGTCTTGTGTATTTTGATGCTAATGTCTGCGTGCTGTCTCTGTGCTCCACCTGTACCTTGTCTAAAAGCCTAACCGATTTGAGCAATAAGAGGCCATCACACCTGGGCTGGGTAAATGGGATAGGCGTGGATAAGGTTCCAGGTCTTGGGGAGACAGACAGAATCTTTGGAGGAAGAGAGAACTGAGAAGAGGAGAGGAGAAGAAGGCTGCTCCAAGGGTTAGGTGGAGGAGATCACATGACTGGCGTGGATGGAGACGTGGCCCAGATGATGATAATTAGCATGTATTTTGGGTTTATGGATGGGAGGTAGCTTGATAGAAATTATTAGAAGCAGATGGCATGGGACTGGAGCAGGTTTCCCATACCTGCTCCGCTATGGGAAGTAGTTTAGGAGAAAAATATCTTCCCTGCCCTAGGTTAACTAAGGCTATTTAAAAAATATAACAAGTATCTCTGTCTTGATTGATTGCTAGTGCATTAGAAAATACTGCCATAATAATAAACATTCTTCAACCATACCGATAAAATAACGGCAACAAGGTACATGTCTTATTAAAGAGCTTCCTCTGCAGACAGCCAGTTGGTGGAGGTCATGTCCCAGTTTACCCACTCCGGTTGGTTGAAGAGCTATAGTTAGAGAGTCTCTGCTTACAAACTAAAATGAGAACTTAAAGGGAGCAGAGTGTGTCTTGTGAGGCAGTGGGACCTCTGAAATCAGACTGCTGTAGTCCCCTCCCACGTCCTCCTGTTGTTTAATTACTCATAGACCTTGAACAATTTACTCTCCTTACCTGTGCTTCTACTTCCCTTTGTAAAATGAGGAGAATTGTACAACCTATCACCAGTTTATCATCAGTTGTGGGTGTAAGACTATGCATGCCGTTACAGGAGGCTATCAAGCTGTCAGTAAATGTCACCTATTATACTTGAGAAGTTAATTAAGGTTTCCGCTCTTTTCAGCAGCAGTAATATAGGCCCTAAAGAATCTTCTCTGGATTATTTTCATATGGAGTATCTGTTCTGAAATGTAGATTGGGAACTAGAGAGATGCCTCAGTGCTTACGAGCACTTGAAACTCTTGCAAAGGACCCAAGTTCACTTCACAGCTGCCTCTAACTTCACGTTCAGTTCCTTTCTTGGCTTCTGAGGGCATTGCATGAGTTTGCTGGGCATGCATGCCTGCAGGGACACACATCTACATAAAATATAAGTAAATCTAAAACAAAAGAAATATCGGTTGCTTATCACATCTCCTTAACCACCAATCCCATTGCTTTACTTTGAGGATTTATACTCTGAGGGCAGAGTGCCCACATGTTTTACAGGAGTGCTTTCAAATGGAGTATTAGCCAACAGGGTGGGGGAAGGGGGATGATACCAAAAGGAAATTCAGATGCTTCAAGTCCAAATGCTTTAGAAGACACCCACAGATATGTGTTGTTATCTCTGTCTTCCTCCTGACCACACCTTGGATGGCTGCTGATTGACTCACCACACTTACTCACTTTCTTTTTCTAGGAACTAGCTTCCTATAAGAAGCAAGGACCTGGCTTGCTGAGCAGGATGGGGCAAACGGTCCGGGCAGTGGCATCTTCCATGAGAGGAGTGAAGAACCGGCCGGATGAGTTCACAGAAATGAATAACTTCATTGAAACATTTAGCCAGAAAATTAACTTAATAGATAAAATATCTCAGAGGATTTACAAGGAAGAAAGAGGTATGGGAGGCTATTAAAGACTGATCGTGCAGATGCTCAGTCTCTTTCACATCTTCACTTTGGCTGCTGTGGTGTGGGGCAGTGACATTGTTGGGATGTCACTTATAAACAGGGGCTTATGCCTAATCACCTTCTGGAACTTTTTTAGGGACTGCCTCCATCTTTAAGGTGCTTGGCATACTCTCAGATATCAGGACTTGCGTTGGATTTCCATCACCCGTGTCAAAACCTGGGCATGGTGGCACGTGCTTGGAAACCTGATGTTGGCAAGACAGAGGAAGCTCTCTGAGGTTCATTGTTTGAATCAGTGAGCCTCACGACCCTTCTCATAAAGCAATCTGGGCATCTCCTGAGGAACAGCTCCCAAGATTGTCTTCTGACCCTCCCCACCTCCTGCACACTCATACATGAGTACCTGCTCACACAAACACACATACACCCACACACATACACACGCATTTTCCTTAGTGATGAATACTCGGTCATCATGGTCAGTCCCCATTCGGTTATTCGGAACTCTAGCTGTTATAGTTTCTATGTGTAGACCAGGACATGACGGTAATGCCAGCTCTGAGCTTGACATTTTGAATTTCATCCTAAGAAGTTAGTATCAAATCTTCATCATAGACCATGTCTCAAAAATTAACGACTGGCATTTCAGGAATTGCATCTTTCATATTGTCTAGTGTTTTACTGGTGGTGATGGGGGGAAAACAATGTGTTGGGTCCTTCCATGTATGTCATAAAGACTTGCATATTGGAGAAATGGAGTTCTTTTCTATTATCTGCCTTTTGAAAACCATGCTACTCTTTAGTCATTAATGATTCTACTGCAATTGCTTAACGATTAATTTTTAATTTTAAAATTATAGAGATGTGTGTGTCACCTGGCATGTTTTCTAATATATGTTGGTGTTGGAGATGAGGAGCCACTTACAGAAGAATTTACCACTGTGATGCTTTATCTGTTAATTTCTAGATAGCAGCCTTGTGGTAGAAGGAGACACTAACTTCTTCAAGTTGTACTCTGACCTCCACAGCCAGCCTGTGGCACATGTGCTACACCTCTTCCCATAGAAATACATAGATGTATTTAAAGGGGAAAAAGCCTTCAGGACAGTCTCCACATTTGAGTGGAGAGTGGGATATGACTTTCTCAAGTACTCTGGTGCCTCACATTTGACTATGTCCCCTGGACGGGGAGACTTAGTGGCACTCAGAGGAAGGACAGCAGGTCACCGAGAAGAGACTTGATACCCTATGAGCATATACAGAGGGAGGTAATCCCTCTGAGGAACAGTCATAGGGGAGGAGAATAAGGAGAAAATGGGAGGGAGGGGAGAATGGGAGGATACAAGGGATGGGATAACCATAGAGATGTAACAAGAATAAATTAATAAATGATAAAAATTTAAAAAAATAGTATGAAATAAAAAAAAGGGGGAGGGAAGCAGAGAATGGAGGTAGGAAATGGCTCAGTGGTGAAAGCGCTTGTGGCGGGAGCATGAGAAACTGAGTCTGCATCTCCAGCAGTCATATAAATTCTAGCCACAAAGGCATGCAACTGTAACACCCTGAGCTGAGAAAAGGGACAGATGGAGCCCAGAGGCTCACTGGCCAGTCAGCCTTGCCAAAATATTGGGGAGTTCTAGACTCACTGGGAAATCCTGCCTGAAAATCAATGGCAAAAAGCCATCGAAGAAGGCACCTAACAAACCACTAGCCATGTGCAGACACATGGCTGAGCACCTTCATGTCTGTACGTACGTACATCCATCCATACATATATACATACATACATATATACATGAATACAGATAGACAGAGAATTAACAACAAGCAATAAAGAAATAATTGAAATATAAAATGGAAATAATTTAATTTTCTTGAAGTAAAAGTAAAAGTAACTACATTGTAAAAGTAAATAACTATTTTCCTATATGTACAGTCTTTGCTTTATAGTATCTATATCCAATTTAAGCATTGGGTTTGATCCTGTTTATATTTATCTCTCTCTATCTTTCATTCTTTCTCTTTTTTCTTTTGTGTTTCTTACCGTTTTGTCCTTTCTGCATGGTATCTCAATATGTCCTCTGCCTAGCCTCCCACATGCTAGGATGTTAGGTGTGCACCACCATGCTGGTTTACCATTTTCCTCATTTTCAAGAAGCTAATTATTATAACTAGGTTAACCTACTTAAATTTAAATTCCAGTTCTGTGGGGATAGATTCTGGATGAACTGTTAGGCCAGACAGCAAACTGAACCATGTTCTAGAAACTGCTGTCACATAAAAGCCAGAAGGATGTTTATAAGCTTTGAGATTACTGGCATGGCGGTAGTTTAATGGACTTCACTCCTTGTGAAGAAAGATTGATTCTGACAGGCTTGCTAAATTTGAGCTCTTGTTTTCAGAGTGAATGCTTCTGGCCCAGATTTGGAGAGTTCTCGTTATTTTAGATCAGGATGATATGGGAGAAATTGGGGGAGGGAAGACACATGAGCAAACTATATTGCATGAAAAACATTAATTTAAAAAAGAAGAAAAGGCTGGAGGTGGTGGCGCACACCAGACATCCTAGCACTCTGGGAGGCAGAGGCAAGTGGATCTCTGTAAGCTGGAATCAGCCTGGTCTACAAACTGAGTTCAGGACAGCCAAGGCTACACAGAGAAACCCTGTCTCGAAAAACAAAAGGAGAAGAAAAAAGAGGAAGAGGAGGAGGAGGAGGAGGAGGAGGAGGAGGAGGAGGAGGAAGAAGAAGAAGAAGAAGAAGAAGAAGAAGAAGAAGAAGAAGAAGAAGAAGAAGAAGAAGAAGAAGAAGAAGAAGAAGAAGAAGAAAAGATGTGAAGCCTATGTAACAGAGCTGAAGACAAGAATTCATTCAAAATAATGGAGATTCCTTTAGGAAACTTGGAATCTAATCTGTGCAGGGTATTTATTCATATTACCATCAGGAAGCATTAGAGGGACGTATCCAGAAGGCTCTCTTTTGATGTTTTTCATTCTGCATGCTGAAAAAGAAATGCTTTTGTTTCTGCTTCCCAATTTATTCTGCAGAATTCTGTGCTTTTCTCTGTGCTGCGAAGTGAAGGAGAGGTTACAGCTGTACTTGCCTCAGACCTCAGTGTACTTAACACATATATTACCCACTGAAATCCAGAGCAGCTTACTAAATGTTTGTGTGTAGGTGTGATTAGAATGCTGTGTAACTTAAAGACGGCTCTGTGGCACAAATAGTTAGTTGCACAACAGTAAGCACAGTGTGCACACATACTGAGAGCAGAACTGTAGAAATGTTTGCTTTCTTTTTTAGTGTCCTCGCTCTTTAATGGAGGTGAGCTTAGACTCAGAAAAGTAAAGAACTTGATTAAAACTTTTATCTTCAGAAGATAATCCATATCTTTATTGTTTTGAAACTTAATTTCTTGAGTTCACTTGATTATAATAAAAATAAACTAGTGGTAGCTTAGAGGGGTGGAATAGATTTCAGAGAATTATACTTGGTGGATATTTTTCAACCTAGGGTGGTAAAACAGACATCTAGTTTTGTTTGTTCTTAATAGCAGTTCAAAAACTGACTCATACAATCTAGAATGGCTGGCTAGTAAATGAAGGCTAAAATAAATATTTGCTTGTATCCAAGTGTAAAACTTGTAGATAATGAAGCAATGTCTTTTCATACATTCTATGATAGAGTAATTTAAAAAAACATTTATGGGGGCTGGATCCATAGCTCAACAGTTAAGAGTGATTACTGCTCTGCCGTAGGAGGTCAGCTCACAATAACCTGCAAATCTAGCTCTAAGGGTCCCAGCACCCTTTTCTGCTCTCTGTGAGAACCTGAACACATATGGCATACACTCACACAACCAACCAAATGAATAAGAAGAAAAAAATAAATCTTTAAAAAATGTAAATTGACCAAGACACTCTTTTTTTTTCAGATTATTTTGATGAAATGAAAGAATACGGTCCCATTCATGTTCTGTGGTCAGCCTCAGAAGAAGAGCTGGTTGACACACTGAAAGGCATCGCCAGCTGCATTGAGCAGTGCTGTAAGGCCACAGAGAAGCGCATGACTGGCCTGTCAGAAGATTTACTCCCTGTTGTCCATGAGTATGTGCTGTATAGTGAGATGTTAATGGTAAGACCCTCTAACAAGAGTCCACTGCGATCCCCTACCTCATTCTGTCTCTGTGTTTCCACCACTCTTCCCCGTCCCTGTTGGATGTTTCACATGTAGATGCCCAAGAGATATTTCTTCCCTTTATCCATGAACACTGGCAGACCATGTAGAAGAAGACTGGGATACTCAATAGGAATTCCAACAATTCATAGGATTATCATCAACCCAAAGCATCCTTGATCAAGATTTACTTAAGGACCAGTCTTCTAACATGTAAATGTTTTACTTTAAAACATGTCTTTTCTTCTGATTATAGATACCTTGAGAGTTACTTTTCTGTATCATTTATGATATGAAAATATATTTCATGCGTATTATGTATACATTATATAGGGAGTGATTGAGTAGGGTCTCAATATGTTCTATGCCTTCCAGCTGTTTCTGAAAAGAAATCTTCCAAGTTAAAATGTTCTCTTATACCATGTGTGAAATATAAAATGTAAAAAAAGATGAAGTAAAAGAGTAATACCTATGCATTTTACATTCTTCTTCATTAGTTCAATTAAGATTTTCTGACACTTGCATTTTGTAATGATCTGTGTAGCGCCAGTGTTTTTTGTCCTGTGTTGTCCTGGGCTCACAGTATGTTGTACAGTAAAGCAGGCTCCTCCTGGCATCTGATGTTTTGGGGGGTGGTGTGGTAGAGGATAACATTGCGGGAATATAAGCATAGGTTCTGACAGTTCCCCTTCTGTTTATAATCAGAGTCATGACTGATTTCTGATACAAGCTTGATTTCTAGGAATCATTAAAAATAATTTTTCTATAGTAGTTAGAAAAGGTAGTATAACCAGTTAAACATAAGGAATTGCTCTTGTTTCTCATGTTTAGGTTTTATTTGAGAGGGTCCATTAGATCTTGTGTGGACTTTTTAGACTTTTGGATGTTACCTGGATTCTAGGGAATCTTCATGAACAAACACTCCTTGCTTATCAGAGATTCCATGCTTCATGACAGCAACGTCTTCTTCCTCCCCATATATTGCTTCTGCCACTTCTCTCGGTTTTCGCTCATTATTCATTTCTCCTTATAGTTTTTTTTTCAGGGAAATATGGCTTGTCTCTTTTCCCCCGCCTCATTAATTTCCCCCATCGATGTTAACTCAGACTGGGAATCATGAAAGCAAAACAAAGTTCTGAAAAATCATAATAGCCACTAGAAAGATTTATTATATAGCTCTGAGGTGAACTGAGATTTTTTCAATATAATCAGTAGTTTTTATATTACACTTTTGCTTCTGTTTTATATTGAGATATTTTTATGTAAGTTAAATAATGAGTGGTGATATCGTAATAAAATAATGACTAAAATTGTGCAATTTTAACTTTTAAAGTATATATTTCTATTCAAAATATATTTATGAATGCGAAGTACAGTACAGAAGCAGATCTTATGTATATGGGATTTAAGTATAGTATGAATCATTTAAACTATAGGAAAAAAGGTGTCTTAACATTATGCAAAGTAAATGGTATAAAGAATTTGTGATAATTAGCTGAATTATCTATTACTTTTGCTGAGATTAGGGAAAATGTTAATCTCTTACATAATTTTTGTGTTTTTTATAGCTTGCTTTAATTATTTAAAATTGACTTCATTGTGGCATCTTCATACGTGTATATAATTTCATCATAGTCACACTCTCATTGCCCTCTCTTGTCTCCCTTCCACTCCAGATGATACTTTTTCTTCTCAACTTCTACTTTCATGCCTTGTTTATTGATTAATTAATGATTGATTTGACCCACTAAATTTTATTGGGTTGCTTAAAAGCACAAGAGGGGTGGATATAGGAACATGAGCATCTTATCAAAAGTAGCACCATTGGAGAAAAATATCTCTCCCTTCCCTAGAAGCTACTAACATCTTCTAGATTCTCATAGACAGATGGGGCCTCGTGTGCCTCTTAGGCCCAATAGCTCTCAACTGCCTACAGATAATCAGAGTGGGGCAATTCTGCTAGGAGAGAAACCTGACCAATAATAATATGTCTCTCGACCCATTTTTAACCAACTGCCTCCTAGTTCTCATCAAAATGGTTCAGAGCTGTGTTATCTGACTCCCGTGCACCCTGATTCTAGATGCTTCCATCTTTTGAATCTTTTCCTCATGGGCTGTGCCTCTTCTGTCAAGGGCTGAGTTGTTTGCTTACCCAGAGTCAGTTTTAATATTCCCACAATTCACATTGTTAAGTCCAAAGAAACATGACCACAGAGGACAGGTGCTCATGCCTATGATGTTAAGTGTAAGTCTTGTAAGAAAATTGACTTGCTTAAGGAAAGGCAATGTGAAAGACAGGGGAAGGGAAACAAAGGTACAGATTGGTTCTGTATTTCCCTTGATTCCCGAAGGTGTTTTAAATTTAAGAACATTGAAACATGAAGTTACAATTACTCAAGAAGATATATAAGATCAGGCTACCACTAAACCGAAGAAAACATGGTTTGTCGCCAAACCTTGGCTAATGGATGAATATTTTTATATTTTGAGCCCAATGAAGTAAATTTATGTCCTAGCACTCTGATTTTGTCCTTTAATTGCTGGTTCAATTAGCTGTCCTTTTTTGGTCAAATGAGATGCCCTTCTGACTCCAGGTATCTCCAGGTTAGTGACTGAGCTGACCTCTCGGGTGCAGCAGCGGTTGATGGAACATATGCTTCTGTTACTCTCATTGACCTTTATTGCTTATTTGTTCCATTCTTTGCTCTCTTTGATGACTACACCATCAAATATTAAGCACATATGTAATGCTTAAACTGATAAAATGTGCATCGAGAAACCAATAAAACATTTATAAAGATAATTTTAAATACTTGATTACAGTTGAGATTTGAAAGAGTACGCTATAAAAATATTATAATCCCAAATAACTTATTATACTATAAATATATTCCTGGTGATTGTTTATATTCTAAAATATAAATAGTTGTAATGGGTAAAGATTATGAGAGCAAACCCCAGCTTGACTTATCCTTCTTGTTTTGAAATGAAGGGTGTTATGAAAAGAAGAGATCAAATACAAACAGAACTGGATTCCAAAGTTGAAGCTTTGACCTACAAAAAAGCTGACGCTGATCTGGTAGGTTTTTAAGTTTGATATTGGAGTCATTTAGAAGTCACTGTCTAAAAAGAGCACACTAACATTGTAACGTTTATTGTGCGGTTGCTTTTCAGTATTCAACAAATAATGCCCAAAGTTCTTCCAGAAACCTCTAACATACGATTCTTTAAGTCTTCAAGCTTACCAGTCGTGTTTCTCTGCCTTTGTGACTTGTATTGACTTGAGCTGTAAGCAAACATGAATCTGATGTTATCTAAGAAAACACCCAGTTTGGAGTCGGTAGAGAAAAGTATTTGATGTCTTTCTAGGTTAGTACTCACTGAAAATGTTCATGCTTGGCAAGTGTCTTGCAATAAGATCCTTTTTTAAAAGTTTAATCCCTCCCTTTAAAATATGGGAGATTTCAGTCATGAAATGGGACGGTTTCATGAATTCTTATGTTTTGTGATTATGGGGAAACATCATTAATTCTCCAGCTTGTCCATTGGCTTTTTTTTTTTTTCTTGTACCACTGCCCTTTCATTTTTCCTGAAGTATTCTAAAGTAATTGAATTTCTGGCATTGCATCGCTGTGCTCACAACATTTCAGTATTTATATTTTGTTGCATCTTCATATTTCAGCAAAGTCTTACCAGTGTAGAGTTACTGTTTGTCCTTTTACAAATGAGGATATCTTGGAGGAGAAAGTTTGCCTTAGTTTAATTGCTGCTGAAACACAGTCCGACTGGAGGGGATGCCGTTATCTGTCACAGTCCACACAACTTCACAGTGAAAACAAGGAGGGGCTGACTTAGCCACATTAACTTACACTGGATGTCATGGATTAGCTATTGAGTACATATGACCAAGTTGTGGTGAGGGAATCCTCAAAACCTCCTGTGAAACTGTCATATTGTGGCCCCCTCAAGTTGACCTGGTAGTGGATTTGATTCCTTCTTCCATTAGTCACTTTATAACATAAGATTTTATTTCCTAATTTCTTCAAATTCTCCTACATCCTTCCCAGTGCCCAGCTCCACTTTGCCTCCTCCCCAAATCCCCCTGTGCGTAGTCTGAAGACTTGAAGCATCAGAGTCAGTGACTTGCTCAGAGCGTTTTCCCAGCCTGCACTGCCTGTGTGGATTATGTTAGCCACTCATAGATATTTAATGAATGAATAGAAACCACGATGACCGCTCTGATCCACAAGGAACTTGCTGAAGGCTAAAATCAAGTGGTCACTACATGCTTGGCTTTGTGAAAAACACTGGTACTTCATACAAATCTGACTGGGAACTTTACTCATGTTTCTTAATTCTATATAATTTCACAAACTGAAAATCTATACTATAGAAAATTGTAGAATTTTCTATAATAGAATCATGAAATTTTACCATAGAAAATAATCGTACATTATTTTCTGAACTGAAATTCTGTTGTCTGAGTGGAATATGAGCGGAGAGTGTTGGGATGTGATGGACAAAGCTGGAGAAAAGAATCCACAAAGAAGGATAATAACAAATGTGCCTGGAGGAGCTTAGTGATCAAAAGAGGACTCAGATTTTTCTTTACATAGCAATGAAGATAAAAGAAAACATTAGTCTTCTTTATGCAGGCTTGTATGTGTTGATCATTTTAAAGTCTGCTAGAAAGATAAAGAGTGGATATATATGCAGAAATTTTAAGAGTGGATTTATATGCAGAAATTTAATTATATCATTTAAATATTAGAATTTATTTTGTATTTTGTAAATTATAAATTATTTTAACAATAATTAAGAGTAGTGGTTAGACAAAATTTTCCACTTCAGTAAATACTGGAGACTTTAAAATTTCTAGAGAATAATAACATGATTTATAATGGCAGCATTTGTTCAAGATAGTCCTCCCTCCTATATTACATTTTTATGTTTTTAATTTAAATTTGTTTATTTATTTATTGATGTTCATGTATGTGTGTGAATGTGTGCACATTTTTGTGTGTGTGTGTGTTTGTGTTTTGTGTGTATTTGATGCCTACTCTATTTAATATTCTCATCATTGTTATAACATTGAGAAAATTTTTAATATAATTTTTCCATTATACCTTGTAACATTTGAAAATAAGGTTTGAAGCAGTCATGTTTAACACAAGAATTGCAAGTTTCTTTAAATTAACATATGTTCATGACAGGCTTTAAACTTTTAGGTTTTTATTTTATTACTCATCAAACATATCTGCTTTATACTTCACAAAGATTTGTTCAATGATTTGTAAAATTCTCCATTTACGTTTTCAAACAATGTGTTTGCATGCCCTTTTACTCATCACATAGATATGCCCACCACAGTCACGTGTTTTATACAAATGAAAACCCCTGTATTCCATAATGCATTGTTAGTAACCTTCCAGCATCACCCACAAAGGAGTCTGCCATGATTGGTCACTGAACAACCAAAAAGATGTTGCTTGGAAATATGCAGGATGGGTATCACCATGGAAACCTGCCCTTGTGAGGTCCTTCTAAGGAGCAGGTCTTTGCAGTCACCATGGCGACCCTGGCAGAGAACTGAATATAGCAATCTGCCTGGTTGTTTACCATGGCAACTGAGACAGGACCACTTTGGAGACAACCGTGAGGCCATTCCTATGGAGACCTCCTGAGGCTACCTTTGGAGGCTTTATCAAACCCACATCGTGTAGGACATTATGTGCAAAACCAATAAGCAACAATAAGCAACTTCTAATAATAAGCTCCTGCAATGGTGAAATGAAGCTGCTACAAAGTACTCAAAAATTAAGAGGATAATAATGACTGTGTAGAAAGACAGCTGCAGAGTAACATGGCTCAGGTCATGATGAATACATGGGTCACCTTCAACTGAGCCAGGTGGTATGAAATAACAGGCTCTAGTCTTTTTTACATTACTTGTAACTATGTATGGGGGTAGCTAATAATGGCAATATGGCCACTTTTACTCATTACCCAAATATGCCCATCACAGGCATATGTTTTTATATAATCAAAACTGTCATGGTGTGAATTCTTGCACTTACCACTTGGGTTATAATGAAGTGGCTTCTTTGTAGAGGTTGTGGTTCATAGTTAAAGCAGCTTAAAGCAGCAAACAGATGGTTTCAAAATGACCTGTGCTTCCTAAAGGCAGAATACTCATTTCAAAATCAGGTCAGCTGTTTATTGAAATTTTTTTGTTGTTTATGCTTTGCAGTTAGATAGACTTTCATACAAATCCTAGCTCACCTACTTAATAACTATGCCATAGAACAGATTTTTCTAAGTTCTCTTAGCCTCTCTTTACACTATGTGTATTAGCAGAAATTATTAGCACCTTTGTAATTGGTTTGTTTGAACAGTGAATGATAAGATGCTAGTAAACTGCTTATATTATAGCACACACACAGTAGTTGCTAGTTACCGTTACTTTGAATCTATAGAAAAGAGATACTTGTGTTAGGTCCTGAGTAATGACAAATACATTGTTTATTGCCATGCAGAGAAATACTTTATGCAAAATGGATATTCTTGAAGGTGGTATAAGTTCACAAAACATGCCACATTGGGAATCTAGATGGATGGGCAGTCCAGGGAGCTGAGGGAATGTAGCTAACAGGAGGATGGAGCCAATTGGTAGGGAGCCTTTCTCCTCTGATAGGGAAAGGAAAGCCCATATTTTGGGCATTGTAAATCTAATGATATCTTAAACTAAAGTGGTGGCAGTGCATTACAGAGAAGGATTAACTAGAGCTAAAGGTAGATGGAGAACAGATTCCTTGTTACTGCACAGCTGAGAAAGTGCACTGTTGCTTTTACCAGTTCTAGCTGGTGAGAGGCAAGTGGTGGTTATCAACCCTGAGAAATTTAAAAAAAATAAAGAAAAAGCTTAGAAATGTACCACTTCAAACCACAATAAGGGGACATTTTGGGAAGAGATAGTCAACAAAATCCTGACCAATTTTTTGTTGAGTGTCTCCTGGAAGGATGTCTTTTCCAGGCAGGAGAGAAACAAGAAGGAAATTCAAGAAGATGGCTCATCATGAATCTTACACGTTAGAGGGGAGGGGGAAAAAGCAAAGTAAATATTCATGTAAAAATTGTTGGTGGTGGTAGTGACGTGAGGAAGTAGAGTTGGTTACATTTGGCACATCTTTGGTAGGAAGAGCTCACTGTTAGCTGAAGGGTTGAACACAGTAAATTAGAAAAGTCAAAGATTCTGCAGTTTGGGGGCTGAGTAAACGGAAGAACATAAATAACATTAATTAGGACAGGGGAGGCTCTGGGGAGCCACCAGCATCAAAGAGGATACCACCAGTAGTGAATTATGCAAAGAAACTAAAGCTCCACGATTAGGGGAGGGGTGCAGCTAGAGATCATATTTTTAAATTATTAGCAAGTGGACGACAGTCAACATCACAGGATTAGCTGAGGTCGCTAAAGTGAGGAAAGAAGTTCTGGCTGTGGCTTTGACATACTCCAATGTTAAGAAGTCAATGGCAATGGGAAAAATAAAAGAATAAATAGCTAGTGAGAAGGAGGAGATGAAACTTATATAGCTTGACTTCTGGTAATAGTTCAAGGGATGAATGAAATAAACAAATCTAATTAAGACCATTTAACACATTAACCTGTTTTCCATCTTTGAGAAAAACAATTAGAGAATGATTTGTGTGAATACAGGTAGAACAACTCTGTGTTGTGTTATGTGCACTAATAAAGACTATCTTTAATGAAATAGAGATTTCACATAGAGATGAAAGAATGAGAGGGTAAGAACAACTGAAATTCGGAGGAGAAAGGAAGATGTGTGGGAGCTAGTGTACTTTGCAGTTTGGTTAAGTTTTCAGTCAGAGCGTCTGTTTGAAAATGCTTATTCACGTCCCTACCTAACTGTAAAATAAATAAAGTTCATCTGTGGTGCTAAATATGGCTGCATATCCTTTTTATTTTTATTTTTATTTTGGAATGAATGATTTATAGTTTTGCACTCAATGCAGCATTCGGATATAAATGAATATGAATACTTTTGACATTTAGCAATATGTGCATAGACTGAAATTTGGATCCAGATATAATGCCATAGCTGTTTAGCACTATATTTGTGTGAGGAAAGAAATACATTTTCAAAAGATCATTATAATATGAATTTGCATATAGCCGTTTTCAGTAGCTCCAGATACCAAATTAATTCAGGCTGGTACTTGCTCTGTATGCCTTGCTATTTTTGAAACAATGTTTTACTCCCATCCTCAAATGGTGGTTATTAATTTCCAAATGTTCTTACTGGCGTGCTAAATCTGAACAGAGGAAGAATGCCTTCTCTCTGATTCTAGGAAGCCAAAGAGATAAGGATATTGATCGAGGAAGCTGTTACCATGACAGGAGCAGGAAATGCTGCACTTTCTTGGATATCTCCCTGTCCATCTACTTTAGTTGTTTTTTTTTTCTTTCCTTTTTTTGAGGTTTTTAAATATTTATTTACTTAAAGTAATGCATGTGGGATCAATGCAGTTAATTCCAGGCCTTTAAAAACATATACATTTATGTTATTACACATATATACAATAAACTATCTATAGCAAGATGAATCTAGACACAACCAGCAATTATATAAATGTTACATTCTTAGTGTTTTGGCTATTTGTATTTGTCAGCCTTGAAGAAAACATCTCTCCTATCTTAGTTCTATATGTATGTACTCATGCCTTTCTCTCTCTGTGTATGTGTATCTGTATATTATGTTTGCATATATGTATGTATGTTTCTATGAGTATAGGTACACATGTGTGTGTGTGGAGGCAGGAGTTTGTACATGGTTGTCTTTATTGATTGTTCCCTACCTTACATATTAAGGCAGGGTCTCTTCCTGAACCGAGAACTTGCCAGTCAAGGTAACCAGCTTGCTTTGGGGATCACCCATCTCTGTCTCTCTAGTGCTGTCATTAGGTAGGCTGTCACCCCATTCCATCCCCCAGCATTCACATAGATGGTTGGATCTGATTTTGGTTCTTACACTTGCGGATTACTTTACACCCTGAACCATATCCCCAGCCTGAGTTCCTCTCTTTTGGCTATTCATATTGGCATGTGTCTCAAAAGATCCACAGACAACATGTGCATATGCTCATGTAATCACAAAGCACCTGAGTGTCCCCTGGAAGGAAGGAGCTTTTATTCTTTTATATTTATTTTTCTCAGTTTATCCTAAATGGCATTTCACAAACCTTATTTCAAGATTTGGGGTCAGTATTATGAAAAGACATTATATAATCAATCACAGATAAGGGATATAACTCCCAGAATTGATTCTTTCCAGCTACCATACATTCCATGAAAAAGCAGTCTCTTCAGTAATGACAGACTAGCCTAAGTTCTAGATCAAAATAAAAACTACTAAGAATACCTCCTTCCATACAAATAGGGTAGTATCACCTTGCATTCACATATACATAGCTGAGTGGAAATGTGGGATTGGTGAGAGTGATGCCTTCTCCCTGAAGAATGTACCAGGGGACGCCATGAATTCCTTTCCTTTTCAATGTTCCTTTGCTAGACTCCTATTCACAGATTCATTGGCTTGGTTAAATTATAACACACACACACACACACACACACACACACACACACACACACACACATTTATATATAGGTGGCCTATTTTTAGAAACTTATAGAAGACACTAATAAATATTTGATAAAAGACAGTGAAAGTTGTTCACAAGCTGGAGAATGTTCAGCCTGGACTTGCTACATGCAACTTTTTTCTCCTTAGTCATTTATTTTTGTGCCTCTAGCATTTCTAATACAGCAGTCCCTGCAAAGAATGTTAAGAAAAGGTCTTAATCCCAGTCACAAGATTGCCTATGCCAGTTAAGAACACACTGTTTCCTGGCTGAGGTCTCAGACTGATTGTAGTTTAGGGAAAGTTCCTTACAGTTTGCTGTATTTTCCTCAGCTACCAGAGATACGAGTGAGGAGTACCTTCCTCCAGTACTGTTAAGCCAACTTATTAAAACCTTTAGCCTAGTGCTAAGCCAAAGTTGGCTGCAAATTTTAAAACATATTAGAAGAACTTTCTTTGGAGTGTACATTGTGCATTTTCATTCTTTTGTTTGGAAATGTAGAGTGGGAGCTGCAGGTTTGCTTCTTAGAACTTCACACTGTTTTACACACACACACACACACACACACACACACACACACACACACAAGTAAAACATATAATATATAAATGAATAAAATATATATATATATATATATGTCAGACAGACAGAGGAAGAAAGAAGCTTAGGAGTTAACTCTGTAATACAATCCTTGTCAAGCACCAATCTTTTTAATTGATTTTTCTTTAGGAGAAGAAGGTAGAATTCAGGGTACTAAACCTTTCTCATTTCCCAGCTAGGCACTCTTGCCAGTGGAATGTACTGTAATGAATATTTTAATGCATCTGGATTCATGTAGGTAATTTAAAAATTGTGTTTGGGGAGCATGGCAATTGTTCTAACTAAGCCACCCTTGGTCCTGTGTCATCAATGTACAGTGAAGACCATTGGAAGGTTTGCTGCGACTCTACTTCAGCATAGCGTTAGCACTGCTGAGTACTTCATTGGTTTCCTTTCTGGAAACCTTCCAATTCCTCTCGGCCTCAGCAGTCAAGTTTCCTGTCTAATGAGGAGTGTCTTCAGTTTTCTCCGGTCTTGATTTTGCCATCTGACCTCAGCCCACCAGAATGTTCATCAATCCATTCTGATCCACCACTGTCTGGGACACGTTTCTTTTGCAGATGTGGTGGTCACAGGGCTGGCTTTACCTTGTCCTATTTTCATGCATAAGTCCTTTTGAAAAAGATATTTATTTACGTATGTATGGGTGGGTGCCTGCAGAGGCCCAGAAAAGAAAAGAGCATTAATCCTCTAGCACTGGAGTTACATATGGTTTTGAGCCACCTCATGTGGGTACTGGGAACAGAACTTGGGACCCCTGCAAGAGCAGCACAGGATCTTAATAGTTGACCCATCTCTCCAGCACCTGTACTGTCTTTCTCTACTTAACTGTTTTTCAACCAGTAATTTGGGGGATCATGATAAATCCAACATGGAACATGTGAGAAACAAATGACTAGAGCTAAAAGTCCAAATCATCTATGAGACCAGCCAATTTTATACAGCGTGTTCATGGCCATGAATTTTCTTTTGGAATGAACAGACATCAGTTTGTCCTCTGCAAACACAAACTTCAGTCTTGAGTGGCTCCTGTCACTTTGACCCAGACAACTCACCAGCAGATACTTAGGGAACCGAGGGAGGGGGAGTACTTCTAAGATGTTGCCAATGAAAGTATGTATGTTATGTATGGAAGTAACTGTTTATGACTCTGGGGTGATAGGGGGCGCCTCATAGTGTTAACAATGGCTTCTGTGTGTTTGTGGTGGGAGAGGGCAGGAGGAGAGCAAAGGCCAGCACATACTGGAGATCTTTGTTATATAGCTCATTTTCCAAGTGACGATCTTAAAGTTCTGCCTTTGTCCAAAACCCTTCCCCTCTCCATCTTCACTCCAACAGGAAAAGTAGCAAATGGAGCAGAAAAAGAGTAGCTTAAAATTCTAGCTTTTCCCCCCCACCCCCGTATTTAAAACAACCTTCTATGTCTGGCATTTGGATTTGCGATTTTCTTTGTGGGTGTTGCTTTTCATGGGTATTAAATAGCTGCACTATGCAGACATTCAACAGAGATTCTTTTTTTTTTTAATTTAAACATTTTGTTAATAAAAAATATGCCCCAAAGGTCTGTCTTACATATCTCTTTCACTTCCAGCTCTGCTTGGACACTCAATAAATATTTGATTATGCTTAGAGCAATAACACACAGGGAGCCAGAATCCAACAGAGAGCTTTGATTCACTCGCCCTTAATGTGTAACCTTAATTAGACATTAGCCATTTTTTAATCTGTGAACACCCAGAAATGTGTTACCTTTAAAGAAAGTTGTGTTTTTTTTTGAAGAATTCATTTTTAAATCTAGAACTTTGGGTATTAAACATTTGCTAAGTTACAATACAAATGTGTGAGAAATTTGATAATATATAACAATATCTTAAAAATACATAGTTTGAAGTATAAACACCTTTAAGCATAGTGAACCTATAGACTTAGCATTGGTGAAGCTGGGGGAGGAAACATGTAAGTTCAAGGTCACACTGCATCTCATGTGGTGAGATCTATCTCAAAGGAAGAAAAATGCTAATAGCCTTGTTTGCTTCTTAGCATAGTTATCTTGTAAGTGCATTTTTTTTATTAATTTATTCTTGTTACATCTCTATGGTTATCCCATCCCTTGTATCCTTGCATTCTTCCCTCCCTCCCATTTTCCCCTTATTCCCCTCTCCTATGACTGTTCCTGAGAGGGATTACCTCCCCCTGTATATGCTCATAGGGTATCAAGTCTCTTCTCGGTGACCTGCTGTCCTTCCTCTGAGTGCCACCAGGTCTCCCCCTCCAGGGGACATGGTCAAATGTGAGGCACCAGAGTACTTGAGAAAGTCATATCCCACTCTCCACTCAAGTGTGGAGACTGTTCTGACCATTGGCTAGATCTGGGTAGGGGTTTAAAGTTTACCGCCTGTATTGTCCTTGGCTGGTGCCTTAGTTTGAGCAGGACCCCTTTACCCAAATCTGCCTATCATAATGTTCTACTTGTAGGTTTCTAGGACCCACTGGATCCTTGATTCATTAGGAATTTTTAGGCTTTGTATAGTAAGCCTTGGTTTTTACTGAATCTTTTGTTAGCTGGAAAGGCAGTCGGGGAAAAATCCGTGAACGCATCACCATTCAAGTTTTAAATACATACTAGAGGGCTGAAGAGATCATCCATCAGTGAAGAGTGCTTGCTGCTCTTGCAGAGGACCCTGATTGCCTTCCCAGCACTCACTTGGCATCTCAAACCTGTCTGTAGCCCCAGTTCTAGGTGATCTGAAATTCTCTTATGGCCTTCTTAGGAAGCAAATATTCACTTGGTATATGTACATATACTTATGTCAATACATACACAATAAAAAATATAGTTTTTGAAAAGAATACAGAATATGTCTAGGCCCAATCTAGGAGTTTCTATGACAGTGTTCAATAATTTTTGGTTGCATATTGTATGACAAGCACTGTGTTAATATTTTGCTTCCATCATCCAGTGAATAATATTATGAAGTAGATAGTAACTATAGCCTCTCCCCACTTTAAGAAATATTCTAGTTTTTAAAATTATGTGTATATGAGAGTGTCTGTGTGTGGCTCTGTGTACATGAATGGAGGTGTCCTCAGACCAGAAGAGGGAGGTGGATCCCATGGAACTAGAGTTCAGGTGGTTTTGACCTTCCTGAGCAGGTTGGAAACCAAACTCTAGTCCTCCACAAGAGTAGCAAGTACTGTGAACTGCTGAGCCATCTCTCTTGCCTCAAATCCCATTATTTATAAACAAGCAAATTGAAGTATAGAAAGTGTCAATAGATAGAGCTATTTATACATTTATTTAAAAATAAATAAGGTACAACAATAGTTATTAGTCCTTTTGATGTCCAGGCATTAGCTGAGATATAATCCACAGCAAATAAGATTGAGTATATGTTTGTCCCCAAGGAACTTATAATTTACCAGCAAAAGCCTGAAAACAAGTAGAACAAGATAATAAATGGCTCTGGTAATTATATATATATATATATATATATATATATATATATATATATATGTGTGTGTGTGTGTGTGTGTGTGTGTGTGTGTGTGTGTGTGTATGTGTGTGTGTGTGTGTGTAAATATATGTATATATATATTGCTTATGTGTGTATGTTTGTAAATATATGTATATATATATTGCATGTGTGTGTGTGTGTGTGTGCGTGCGCGCTTTGAAGAAAATAAAGCAAGGTGATGTGATAAGGAACTGTATTTATAGTGATAAGCAAAGCATATGTGAGTGTAGGTCGGCAACATGAAGAGGAGATAAATAATGGTAGGAGGCATTTGGTTCAAAATCTGGAGCACAGCATTCAGTTAAAAGAAAAAAGAGAAAAAAAAGATCTATGACTCTCAGAAGGAAATGGGCTCATCTGGTTTCAGGAGCTTGGCTAAAGCATTTGAAGCCAGAGGTAAGACAGAGGACTGGTGGCTGCAGCAGGAGGAATGGGAGGACGTAGTACACCTTGCTGGCCTTGCAGCTTGCTCTGCATCCAGTGGATAACCTCTGCTAAGGCAGAGGTCGGGCTAAGGCAGGACAATAGAAGCCTTTAGTTAAATTTTGTATCTCAAAGTGATGGATTTCCCAACAGTTCTACTACAACCCTTTGATTTTTTTCCCCCTTGAACCATTGAAGAGTAAGCTTCAAGCCTTCTGGCTCTCCCCGACATCCCCACTTGTCCTGATCCATTTTCCCTCCCTTTTCTCTTCAGAAAAGATCAGCCATTCCAAAAGACAACAGCCAAACAAGGCAAAACAAGATACCATAAGACAAGGTGCGAGCTTTCATATGGAGGCTGGACAAGACAACCAAATAGGAGGGCTTTGCCTTCCTTATACTACACGTTTTAGAGATCATATCAGTTGACCTTTAATAACTACATGATAGCCTATTATGTGGATATACCATGATTTATTTAACTTTACCCTTACTGCTGAATTTTGTTACTTCTCATCTGTAACCAATGCTTCTGTGAAGAGCCTTCTATTTATACTGTCTGAGAGTGTACCAATAATCCTGCAAATAAATGTCTGGAAGTGCATATCTTGGACAAGTTCATTAGATTCTCAGTTTCTTAGTTTGTGGAATAGAGGCAGTAGCAGTACGTGCTCAATTGGGTCAACTGGGTTAGTTCTTGCTTGATAATGCCTGTTTCATGATAAGGTTAAACCATTTATCTATTATTAGCAATAAATTATTCTCTAAAGAAGAGGTATTTATGTCTTTAGAACCCAAAAACTGTCTGTACTTTCTACCCCAAGCCTTGTTAGTGGGACCATACTGTAATATGGTGCTATCCAAAAAGAAAAATATAGTATCATGACTAGATTATGCCTATCCCTTATGAAGAATGCATTATTGCTTCCATATATAAGGGTTTTTTTTTTCCTGTTGTGATTCTGGTTTCTGCTCATTAGATACTGTCCTTGTTTCATGACCCTTTGCTGTGATAAAATACTCTGACAAAAGAAACTTAAGGTGAAACAACTTCACTTTAGCTCACAACTCCCAGGTTATGGCCCATCATTGCTCAGAAGCCAAAGAGGTAAAAAGCTGGAAAAGCAAATCATACCCACAGGTAGAAGCAGAAGGAGAAGAAATGCATCCAGGCACAGAGCCACCTCTCTACACTTACATATTTAAGGACTCAAAGCTAGGGAGTTGTGCCTCCCACAAGCAGTCTCATGGAGTGGGCCTTAAGTCAAATCAGATATTGGTTGTTTACTCCCATTAGCCTTGGGCCATATTGCCCTAGCATATGTTGAAGGCAGAACATCATTTAGCTCAAGTGTTTGTAGTTGTGACGTAGGCAACAGCTTGAATTTGTGTTCAGTAAGATGTGCAGGTGCTGTCTTCAGCAGTGGGGCCGTGCTCTCAGTTTGTGGAAAGCAACTTCTAGTTTAGCCAACAGCCTGCATTACTTGTGGGTTCCCACAGGTCAAAATACCCAGGATAACTAATGTATAAGGAAGAAGAGTTTATTTGGAGTCACTGTTTAAGAGATTTCCATTGGAGATCAGTAGGCCTTGTTATTTTATCTTGGGGCTTCTGATGAGTCATTATGTCATGGTAGTAAGATGTGGCACAGAATGCTGCTTGCTTAAGGTGGCATGGATGTAGAATAAAGAAGAGAAGACCAACCTACAGTTCATTTGGGGGCACGTCTCAAGTGATGTAATATCTCCTATTATCCCCGTGTCCTCTTAAAGGTTCTACCGATTTTCTACAGTGGAGACGAGGCATTCATTGTGTGGGTTCTTGGGAAACACATCCAGGGACATACATCACATGCACTCTATTACCTAAATACCTTTTTCATGCCATCCAAAAAAATGTACATTTTAAACTTATGTTTATTTACCTGTACTTTTCTAGTCATATATCCAATCTCTTTCATAAAGAGTGAATGTAATAATAGTAAAAAAATTCTTATCAATCTAAATGGAAATGGTCATTCCTCCATGCAGCTCTGTTAGCTGTCCTGTGCATACACCTTCAAGTCTCTCCCATCAGAAGTTAGAAAACCTGGAGACTAGGCAGAAGCTGATTTTTTTATAAAGGGTCTTATAAATGGACTACTGGAAGCTTTAGGAAGAAACAAATGCTCTTTACCCCTGTTCATATTTGCTGTGTTTGCCTGAGAAAAAGATTCAAGGGGGAATCTCATCATTTCCTAGAATGGTGCTATTTATATAATTGGCTTTCTGTGCCTACAGTGTACTGAGAAGCCATAATTATTATTTGAAGGATGCTATGCTGTTGGAGGTACTGGCTTCAACCGTGATTCATCAACAGCATTTGTGGGTGTTTCTAGACTCAAGTTGTCATTTATAGAGAATCCATTGTGTACTACTGAACACGTTACATTTGGATAATAAATTTGCAGTGGATTCAAGGAGAGAGGTTTCTAGTTCTTGAGAAAAGTGTGATTTATAAAGTATGCTAAGAAAGGTACTACTTAGCAATCACGTGTGTGCCTGAACAGCATTGTATAATCAAGCATTTAATTTCTTCAGACACATCTTACCTCTCTTATGAATCAGAAAATAATACAGTTTTATTGTTAAGAGCTCTCTTCGCTCTCCCCTGCAATTTAATTAGTGCTTGTTAAGGAGAGGTAGCTGTCAGATTAGAATTTAATTTTTGAGTTTTCTATTGTCTTCTGATGGAGTGGCAATCTAAATCTTTTTATTTAGGTATGTTATTTTCAAGAACTTTTCCAAATGATAATTTCCTCAGCTTGTCTTACTGTGAAGAGAAAGTTTTAACATTTGAATAAATTGAGCTGCTGAGTTTTTCCTTTTCCATAAAAGGAAATAACAGAGAAGTCATTGAAAAAGGGAAAACAGATATTTTGATTAAGAACACTAATTCTGAAATCATATTATTTTATGTAAAAATTTTGTGCTCTTATGGACAGGGTCATTCACATTTTAAGTTTTTATGGTAATTTCAGGTATTAAAAAAAAAAACTTAGAGAACTAATAGGAAAACATGCCAAGCATTTCACTTTTCCTAAAATTGTCCATTCAATCTACAGCTTCCTTAAATTCCCATATAAGAAAAAGGAGATGATGTAAGTAAAACTGTGTCAGGCCTGTGTGCCAAGCATGGAGGCAATGGAGGCAAACTCAGGCAAAGTTCTCTCCCCAACAAAGGACAAACTGACTCATTATGAGGTTCTGTGCCATGCTTGCCCATGAATTGTAAGATTGTCACAAGCATGAGGAGAGAAGCTGGGTTCTGTTCCTCATATTTTTTTTTCCTTGAAACTGTAAATAACTCCATTTTCCTATACCAATTTCTATTCTAATTCCCTTGGTGTGATGCTTTTTATTTGGAAACTGTCCCCCTTTTCATCTGAGTTTCTATTATTCAATACCTGGCATGCAAATTAGGGTAATTCTGTTTGACTGTGGGAGGAAGCTAACTCTGTCTGGTCTCCACTAATTTGATTGGCTGTGCTCACTCATGTCATTTCTCTACTCAAAGCATGGGTAGAATGAAGCCATTGTTTTCTTCAACGGTGTTGTTAGGAGTGATTCCTGAACCAGCCTCATACCACACAAAGTCCCTGATGAACAACTTGTTCCCTTTTGGCTTTTTACAATCATGCCTTCTACATTACAGAAAGTAATAGTGGACAAATATAGGGGTAACAATTTAAAAAATGGTAACTCCATTTTGAATACAAAGCTAGTCTTTAAAGGATCAGGTGAGGACTAAAGTCAGCTGAATTAAAGAACTGCTAAGGTTGAAAATTGAGCAATTGATTCCAGTCTTTATGTCTCTTTATCATTCAATGTTGCTTAAATTTGTTTTTTTCTAAAAGATGCTTTATATCTTTAATCAGCTGAATTTAATATTTTATATTTTTGCAATTACTATAAAATTTAACTTTAAAACATCAACATTATTTTGGAAAAATTAAACATATGTAACACAGTTTTGCTTATTTAACTTTACTCAGCTCTCTTCTAAATGGTTTTAAACTTTAGTACTTGGTTGACAGTGATCTGTGATTTTTCTGTGCAGAAATTCCTATCACTGATACATATCAGTTATTATGTGTAACTTACTCAATAATGATACTTTGTATTTCCTTTTTCATTTGTTAGTAGACTGACAAAAAGCATGGTGAAGTAATTAGCAACAGAAAGTACTCGTAATTGTTCTTGATTCTAAAGTAAATGCTTTCAGGCCTTTTTGATTCATAATGATATTACTGGGTCTTAGTTACTTTCCTAACCCTGTGATAGAACACCATGACCAAGGCCACTTATAAAAGAATTTATTTGGAGCTGATGGTTTCAGAGGGTATGTCCAGGTCCATCATGGTTGAGTGCCTGGTAGCCAACAGACACGCATAGCTTGAGAAAACAACTACCAGTGACAGAATGGGGGTGGGGTGGAGATGGAAGAGAGAGAGTGCTAGCTCCTGGGAATGGTACCAGTAAGGCCACCCTAGTGAAACACTTCCATCAAAAAGACCAAATCTCCATAATTCTTCCCAAGCAATTCTACCAACTGGGATGAGGTATTTAAATATATGAGCATATTGGGAACATTCTCATTCAATACACACTACAGATTTTTCCTATATACCATACATATATATATATATTTGAGATTGTAATGTAATTACATAATTTCCTTCTACCCTTTTCACCTTCCAAACCTTCTCATATACCCCTCCTAGCTGTCTTTCAAATTCATGGCCTCTTTTCAGTAAGAATTCTTACATACATTTTTGCATATGCGCATTTGTCTCTGTGTGTGTGTGTGTGTTATATATATATATATATATATATATATATATATATA
>OU015753.1:70628685-70638685 GCA_907169655.1 Acomys percivali | reverse complement strand
GAGCCTGGAAGATAACGTAGGGTGTCCTGCTGCTCTCTTACTCTCTGTAGGGTCTCTCATTGAACGTAGAGCTAGGCTAGCAGCCAGCAAGCCCCAGCATTCTTTAGTCCCTGCCACCTACAACAGGAGCTTGCCTGACTTGTCATGTTTGGACTGAGATCTGAACTCCAGCCCTTGTTGTTTTCCAGCAAATACTTTTATCTATGGATCTGTCTCTCCAGCCCTGAGAACTCTGGTTTTTAAGACTCACATTAGTGTCTCCCCTCACACCAAGAAGTCCACAGAAGAAACTAATGGAAAGGGGAGGGCAAGTGGAAGCGTTTATCTTGCTTTCTGAGTTACACATTGGACATGTTACCTGCAGGCCCAGGTAAAGAACAGTTCAGACAAAATCAGCATCTGCAAGTACAGATCTCCGTGCCCAGAGGATGGCCTCTCATAGCCACACCAGCGTGTCTCTAACACTAACATGTGTGAAAAGCTCCAGTCCCAGAAGTGTTGTTAGAATACTCTGTAAGATCCTATGAAGTGAGTTGCACTTTCTCATCCTATAGATTATAGATAAGGAAACTTACCCTGTGAAGTTCTCAGGCAATACTGGTCTCTCAGAGCCTATCGAGCAAGGTAATGAAGGAGCTTTTCAGCTTCACCTGGGACTCCCCCAAATGATGGCCTAGCACAAAAGCCTAAAGCATGCTTTATTTTCTCCACAATGCTCTTCTCTTACATCATTAGTAAGTAAGTAAAATTAGTGATAAAATATACTAAGGGTATATGTACTATGTTGATAAAACTGATTGACTTGCCTTGATGTCTTTTTCCCCCTATTATTTCATTTAACTTTTCCTCTGTGACTTTGTCCTTTCTTGGCCATTAATAAACTAGTTTTGCTTTGCATGAATAATAATTATCAGGAAGTATGTTCCAAGCTTGCTTAGATTTGGCCATGTTTGTTTGTCCGAAAAAAGTCATGTTTTAAATGAAAAATGCAGTTTAATCCCACTTTATTCTCCTAGAACAAAGAAGCACAAAATTTAAGAATCCAATTTTTATATTATGTCTCATATGCTTCAAGAAACTTTTTCATTACTGTATTATTTTTATTTCCTACAACATTTACCATATGTCCTGATCATACTATAAATTATTTATTTATTAACTAAGTGAACAGAGACAATTATACTTTTTTAGAATATGTTTTATTTTTTTTATCATTTTTATTTTATGTGTATGTAGGTTTTTCCTGAATGTATGCCTGTGTAACATATCTGTTCCTGAAATTGCCAGAGGTCAGAAGAGGGTAGAGCCCCTTGGCACTGGAATTATAGAAGGTTTTGAGCTACCATATGGGAGCCAGGAATGAAACTGAGGTCCTGTTTAAGAGCAGACAGTGCTGTCAGCCACTGAGCCATCTCTCCAACCTTTTATATGCTTCTCTTGGGTTGATTAAATGAGCTGATTCTGATTTCTCTAGTGCCCACAGCCCTACTTTTCTTTGGAGTTTTGTTCTGTTTTGGTATGAGATTAGATCTCACTGTTTCACTCACAGCAGCCTTGAGCTCACTGTCAATCCAGGGCAGCTTGAAACTTGTCTCAGTCCTCCTGCACCAGTTTCCTAAGTGTTTGTAAGGGAAGGACACAGTGAAACCTATGAGCTAGACTGCTCCACGTGTAGAAGGAAATGTTTATTGGGAAAGCAAGCTGCCAGCAAGCTCTTAGAAAATAGAGCATAGCAAGTAGTTAAGGGAAAACCTTGTCAGATTTACTAGAAAGGTGGCGTGGGAGGTGGGGAGAGGGCAGAACATCCTGATGGTTAATATGAGGACTGTTGATCTATTATAGGCTGTTTGGGTTGATCAGAGAGTAGATGCCCTTGCCCAAGGCAGTTGTCCTTGGGGCCAGAGAAGGGGAGTAGTGGCTTTCCTGGTGAACAGAAACCTGCCCTATGAGATTTCTAGGAATTCTGCCTTTAGTTTTTTGTTTCCCCAGTAACAAGATTTCTGTTTATCTTGTCAGAGTCCTGTCTGGGTTAGGTCCAGGCCTTCATTTGAAGATACCATTAGTACCACTGGCATTTGAGGCGGGATGCTTTGGACTACCACAGTGGGCTTCTTTTGGGGGCTTTGAATAGACCAAGTTAAATTACTCTTGCAACCCATTTCCTGTACTCTAGTCACTATGCATAAAGAGTTTTCTGAATATGTTTATATTTCTCAAATTGGCTAGATTCTATTGTAGGTTTATGAGACTTAAAGATTCTATTTCTTTAAATATGAATGGCATTCCAATTACTTAGAAAAGGTAAAATATTTACAATTTTCATATAACCCTGATGTTGTAATAGTTTAAAACAAATGATTATACCAGAAGAGGTTACAGTCAACAAACGGAACCTGTTTTAATGATATGAACATTTATTTTATAGAATCACTGTTTTGATAATTCCAAATGAGTTTCACTACTGTGTGTTTGTTTTTGTTAATTCTATAAGAAATTATAACAGGATTAAAGAGTGAAAATATCAAATGAAAAATTTTGTGTGCTGTCCAGTTTTCCAATTCTTCCAGAAACATCTATCCATGGTCATGTGACATTTTTCCTCTGGGACTGTGGTGAGACAGAACAGCATGTCCTGAGGAGGGGAAGGATGCTCACTTTATGGCAATTGACAAGGAAGGGGAGAAAAAGTGAGGACAGAGGTCCTAATATCTCCTTTAAGTACATGTCTCCACTGGCTTAACTTCTCATTAGCCCCCTACTCCAAGCTTCCACCACATCCTAGAACACATGGAAGCCTTAACTCATGGGTCTTTGGGGGAATTGTTCCTATCCAAATGATAACTGTTCTGTGCAGGAGGCTTATCTCTTCAGGGTGAAGCTCTGTGTTTGCTGCTCTACCATGCAAAACCCTTTTCTGGGTGGTTCCCATGTAGTGTTACCCCCTTTCTTTAACTTTGTTATTTTACCACTTAAATATTCAGCTCTGCTTACACACAATCAAGATGGCAGAACCAATCACTCACCAGTCTGACAAAACTACCAAAATTCGTACCCAGAGTCCATTTGGAAATTTCAATCTGTGGATGTAATCTTGAAGTTTCTTTTCCTTTCTTTCTTTTCTTTCTTTCTTTCTTTCTTTCTTTTCTTTTTTTTTTTTTTTTAATTTCTTATCTTGATTCTCTTGCCTTCCCTTCTCTGGCATTTAACAACATCTTATAAATGAATGGATCTTAGTTACTATCCAACACTGGGACTCACAATTAAGGAGGGCAGTGTGGGAGAATGACCACATTACTACTGTTGCCGTGCCTCGTTTCTTGATCCACCCCACTTGCTGTTTCATTTCACATTTTAAACAACTTGGACTTTTCTCCTGGTATCCATATCTAGACTCTCCTGTTTCTGCCTTCCGGCATTCGGTCTCCACTTTCGCTACTATCATAAGAATCTGTTTGTTAAGCTCCTTCAGGGACACTTCTATTACAATCCAAACACCAAAATCCAGGCATCTTAAGATTTCACAGCCACCCTGCACCACTCTCATACTCCTGTCCTAGATCCCAGCAATAAAGAGCCACCCACAGGTCTTCTGAAACTCCAGAGTAAGTGTGTGTCTGTGATCCTGTGCTGGCCACTCCACATGGAATACTGTTCACATTTTCTTTAACCACTTGCTTTGTATTTCTCCTCTCAGCAGGAGTTCGTAAGGATGCCTGCTTGCTTCTCTCCATCCATTAGTTCCTAATGTAAACAGGATGGATGCTGAGTGAATACCACAGGATAAGTGAGTGAGTAAGTGGGTGAATGAATGAGAGAAGCTCAGATCTTCCTTGTTCCTTGGCTTGATAATTTTCTGAGTTCCTATTTCTAACCCACTCTTTCCTTGTCTTCTGTCCTCCCTCCTGTCTCTTTTTGCCACCCTTGTTTTATCTACTTAAAATGCATCCACTCTGAGTCCTGATGTGACTTGATGTGTGGGTGGGAGCGTGGGTAAGGGACTCCCTTTTTTGGAGGAACAGGTGGGGGGGGCAGGAGAGGGAAAGAGGGAAGGACTAACAAGCGGGCTATGACTGGGATGTAAAGTGAATGTATAAATAAATAAATTTTAAAAACAAAACACTGAACAAAGCCTTCAGTGTTTACCCTTGCAGAATTTATTTGAAACCTAGTCATGTCTACCTTCCATTCTTCAATCTACTTTCTTTATTACATTTCTAATGTTTCTTCTTGTCCACTCCAAATTCTACCACCGTCTCTCCCTTGTTTGTCTCACTGAAGCATAATGTCTGTGGTCATGCTGGACCCTCACCTAGGCCCAGTAAATAAATGATCTAAATAACACCTGCCCCACAGCCAGAATTAATCTTCTACCCTGCATCTTTAAATTCATTTGAACACTTCCCTTCATGACAAATATATTATGTTCTTCATTTTACTTATAGCTTTTGGCTCATTTTACATATCTCTATCTTTACAGATGACAATATTTTTGAGAAGGCGAGCTGAAGTAGGTCACCTATGAAAGTCACAGGCAAGCAAGGCCAATGCATGATCATATTTTGTTGGCATAGAGAGAACACATGCATGTTAGATTTTTTACTTTAAACCCTGGTATATCACCCATTATGTAACCTGCTAGTTTTTTTCTCCCTGGCTTCCAGCTCTGATAGAAAGATAAGAAAACCTAATTTACAGTATGTTTATATAGATTAACTGTGATAATATATGCAAAGCATATAATATAAAACAATGCCCAATGGCAGTGTTCATTGTTGCTATGTTACTATTTCTACAGGTATATACTAGTAGGAGATCTTGTTTTGTGTCCTGGTATTAATGAATTTCATTTAACTCTATGGCTAATTTCTAGCTGAATAAAACTGAAGGTAGAAATTACCCATTAGCTTTCCTATTAAATATAAACCTTTCTCATTACCTCCCAGTATTCTATTAGCACTCTTTTTATTTTTTATTTTTGTCTTAGAACAATTTGCTGGTAATTGCTTGTTTTTTCAGGTTTCATCTGACAGAGGGCCAATTGCTGCAAGTGTTTGTGAAAAGAACAGTTAGGAAAAGTTCAGTCTGATCCATCCCAGGCTTTTCTGCACTGTTCTGCAATCAAGAATATGAATTGAATTCCACATAGTAACAGCTAGCAGAGCCTTCCTGTTGTTAGTACGGAGCACACCGGTGCACAGGAGGGGCCACATTGGCATTGTGGCTTTCAAACACATCCTATTTTCTCCAATTTGTCGATGTTTGTTGATAGGTCTACGTTCTGTCAGAATCCAGACAGATGGCAGACTCAGAACACCTGCTCTTTGAAATAAAGCAAGTAATAAGGGGCTCGGATTGTAGTTCAGTTCATGGAGTGCTTGCCTAGAAAGCACAAAGCTCTGACTGAGATCCTTAGAACTATATAAACTGGGTTTGAGAATACAAGAACAAAGTGAAGGCAGCAGGAATGTGAGGAGTTCAAGGTCATCTCTGCCTTGTATTGAGTTTGAGGCCAGGATAGACTACATGAAGACCCGGTCTCAAAAGAGAAGTGAGAAAATCAAAGTCCACTGAGAAACTCAGGGGAAGAACCTAAGATTACATTACATTCTCATGCAGGATTAGAACATAGGATGCAGTGCACAGGATTCTTTGAATTGGGTGTCTTGTGTTTCTTATTAAGTAGCGATTCCTTGAGTTAAAATCATGGGAGGATGATTCACTTTGCAGAAATGTTCTTATTTTTTTTTTCCCAACTGAAATAATGAACTCAAAGCAAAACAAAAGAAACAAACATAAATAATGAACTTGGCAAGAGCAAGAGCAACAAGCAAAATGTAGCAACAAAAACAGCAAGAATTGATCATAGTTATTTAAAGCATATGTATCATCCTCCACACTGGTAAAGAAAAGGTTAGAGACAGCACTCATGACTGAAGTAAAGCCCAGATATTGGCAGAAGGATGACGACACATTGCCAGAGACCAAAGTGCCAGAAAAGAAAAGGACGCCTGTGTCCATTGTAGCAGCTAATGCTGGTGGTGTGATGTTCTTGGTAGTGATGTCAAGAACAAACATCTAGTAGGCAAATTATAAGTCAGTGTTTTGCATTTTAAAAAATTCCTATGAAATAAGTGCTATTATTTTTATGTTTGCCTTAATGATGGAGGAGCTAGGACTTCCTCAAATAGCCTTACAGTATCACATAACTGATAATAGATAGTAGAAGGACTCAGCTGGAAGTCGATGCCTCTCTCAACTCTCTTAATTGTGACGCTCCTGACTTTGCCCCTGAGGTCAGAAGAGAACTCCTCTCTAAAACGGCAGTAGACCTTAGTCAGAGGTAGACCATCTCAAACTAACTGTTTGGAGGGCTTTAATGCAGCGGTGTACAGAAGGACAGAAGACAGTTTTGCTGTAAATTGGGTATAGCAGTGGTAACATTTTACCCTTCACAAGAAATGGAGAAAGAACAAACATAAGAGTGAAATACTATTTCCTGGAGCCGGTTTCTGGAGCATCTCCTTGACAGTCATCCCATACAAGTGTATAGTATTATGTGGACCACAAAGCAAAGGTGAAGAGAGTATGGTCATAGTTGGTGGTTGGACCTCTGAACCATAAATATTTGTTTATTATCTGTATGGCTCTACAGTTGGGAAGAATCTAGCCAGAATCTCAAAGAAGTAAGTCTAGCAGCCTCAAAGCCCCATCCCACAGGCAATGGATCCTGCTTGTTTTTGGTCTTCTAACAGCTTTACTTCAGGCATAGCTGTTAGCACCCATAACCTATCATTCACTTAACATTCTGTGAGCCGGTCCCCTAGGATTTAGCTAAATAGTTACCTAAATGAATGCAGAAACTCACGAAGTGATTAGTGGTATCATGGAGATAATTCTGCCAAAGAAAGCAAACAAGAAAACAGCACACCATGAATTTCACCACCAAATAAATCCTCCTTGGGGAGTATAGAATTAAACATGTGCGTACACATATGAGTGGGTATATGTGTGTGTGTGTGTGTGTGTGTGTGTGTGTGTGTGTGTGTGTGTGAGAGAGAGAGAGAGAGAGAGAGAGAGAGAGAGAGAGAGAGAGAGAGAGAGAGAGAGAGAGAGAGAATATGTACATATATAAAATATGCTCTTAGGAAAATAAAGTGTAAAATTACAAACACAGATGTAAAATTTAATGTTAAAAGAAAAAGTTAATTCAAGCACCAGTAAAAATATATTTGACTGACCTTCAGACATTTTCCCATTGTAATTTCTTTGAAATAAGAAATGCTTCTTAAATGATGTCCCTTCATGAATTCATGTGACCACAAATGATGACAAAGTATTATGTCCCTTTTTAAACATGAAAAATGTGGTGTCATGAGAGATGCCATTTCTGATCATAGCTCTTGACTTTGCTCTGGCTCAGTAAACTCCTGAGCCTTTCCATGGAATGGAGCTGTGGGATCTTCTTTCTGCTGCTTCTCTTACCTCCTCTTTCGGGACTTCCCCTGCTTTTTTCAGTCCACTCCTGCCTCTTGTGTGAGCACTGACAGCCATGTGTCCTTCTCCAGGTCCATGGCCTGCCCATGTCCTCCGCCAAGAGAGCTTTCACCAAGAGGACCCCATGTTTCAATCTCAAATATTATATCTCAATTCTAATGATGTCTTCTTACTTAAGTTTCCTTTGGTCATTGTGTCTGCGACTTCAGTAGCCTAACATTTTCTCTCTAGCATTGGGCTTTATTTTCCATGTTAGTTTTTATTACCAGTTGATAGCTCATATTTTATTTATGTTGTTTATAGTTTGTTTTCCCAGGAAAGAATAAACTCTAGGAAAAGTAACAATTTTTGTCTGATACCTTCACTGCTGAATCTTTCAGTCCCAGAGGCATGCCTGGTACAGACAAGACACTTAATAAATTATTCTGAGTATATTAACAAACACATACATATGTGAAATATGTCTCAATGTGCTAAATCTAAAGACTAAAGCAATGGACAGCATGCTCCAAGTTTGGTAGGAAAGTGGAACAAAAATGTAAATAATGCACTAATTTCGTCTAATGGAAGATGGATGGGAGGTCAGATATCTTGAGATTGTGAACTTGGTTGTGTCCAGTGTGCTGGACAGTTTTATGTCCACTTGACACAAGAGTTATCTGAAAGGAGGGAAGGTCAATTGAGAAAAGGCCTTCATAAAATGCAGCTGAAGGCCATTTCCTTAATTAGTGACTGATGTGTGAGCGCCCAGGTCATGTGGATAATGGCATCGCTGGTGTCACTTCGTTCTCTAAAAAGAAACAGACTCAGAAAGCCATGGAAAGCAAACCAATAAACAGCACCCCACCATGGCCTCAGCATTAGCTTCTGCCTCCATGTTTCTGCCCTGTTTGAGTTATTCTCCTGACTCCTTCAGTGATAGGCTACAGTATGGAAGTGTAAGTCAAATAAACCCTTTCCTCCCAAACTTGAAGCAGTCATGGTGTTTCATCACAGAAACAGTAACCCCAAACTAAGGCATCCAGTAGTCTAAGTAAAACTGTATAAGTTAATCCCCTAGGTCTACATATTTGAAAACATAATCTTTATGGCTTCTGGTTAAAAAATAATTAGAATTGGGAATCATGACTGAGAAGCTAAAGTGAAGTCCCATATCTTTTAGCATAAATATAAATACTATCACCATTAATGATAGTGATCATGAGAGTATTAGTGCAATTCTTTCTCAGATGTGTAATATTCAGTTTTCTTTGTTTTGTAAATAGTGAGGTTAAAGCACAAGGTTGGAGATATTATCTAAACTGAAGTGCTCATGAGGCAAACTCTTGAACTGTTGAACAGGATCTACTGAATGCAGTGTCCTTTCCACTTTTAACTCCTATCAATGGTCAGCGCTGATGGCTTCCACACCCCAAAACAGGAGCTATTCTTAACCTTAATATAATGGTCCATCTACATGGACTCAATGAATTCTCCACATGGCCAGACTGCACACATCGACTTACCTTTCTCTGTTGCATCTTCAGCTTACCGAAGAAATCGGAAAACTTGAAGACAAAGTGGAATGTGCCAACAATGCCCTGAAAGCAGACTGGGAAAGGTGGAGGCAACACATGCAAAATGATCTCAAGTCAGCGTTTACAGACACAGCAGAGGAGAACATCCGTTACTACGAGCAGGTAAACTGTGGGTCCTGAAGGCACTTCCCTGTTAAATGGTACACTCTTTATTGTCTTACCTGCCCTGCTGAAAGAGCCAGCTGTCACAGTCCAAAGGTTCCTTGGTGACTCCGTTCTGGTTTGTTTCCCCTCACAAACTCCATTGGTGGTTATGCAAGGATTTGCATTCTTCAAAAGAGAGTGAGATGTTTCTGATGCTTTCCTTATTCCCCCCTTTTCTGTGTCTATCTTTTTTCCTTTTTTTTTTCACTTAAGTAATTTATTCAGATTACATCTCAATTATTATCCCTTCACTCCCCATTCCCCCATCCCTCCCTCAATTTGCAAAGGAAGAAAAAGAGCAGATATTTGAAGGATCACAAAATCAATCAAGGGTTGTACCTGAGCCTTGCATCTCTGCTATCCCATAACTACTAAAAAAGCAACATGGAACATGTAGCTGATCTATATTTTTGTCTATACAAAAGTAGCAAGTATTTGGAGGAAGGCAAGTGGTGCTTAATTAGCATTTTTTCTTTTTGAACAATTGTTTTCAATTTTGCAATTAACTTCCTCAAGGAAGCTATTTTCTCAAAGGAATTTTCTAATGCTATTTCTTTTCCACCTAAAAAGGTCTAAACATACTTTTCTACAAGAATTTTAAAATACACATCTCTAACATGCCTCTGACAAAAAGAACAAATATATGAAATTGGTAGGTTGAGGAATCTATACTATATATCTACAATAATGATCATTTATAGGTAGCTTAAATTCAGTAGTTATTTTGTTTTAAAAGTGAAAATAATATGGACATTTTCATAAAATAAGAAATAAATGATCATTTA